>VZRI01013802.1:44513-68548 GCA_013397515.1 Upupa epops | reverse complement strand
AGCCTGTTCCAGTGCTCTGGTACCCTCCCTGGGAAGAAGTTCCTGCTGATATTGATATGGAACCTCCTCTGTTCCAGCTGGCACCCAGTGTCCCTTGTCCTCTCACCAGATGACCTTGGTGACCAGATGACCATTGGCACCCAATGCTGGGACAAAGGGCGTCAGGTGTCAGCTGGAACAGAGGAGGTTCCACACCAAGAGAAGAAACTTCCTCACAATGAGGGTGCCAGAGCACTGGAAGGGGCTGCCCAGGGGGGTTGTGGCATCTCCCTCTCTGGAGACTTTCAAACCTGTCAGGACTGTTCCTGCGTGACTGGATCTAGAGGATCCTGCTGTGGCAGGGGGATTGGACTGGATGATCTTTCAAGGTCCTTTCCAGTCCCTAACTTTCTGTGACTCTGTGCCAGCTCTACAGCGAGTATTAAACACAACGATCCAGATACAACTTCTGCCTCAAGAAGTGATTGAGCTACTTCCAACTACATCCCTATTTCACCAATGCCAGTTGCTCGGAGACCCAGCGTGGAGATGCTAGCAGCCCCGCTCTGCCCAGCGTGGCCATTCCGACATCCTTGCTCTGTTCCTCATGGCAGCGTCCTGCTCTTGGGGAGACACTGTCTGGGCAGGAGTCCAAGGCATGAAAACACGACCTATCAAGTATCCCGAGCCCCTTAGAGCATCCAGCTCAGTGAGCTGGAACCTTCAGCTCAGCAGCCTAAAAAGGAACCCTGAAAAATTCAAGTGCTTTTGTTAAAGGCACCTGAAGGAGAAGCTCAGGGCGAGCTGAACTCTGTAACACATGTGGCACCAGCGTACCTGTGCTTGCTTTCCTTTCTAGATCTTAATTTTTAGTCAGGATGAAAACCAGCACTAAAGTACCTGAAACAATTCCCAGAGGGGGAAACCTTTCCACATCCAGTGCACTGAGAGATCTCCCCAGCCTAGAGATCAGAGGCAGGGTCAGTATGTGACAGCTCTCCATCACAGCACTTAGTGCCTGGCTGGCAGGACATGAGCAGAAGACCCTAAACAGAAAGGGAAAGGACTTTGGTGTCAGTGCCCAGCCGATTCAAATGCAGGACTGGTTTGTGGGCAATACCCCTGGCATTTGTTGTAGATAGAAGATTCAGCTGGGTTCAGCACTGGGATCGATTTCTCTTAGTTCCCTCTCCCCACTGAAAAGGGAAATGATCTCCCTTCCAACCTAAACCATTCCACGAAGTGATGAATTAAAATGTTCAGGGCATTTCAAATTCAAAGAGCAAACACGGCTGTCCCTCTTTCCAAGGACACTGGTCCCTCTTTCCAAGGATTTCAGACCCTAAATGGGCAGTTTTTATAACCTCAGCTTGCAGAGTGTGGACACCTTGGGTGTGAAAGGAGCCAAGGAGGGGAAACAACCTCTGCTTGTTAGGGAAGCTGAGTGCTCACAGCTCTTGGCTCCCACGAGGCTAATTGAGTCTGAAGGAACTGCTAAGTACCATTCAGCAGAGCAGCTGTCTCTCTTTACAAGGGGACCAGCTACAGCAGGAAAATAAACACAAAGAGCTCTCTTCTTCCACTGCAGAGCCTCAAAAAAAAAGGCATGTAAAGCTCCTGGGGAAGCCAAGCTATGGGAGGATCAGCAGTGTCACTCCATCAGCTCAGGACAGTGCAGTATCTTCAGCAAGCTGAGCTGAACGAAAAGGTCAGCTGAATCCTGGCTCAAAGGCCACCAGGAAAACCTAACAGCTGTGTTCCCCTGGCCTGCTGATACCCTAGTGCTCAGGACATTCGGGTCACAGCTGATGTCTTCCTGTTGACTAATCCTTGATGGATTTCTTTCTCCCCATGTTTGGTTGATTTTTGAAGCCATCCCATATTTGGCACCCACAGTGCCCCATGGCCACGGGCTGCCCAGCTGGACCACAGCCTCAGCCTTCTGTTTTAAATGCCTCCGGGTAGTTTGGCCTGGGGCACCTTCATTCCTGTACAAGGCAGGGCAAATTGTTGCTCCTCACCCTCTCCATGCCAGTGGATCCTGGACCTCCATCAGATCATCACCTCAGCAATCGCTTCTCCAGAATGGGGGCTCTGCCACCAAAGGAAGGAAGGGGAGAGCAGAGCTGCTAAAGTGACTCTGTAACTGCTCTCAGGAACAGGCACAAGCTGGAACACAGGAGATTCATCCTGAACAGCTGAAACGTCTTCACTGTGAGGGTGACAGAGCCCTGCCACAGGCTGCTCAGAGAGGTTGTGGAGTCTCCTGCTCTGAAGAGATTCCAAACCCACCTGGGTGCCATCTGTGGCAGCTAGCTCTGGGTTACCCTGCTCTAGCAGAGCATTAGGACTAGATGATCTCCACTGGTTCCTTCCAGCTCACACCAGTGTGTGACTGTGTGATCAGCAGCCTTGTAGCGAGGGCACACAGACCTCTCCTGGCACGCTGCAGAGGTAAGGAGATCCCGCTGTCTCCAGGGCTCTGGCGTACACACACAGTTGAGTGAAAAGGCTTTTTGTGCTCTGGGAGGATGATGCATGGAGCACGTGAAGATGCTCACCGGTGGTTCTACTGCATGTGCTGGGCTGACTCTTCAATGCCAAGTTCATCAGTGTCATGCCAGGATGGTGGATCCTCCGGGCTGACAAAGGAGCAGGAATGGTGTGATAACTCGGTTGCATCGAGGAAACCAGCTGGAGCGTGACACAGACACAAGCCAGATGGAGCTTGCAGCCCCCTGGCCCTGAAACCAGTTGAGCTGCAATCCAAGGTCTCCCTGCTTACAGCCCAGCCGGATAACCCTGCCTCCAGGAGCCGAGGAGATTGCCAACCGTGAGAAAGAGAACAGAGCTCTGCAAGATAAGAAAGGTAAAACCAGGGACAGGGGTAGCATTGTGAGCTGTGACAGACAGCAGCTCAAAGGTACAAGAGACAAACCCTCAATGTGGGAAGACAGAATATCCTAAAGGGGAGAAAATCCAACCCCAGGTGGTTGAAGGCATCTCAGCAGCGTGGGAGATTCACTCCAGCAAGGAGCTGAGGCACAATCCCATGCCCTGATGAGTGCCTGTCTGAGCAGAAAAGACACTTTGGGTGTCCTTCTGGCTGATCAGCACAGCCCTGAAGCTCACTGGTCCTCGTTTGGGTGTATATCCTGCTCACAGAGCCTGTGTGCATAGCCAGCAGCGCCCCAAGAAGTGCTCCAGGTAGAGAGGGAGGGTTATGACAGTAGTTTGTGTTTTGTATTTGCATGGTATCTGGATCCCAGAGGTTTTGTGGTTTGGTTATGGGTTTTAGGTCCCTATCTGGGAGACCGCAAACCAGAAAAGCCAGTCTGCAGTTCAGAAACACAGACAGAGAAACACTGCAGAGGCAAATTAAACAGAGTAGGGCAGGCTCCAACAAGCTGCTCTGCTTCCCGTGGCTGTGATGACAGGGAAGGGGAAGTCAGAACTTCCCAGGTGTTGAGGCAATGATCTCATTGAAAGAAATCCAGGGAGCTGAAAGAAGGGAAGGGGACAGCATGAAGTTCCTTCTGATATTGATAGGGAACCTCCTCTGTTCCAGCTGGCACCCATTGCCCCCTGTTCTATCACCAGATGACCTTGAGCAGAGCCTGGCTCCATCCTCCTGACACCCACCCCTCACATATTGATAGACATGAATGAGGTCACCTCTCAGCCTCCTCTTCTCCAATCTCAAGAGACCCAGCTCCCTCAGCCTTTCATCATCAGGGAGCTGCTCTCCTTCCTTCATCATCTTTGTTGCTCTACGCTGGACACCCTCCAGCAGCTCTGTGTCCTTCTGGAACTGAGGGGCCCTGACCTGGACAATACCCCAGATGCGGTCTCACCAGTGCAGAGTAGAGGGGAAGAACCTTTCCTCAATCTGCTAAGCACCCACAAATGCTTCCACAGAAGTGGAGCCCATTGTTTCAGCTAGGACTCGTGCAAACATTTTGCACAAGCAGGAGCACGGACTCAAGTTCTCAGCCTTCTCCTTTCCACGCAGCTCTGAAGCACAACCGCCTCTTCCTCCACCAGTGTGTGTTGAGCTGTTAGAGGAATCACAGGTGAGCTGGGCAGATCCAAAGTGTCAGGCCAGAGCTTTAAATCCAAGTCACAACCCACCCCCTGCAATGGAAAGCAAAAGCAGGACTAATGAAGATTCAGCACTGTAATTAAAGAACTTTTTAGAGTCTTCAAGGTTTTAATTTGAACAGACAATTCTACTGTGTTCTCCACGTATCTACAGCAAAGTTTACAGCCACTTGGTATCTGTTTGGTTTTTTCCTCCCCAGAATGGCTACAAGAATTCAAGCTACAACATTTTTAACTCAGATTTGCTTTTCTCTGCAATATATTCAACACTGCAGCAGCCGGGGTTCTGCACACATACAGCAAACAGCTAACAACAGAGCACACAACTCCCAGCCCTGTTACCCAGGTCATTTTAAGAATTAAAAAGCCAATCCAGACCGATGCTGCAGGCAATTCCAGATGTTTGGAGAGAAGTACAAATCGACAGGAGTTAGCAGGTACACGGGGCACGGCACACGATGCTGCTCGGTGTCACGCAGGTACACGAGGAGGGTGAGGTGGTACAGACCTTCTCCCCTCGTACAGGAGCCTGTACGTGACAGCAAGGCTTCAGCAAAGCATAAAGAGACACCACTGTGCTGTACAGTGCCACTGGAGTTCTACGCAACAGAGAGAGTGCGCTTCAACCACATTCAAGAGCTCAGTACAATCAAAAATACAGAGGGTCTGTGTTCCCTTACGAAAACTGTGCAAGTTGCTTCCTTTTCCCTTTTTCTTTTGGTGAATGGCAGCGTGTCTGCACTGTCTGAGCCTGGAGCTGGAAGAAAAGGGGGTCCCCAGTGCCCAGAGTGTTGTTACACAAGTATCTGTGCAAAGAACAGAAGCAGGGATGAGTAAGGCAGTGTCAGACCGAAGAGCCAGAGCTGGGCAGTGCTTTCAGCTCAGGTAACCTGCGAACAGGGTGTCAGTGACTTTGTGAGGCAGAGCCCAGCAGATTATCCCCCTCCAAGAGGGAGCGAGCCTATCCTCAATATTAAAAGAAGTGAATAAAAGGGGTGGACATGCAGGTAAGCAGGAACTGGAGTGCTCTGGTGTGTGACCTCCAGGAGGCTACGGCTCTTGCTGTTTGCAGTGACTAGGAGGTGACACGTGGCAGTGGAATCGGGGAGGAAGCTGCTTTACCACTAGCCCTCACACATGAAGGCTGTGATACGCTGAGTGCTTGGCTGTGGATTCAGCCCCTGAAACACAAGCTGAAGATAAAATGCCAGCTCAGAGAGATTTTTCTGCCTTTTGTTAGCTGTCACAGCTGGTTTCCCAATTTCCTCAGACGCCTGCAGTTTGCATGAGAGACTGGAGCAGCCAGGCAATTAGAGAGGAAGAAAAAAAACCCAAACCCTCTCTGCCTCTCTATTATTTAGCTCAATATATAATTACTACGTTAGGAAATTGTATAACCTTTAAGTGTGGTTTATGTAGTCTATTATGGGGAAAACAGAGCCTTCTGCAGCCTTCCCATCTGGCTTGTGATAACAGATTTTAGATGGAGGAGCACCGCAGAAATTCTCCACTGGATAAGGATAAAACAACCAGGCAGGTGCAGATCCCAGAGGCAGAAGTTTAAAGGGCAAGCAGGAATCGTAAGGGTTTACACTTACAGTACAGTCAGAAGGTTGCTCCACAAGTCAGTGCGTGGAGGTGGAGAGGAAGGCATTGCCAAATTGTGCTCTCTCTGTGAGGCAGCACAGATCACCAGCCACCCTGAGAAGCACCCCATGGGGTGCTTCTGAGAGCAAGACTTTCCTCTCCAAACCTAAGAAGAAACCGGTATCACAAGTAGGGGGAATTATTCTCCTGCTGTAAATGAGCAGCAGTTTAGAAGTGATCTTTGTAATTTTTTAAGGCAGATGACTCTAGGGCTAAGGTTAAGCTGCTCAAGGAAACAAGGACTGAAGTAAAAAGGCATTAAGGTAGCATTTCATCACTGTCACACAGTGTTTTAGAAGAATCTCCCTGGTTAGAGAACTTTTTTAAAGAGTATATTTAGCAGTGATGTGATTTCTGCAGATTACTCTCCAGATACTTCAACTAGAGATCTCAGATCGTCACATCTCTACATCTCTACATGAAGCAGCCTTCAAATAAAAGCAGCTTCACTCCAAACCAGTGTGAAGTGTCACAGAAGCTCAACAGTTTCCAAAGAGATGAACACTGACCTAACACAGCTCCGCTCCTTTCACTAGGAACAGCCTAACAGCAAGAGCCTTTGATGCTAATCGCAGCCACATGCACCGTTGTTCATTCAAGTCTTCCCAATCATCTGCCAATGCAATCAAGCTGAATCAGTGCCTGGGTGAGTGAGTAGTTCAGACATCACCCTTATCTGTCCTTTTAAAGGAGAATAAAAAAAACCTCTAGCAAATACTGACCTTAAACAACAGGTTGTAGTCACAGAAGCACAAAGCCCAGCTACAAAACACAAAGTTACTTGGGAAAAAAGCTTCTCCCTCAAGTTTTCAGCAGTTTTAGCAGCTACAAGTGATCTAAACTATCAGTGTTTTTGTAGTGTGATGGCATTTTGATCACAGCGGCTACCTGATGCATTAGATCGCCTTAGCTCTCAGCTTCTGCTTCAGTGGTTTCATAAAATGGAGAGCACAAGAGGAAGAAGTGCACCAGGTGGAGCAAAAGTCTAGTTGAGCTATAGATGATTCAGTGCTCTTGCACCCTAGGAACGCTACGAGCCTGCTCAAGGGCACAAAAGCAGCCAGTGCTGTTTGAACCTTCAAGAGAGCAGCCTGACTCTGAAAAGAACAGCTCTGAGTCACCCCTGTGCCAGCAAACACCTCTACCAACCTCTTCTTGTTTGTTTTACAGGTAGAATAAAAACGTATTTGGAAGTCCTTAGGAGGTTATTTGTCCATGAGGAACAATTCCACCTGTAGGTCATGGCTTAAACATTAGCAGCAGAATCCCTACCTCTGGTTCTGTATTGCACTGGAATTTCTGGCTCTGGTTTGCTATTCACCTTACTGCTTCCAAGCCAACGCTTAACACAAAGAAATCAAGTGTTAGATGTGAAGGCTACTGCAAGTATCAGAAGGGCTGGCAGAAGCTGTAGGTAGGTTATAGCATCTTCTAGTTTTTCCAGGAAACTAAAGAACAAAGCTGCCCTTCCTCCTGGAGAGAAAAGGTGCTTTCAGACGAGATGCCTTGACCTATCTGCATGTAACTTGGTATTTTAATCCTGGCCAGGTGTTTAGAGAGTTCAACAAAAACAGAAAGAGTCCAAAATAAATCTGAAACATCCCTTGGCTCATCCTGGTCATCCATACAGTGGGGTGGAGTTAAGAGTTCCAGCTTCTGCTGACACTGTACACAAATCTGAGACAGAACAGCTGCCAAGAGAGGATACTGTGCCCAGTTCTGTGTCTTCTGTAAACAAACCAGAAATCCCTCCCGGAAAGTAAAGAGGTCCATAGTGTGAAGTGAAGGTTTCAGCAGTGGAAGGACTGAGGGTCAGCTGTACCCAGAGGGCTCTGCAACACATGCACTTTCCACGTTTAGTCTTTAACACAAAAGGGGACAGGAAAGAAAAGACCTGAAGCAAAGCCCTGCCAGCTCACAGGTTCTTCAGCATCTTATCATCCGTTTCCATCTCTGCAAGCTGCCTCCTCAGTGCGTTAACCTTTGCCTGAAGTTCCTTGTTGTAGTTTATAATGTTGATCATTTCTTCCTGGGCTTCATCTAGGAACTTGGAAGACCTGTTCCACCGAAGAAAGACACCTGAAAGCCCAAGAGACAGCACAAATCAGAAGCGTTTCTTGTTAGGAGAACGAACCACACTGATTCCATCAGCTCTCAAGCAATGTGCAGTCGATGCCTTGTTCCCTTGAGATTCCCTACAGGAAATATGGATCCTCTGCTCCAAGTTCCCTGTTCTACTGTACAAGATTAATAAACAAGGGGGTTTCACTCTTTTTTCTTACATACTGATCAGATCAATCCATCTCCATCAGTCTCCACCCTGCCTGCTTGCTGCAACTCTTTAGGACAGAGAAAGCTTCTGCAGCAGGGAGCCGACTGCACACAGATCAAACTGGCCAGAGACTGTAATGGAGAAAGGAATCACAGAATCATTAGGGATTGGAAGGGACCTCGAAAGATCATCCAGTCCAATCCCCCTGCCACAGCAGGATCACCCAGACCAAGTTACACAGGAACATACACAGGTGGGTGTGGAAGGTCTCCAGAGAAGGAGACTCCACAACTCCCCTGGGCAGCCTGTTCCTATGCTCCGGTATCCTCCCTAGGAAGGAGTTCCTGCTGATACCGATATGGAACCTCCTCTGTTCCAGCTGGCACCCACTGCCCCTTGTCCCATCACCAGATGACCTTGAGAAGAGCCTGGCTCCATCCTCCTGACACCCACCCCTCACATATTTAGAGACATGAATGAGGTCCCCCCTCAGCCTCCTCTTCTCCAAGCTCAAGAGACCCAGCTCCCTCAGCCTTTCCTCATCAGGCATGGAGCTGCTCTACTTCTTTCATCATCTTTGTTGCTCTGTGCTGGACACCCTCCAGCAGCTCTGTGTCCTTCTGGACCTGAGGTGCCCTGACCTGGACAATACTCCAGATGCAGTCTCACCAGTGCAAAGCAGAGGAGGAGAAGAACCTTTCTCAATCTGCTAAGCACCCCCAAGCTTTGTTGATAGAGAACAAAACCCTCAGGCCTGCAGAACATCTACAAGTTAGGATACAGCACAGCATTTCTGCAGAGTGAAGCAGTTAAGTGGCACTAGGAGGGCTCCCTGGCAAAGAGCTGCAAGTCACCAAACCTTAGAAGGAGAAAGCATTACGCCTCTGGCAATGGTACGTGCCACAAATATTTTGGAACAGAGTGAGATAACCATCAGCATTACTGCCTGTAACAGAAAGAGAGAGCCTGGCTTACCTTCCCAGAGCTGCAGGCTCTGTGGGGCAACAGAGGGCCAGATGACAAGGCTGTTGGCCTCGAAAAGAGGGTTCCGGAATTTGCTCAGCTCTTCGGATCTGTTCACCCAGGACCACAGGGACATGGTCTTTTGTGGCAGCTTCAGTTTAGACCTAACAAAAGCACAGGAACAAGTTAGTTTCCACTTTTGCGCTGTAAAGACTAATTCTGTTTAGTCAGAACCTCTGGAGACCAGAAAGTTTTCCATGCACTACTAGCCCAGACACTCCAGGCTAATCCCTTCAGAACAAAAGATGGAGAAAGGAAGATCTAAGTCAGACAGAAGCTGGCTGCTTTCTGTCCAGATGAAGCAGCAGTCACCTCCCCAGAGTGGTTCGACTGCCACGTTTTGAAAGGGACTGAACTCCTGCGTTAGGACTGAGCTGGGAGGTGTGGCAGGGCTGCAGCAAGGCCGGATGGGAGTACAGCTCTCCAAGTACCTGAAAGCAGTGTTGTTATAGCTGGACTGGTGCAATGGGCACGTTTGGTTGGGTCCCTCTGCTGGCAAAAAGCATTAAAGTACAAAGAGAAAGAAGTTCTGTTCTCCTGGGTCAAACCCACCTCCTCCAGGACCTACACTGGGCTTCCTATTGCTTAGACTGTCAAAGCTCACTGTGAACACACTAGAAATAGTAGAGCCACCCAGGCAGGAGATTCACTGAGTGCTTCAGGCAGCACAAGGTTAACATCACACTTCAAACGCTGCCTGATACATTCAGATGTGACAGGCCGGTTGTCACGAGTAACATCCAATACTCTTTCAAATCTCAGTGGTTTCAAGTCTAACTTGGTTATGCAGAAGACTGGCTTAGCAGCACTGCAGAAGACATGTGAGCCTAAAGCAAAGATTACTTTAAAGGCAGAGAAGGGAATGGGAAGCTTTAAATTGCCTTCCTTACCTGTAGCATCAGTTTTGTTTTCCCTTCCACTCATTCAGTGGTCCTCAGTTAGGAGGAGACTATCAGACCTTGCCTTAGTGCAGTCAGGAGTCCCGAGAACAGTATTGCCAAGCTCAAAATGGGAATCCAAACCCATCTGACAGCTGCCATCTGCTCTAGGAGGTTCCTGTCCTCTACCCTCTCTACTGCTCCTGGTAGTCCTACTCAGAGCATGCCTAGAGCTGCTCCATTCGAGCAGCAGAGCATCTACCCCAAGCCAGGATTCAGCAGGCAGACACTGATCCACTCAAGTACCTTAAAACACCATAAGTTTCTAAGCAAGCTCTGCACAGCCCCATCACCACCTTACAAGGCAGGCAACAGCAGAAGGCAGTCAGTCCTGGCTGCTTCCCTTCAAAACTGCAAGAGCATTCACTCAAGAGCTCATAGCATTGGCTCAGAACCTCAGCTAGTGCAGATTTCCAGTTCACATGTCTCCAAGTCACAGGTTATGGCTAATGGGATTTCTGGCCCTTTTCTTGAAGGCTTAGAAGACCTCAAACTTAATCATGATGCTCAGAGCCAGGTGCTGGAGCAGGTCCAAAGAAGGGCAACAAGGTTGGAGAAGAGTCTGGAGAACAAGCCTTGTGAGTGACTGATGCTGCTGGGGCTGGGTAGCATGAGAAAAATGAGGATGAGGGGAGATCTTATTCACAACCTCCTTTCAGGTAGTTGTAGAGGTGAAGGTTGGTCTCTTCTCTTATGTAGCAAGCAATTGGACAAGAGGAAATGGACAGGGGAAGTTTATGTTAGACATCAGAAAACTCTTCTTCATGGAAAGGGTCATCAGGCCTTGGAAGAGGCTGCAGGTTGAATCACCATCCCTGGACATGTTTCAAAAGAAGTGGAGCTTAGGGCCAGGGTTTAGGGGTGGCCTTGGGACAGCTGGGTTAATGGTCGGACTCTGTGATCTCGAAAGGTCTTCTCCAACCAAAGTAAAACTTCCCCACTGCAAAGTAAAACTTGTGCTGAGGTGCAACTGTGAGGCAGATCCTTCTGACACAGCATCTTTCATGGTTTCCACTTCCAACAGTTAGTGGCAGAAACAAAAGCCTTCCTTTTCTGGGGGCTACAGAGTCGTGTTTCTCCCTGAGAGATAAGAACCAGACTTCTCAGCTTTGGTTTCTAACTGCCTTGACCTTCTTCTCCAGGCCTGCAAGGACAAGTCTGCTCCCCACAGCTGTGACTCAACATCTCCATTGAACTCAAGCTTGTTATTCTTTTATGGGAAGACTTTGTGTTCAGAGACTACAGAAACTGGTGATGGGGTGGAGCTTTTTTACAGCTACCCCAGTAAAGACAGTTGATGGTACTAGCTTGGACTTGGAGGAGAATAATTCAACACCTTGACCATGCTGCAAGTTTCTTTAGTCACTGTCTCAGCTCCAAGAGGACAAGCTCCCTAAAGCTGCATCAGACAACATGGCTGAAGCATCTTATCTGTGCACAGGGAGATCCCACAAACACCCAACCTTTCAAGGCAAGAAGGTTTTGTTCTGTCAGGTACAGCCCCCTATGGAAAGGGTTGAAAACAAGCTTCCTCACCAACCTTTCGTTCTCATTGTTTCCCAGGAAGGTCCCAAACTGTGAGGCGTAAGCATGTTCAAAGAGCATAATGAGGAACTGCTCATTGAATTCGAAGGAGCAAGGGAACTGACGAAGGATTTGCCACACACAGTCCAAGAAGAGGAGGAACACTGGGGCCTCCCATTTCTGCTTGCTGTTGGAATAGGCTGACTGGGCACAGCGCTGCTGAAAAGGGTGACCAGCCTGCAAGAAGAACCAGAGAAAAGCATCACATGCAAAGCAAAGGCAGGCGAGGAACAGAGCAGAACTACTTCAGAGCAAGTTGTGCCTGTGCTACTGTGCTATTCCTGCTCATTTCTACAACCGTAATTTTGTCAAGCATCCAATAATAAATTGCTAGCACCCACCACCAGTTTTGCTACCTTTTCCAGGCTACACAAACAGCCTGCATTTGATCAGAGAAGTCTACCAAGAACACACTGGTGTAGGGTGCTGTGAGCCTCCAGATAGAAGGCCTTTTTGTCTTGTTCTCAAAGTAGCTGTATTATAAACAAGCCTCCTCTGCCCCCCTCCAAGGCCAGAGTAGCAGGAGATGCGCAGCCCACCAGCACTACTGTGTTCTCAGCCTTGGGAACCCACCTGGCCCTATCTGGGATGTCAGTGACTGGCCCTCTCTGCAAGATTTAGATTTAGAGAGGATGCCTTGTTAGCCCAGAACGATGCTTTTCCAACCTTGGGTCTTCAAAATGACAACAGCAAAGATACATCAGGAGACTACGAACAACTGCTTGTAGACTGACAGAGGGAGAGCCTCCCTGTGAAGGGGAGAGGGGTGCAGAATGCACTGTTGGGTTTAAAATCTTCTTAACCAGGATTTGGTAGCCCCCCACAGGATGCTGTGTATCACCTGAGGGACCCAGGGATGCCTGAGAGAAAAGAGACGAGACCCCTGTGGTGGTGTATCTTCTCCCCTGCCCTGCTTTTACCCTCTCTTCTTTTCCCCTTGCCTTCCTTTTCTTGTTTCACCACTCTTTTCCTTCCATCCCATGCTGTTAAACAATAAAGCTGTGTTAATGCAGACCCCTGGGCACATTTGCCTTACTCTTGTGCTTTAAGAATCACCAACTGATTGGATCTCTGAGAGATCCACTTGAATTTACGGATCGTGACAGCTGCATCAAAAACCAGGCTGAAGATAGCAGCTGCAAAAGTACAAAAGGGTAGACCTAACATTTTGTGGTTTAGTTTGAACAGTCTTCTCTTTACTTTGAAGCTGGTGGAGCCCTGTAAAAGACTGCCCAGAGAAGTTGCAGTCTCCCGCCCTGAAGAGATTCCAAACCCCTCCTAGATGCCAGCCTGGGTGACCTACTTTGGGTGCTTTAGCAGTGGAGTTCAACTAGGTATCTCCAGAGGTCCCTCTCAACCTCTATCAGTCTGCAATTCTGTAAAGGGATCCTTACCCTGAGCACATAAACCAGGCAGATCTCCTAACCCAAAAAAACCACCACAGAGCTACAAGTGACTCAGTCAGTAAATATTGCTCCTCAGACAAAGGCTGTTCACACCAAGCAGCCACAAAACTCAACCTGTTTGTGCCTCTCAGGCTATTTCTCAATACAAGTGTCACTGGAACAGACTGTCACGTTGTCCACAGGCACCTCTTACCTGCAGCCACTCCCTCACAACAAGGGATTCAAAGCCACGTATGGTCCTGCACCGTGGATCCAAGATAATCTGGGCCAGAGAAGTTACCTGGAGTGTTGAATCAGTTCCTTCAGTCCCATGGACTAACACTGATGCGCCTTCCCTGCAGAAGAAAAAGGTAAAAAGGAGGGAGTTCAAAGGAGCAGAACACATCCCAATGGATGCCAGCATTTCCCACAGCCATCAGCGTCACTACCCTGGCAATGCTGAAGTTATGATGCATCTTTACCCCTTCTTCTCTCCCTGCCTCACACAAAGCACAGCAGCTTCTCTGTCTGGATCCTCATCAACACTAACCAGAGCTCTACATCACTTCAGGTTTAGTTTCTTGGTAAACAGTCTGGATATCCAGAGCCATAAGAGATCTCGGGTTTGAGCTGGTACCCCTTTGAGGGGTACAGGATGGAAATGCACCTCCAGATTTGCTTGTGTCACTTCTTGTTTTGTTAAGTACTCTGGAAAGTTCCCCTGAGCACTGCAATGAAGACATCTCACCCCTCCAGATGCTCTGCAAAACAATACTATGAGATTCTTGCCCAAACTTGAGCTTAATTGCATTTGAGCTTCAACTGGGTTTTATCACAAGCCAAGCAAGGCTTAGAGCCAGTTCAGGAGACACTAGGAGAAACAAAGAAAAGGCAGAGCTTAGCCTCCACAAAGGCAGCAGAGTTAAGTGTGTGAGCAAAGAAGCTTGTCAAGGAGCCAAGCACAAAGGCTCCTCGCTCACCAGCCAGCACAAGTGAATCAGCACAACACGGGGAGCACAGGGAGCTCAGAGAGTTTGGGGCAGGAAGGTTTTGCACATGCTGTCACTCTCCACAGACCAGGGGAACTGTCCAGGACAACAGATTCCCTCCCTTCTTCTCCAGCTTCAGCTGTATTTGGATTCAATATCAGACTCTTATCCATGCGCCCTTGAGAGAAGAACTGACTGCTATTAAATACCATTTATTCCCTTTACTCTAACCAAACCTTGACCCAATGTCTTACTTCATCCTTACACATAGGAAGGAATCACAGAATGGTTTAGTATGGAAGCAACCTCAGAAATCATCCAGTCTCAACCCCACTGCCATGGGCAGGGACACCTCTCACCAGATGAGGTTGCCCAGAACCCCAGCCAGCCCGGTGTTGAACACTGCCAGGGATGGAGCAGCCACCCACAACCTCCGTGGGCAACCTGTTTCAGGGCCTCAGCACCATCACAGGGTGGAATTTCTTCTTAAGATCCAAGCTAAATCTCTTCTCTTTCAGCTTGAACCCACCCCCCTTGTCCTCTCACTAGAATCCCCTGAAAAAGTCCCTCTCCAGCTTTCCTGTAGACCCTTCAGGTACTGTAAGGCTGCTGTAATCCTGAACTACCAAGCACATCCACAAAGGCTGACTGCGAGCCAGTGCTCTCCTCAAATTGGGGCACTCCAGGGGAACTACAGTCACCCTTCAGGCCCCAGAACTCTGAGATGCTGCAGAGCTCTGTTGCTACGATGCGCCTCCAGGCTCTGAATGAGGTGGGACAGGCACCAGTGCTGAGCTGGACTGCCACCACTCCAGGCAGACAGAGGAAGCCAAGCTGAGGTTAGAAATGATGAAACTGTCCAGTGTCCCAACAAGCCAGGAGAGTTTCATCAGTGATGTTTCTCATAGTACACACACAGGAAGGAATTACAGACAGAACTGTTGACCAAGAGCGATCCTTTCCTGGCACAGTCAGTGCTTTTCAAAAGCACAGCAGCTTGTATTTTAAGGCAGCAATTTTCTCTCACAAAGACGACTGAATTTCAGCCCCCTGGTGTAGCTGTAGCCAGTAAGAAGAGCTGGTTTTTCCCCCGAGTTTGCAGAAGGGCTTTCCCCTCTCAGCCACATGAAAATCACATCCAGACGCTCGCAATTCGGTCTCTCAAACCCTGACACCCAGCTTCTGAACTCCAGCCTGGAGGGCTGATGATGAGTTAGCCAAGTCAGCAGTATTCATTAATGAAGTGTCAGGTTTAAAAGAGGCCACAACCATTTATAAGGGATGAAGAGGGTTGCTTAGATAGGGATAAATATTTCAAGAGGAAAAAGCAGTAAGGAAAGTACAGAACCACCTTTTTTCTCTAGAAGCAAGCTGGGACACTGGAAACTTTGACTTGGAAAAAAATTAAGATTCCCTAGTCTCACTTTGCCAGGCTAGCAAACAGCATTTCAGATGGGTCCACTCTGACCTAAACCCTCAGTAAAATGAAATAAATTAGACTGGTTACATCAGACATAAGAACATACCCTGACCAGATGATCTAACACCTATTTCTAGTCAAAGGTTTCCTCCCTTGGGCTTGTACTTCTAAAAATGCAGACGTGATTTACTAGAGGAACATTCCTCAGCCATGACGAAACAGCACCTTGCTTGTACCATGCCAGTTCGTGGTGGTAGCCAGTGACTAAAAGTAGAACTGGAGGTTTTTAGCAGCAGCTTATTACAAGTGAATGAGAGACTTTTTGAGAAAGATTTACCTATCAATGCACTGAGCAGCCAGACAGGCTGCAGTTAGGATCTCCTTGATGTGAGTCAGCCAGTTGGAAGCTTCCAGTTTACTGAGCCAGCGGTCCATGTTGTGCGACTGGTCGTTACAAGCTTCCACGAGCTTGATGAGGCTTTCCTGCAGAATATTAAACCTTTGGGAAGAGCAAAGCAGTATTGAAAGGATAAGCAGTGTCACAGAACCAGGATGACAGGCTTACAGAAAGACACTGATCTCAAAACAAAGGATTATGATTTACATGCAGTTAGTTTTGAAGATGTGACCCTCCAGGAGTCACATCCCCTCACTGAGCAAACCTGCTCTCACTGGTAATGCCAAGTCACAGCTAACTGCCAGCAGAACTTTGGATACGAGCAGTCTCTTCCCTTTCAAACCAAATTGCTTTGTAAGGCATCACATTAGAGCCTTTTCTTTACCTTACCTGAACTCTGCATGTTCAGTTATAGAGTCACAGAATTTGGTTGGAAAGAGCCTTGAAGATAACATAGTCCAACTATGGATCTGGTACTGCCAGGTTGCCACCAAGCCATGTCTATCAGCACCACGGCTCCCTCTCCAGGGTTGGGGACTGTCCCAGGCCTTGACTACCTTTGTGGTTAAGAAATTGTTCCTCATGGCCAACCTAAACTTCCTCTGGCACAACTTGAGGCCATTCCCTCTTCTCTTGTTACTTGCTTCCTGGGAGAAGAGAGCAACCCACACCTCACCCCAACCTCTCTTCAGGTACTTGTAAAGAATTCTCACCTGAGCCTCCTTCTCTAACACTCCCAGTTCCCTCTCATGGTTCTAGACCCTTCCCCAGTTTCAGTGCCCTTCTCTGCAAAAGCTCCAGCACCTCAACGTCCTTCTGGGAGTGAAGGGCCCAAAATTGATTTAAGGTGCAACCTCACCAGGGAAGTGGTCTCTGTCCTGGTCCTGCTAGTCACACTAGTGCTGATACAAGCCAAGATGCTGTTGGGGACACACAATCTGACCATCAGCCAACAACCCCCAAGCCCTTTTCCACCCAGGCAGCTCTCCAGCCACTCTTCCAGGTGCACGTTAACACTTCCCAGGTAAAACATGTTTTCATAGTCTCACTCCTGTTACCAAACACAAGGGTGACAGCAACCTGGCAGGTTCATGAGTGCCAGCCAAGCTTTATGTGCTGCACCTTTGATCTCTGTGGTGGGAGTTTTGGGGGAGTATTAACCTGCAGAGAGCGTAAGAAAAAACGAGGTGAGGAGGGGGAGCACATTTTGTATCACTTCTGCATTCATTGCCTTATGTCCTCGAGTCCTTGAAAGCTGGTAGTCAGCAAGCAGCTGGTGAAACCAGATGCTTCTCTGATCTTGTTTCACTCTGTGCCTTGCAAACCACAGTCGGATCAAACACCACTTACTGCTTATTCCAGCATGTGCTCGTGTCTAGCAGAGGATGCAGCTAGCATCATTGAATCATTTTGGTTGGAAAAGATCTTTAAGATCGAGTCCAAGCATTGACCCAGCTGTCCCAAACCCACCCCTAAACCCTGTCCCTAAGCTCCAGATCTACACAACTTCTAAAACACATCCAGGGATGGTGATTCAACCCCTGCCCTGGGCAGCCTGTTCCAAGGCCTGATGGCTCTTTTCATTAACAAGTTTTTCTTCATGGCCAACCTAAACTTCCCCTGGTGCAGCTTGAGGCTACTTCCTCTTGTCCTATCCCTTGTTCCTTGTGAGAAGAGACCAACCTCCAGCTCTCTACACCCTCCTTTCAGATACTTACAGCAATAATGTAAAAGGATTCCCCAAACTACAGCTGAACGAGGCCAGACTAAAGGTCTATAATCAAACACTACTACATGTCTGGACAAAAGCACTGGGTAAGGTAGGCCCTGCTATCTGACAGCTGCAGCAGGTTGCTCAGAACAAGTCTCCAAATCCAGGTAACTTTATTATCCTCTTAACCTCATTTTGCTAAAAAGGAATGTGATTCTGCTGACAGGAACAGGACACAGGGCCGTTTCTCACAGAAGCAAGTAAGTTATGGCACTAGCACTGGCTCTGCCAACACAACCCTCCCAAGCCAAGCACAGAGGATCTGTGTGATTTCACCCACCTCTCAATACATTTGTGAATCCTCCTCCACTGGGGATAATGTGCTTCTTGCTCAAAGCCCCCTCCTTTGGCCCTGGCCTGCTGGGCAACATTCAAGGACCTCGTATCAATGATGTAGCCCCGCTTGCCAGGCCTCAGCGTGGCGTTGATGAGCTTCTCGTCTTCTTTACACCGTCTCCCATTCGTACCAGTAAGAGGCTGGCTACTGCGCATCATGACCTGCAGGGACAGACAACCATCGAGCACTGGAAACAGAGAGTGAAGACTGAACTCCCCCAAGCACTTGAGCTCCAAGCCAAGAGCAGAGATGAAAACTCCCTATGCAAAGGGCACTCCTTCAGAGCTTTTCCTACAGCTGCTCTTTTCCCCTTCCCCTGAATCCTTCAGTTCTTTCAAGTGCAATCCCTTGCAGGGAGCAAAGTTATTTTAAAAGCAAACTAGAAACCCTTGAATTGAGGGAGCATTTGGCAGGCTGCTTTCTAAATTACAGCCGTCTCCTTAGGGGCCTCATCCCTTTAATTATTCCTGCAGCACCATCTTTGTGAGCACTGAACCAGCTTTCTGCTGACAGCTCAAATGTTTTCAGGGTTGTCATCTCTAAGGCCTCTTCCCAGCTCTGTTTTTAAAATACTCAGGTCTTTTGTGTGTTGGATGCCTCTCAGGCAGAGTTTTACTCGGTGGTTAGACCACTAAACCTTAGGGCTGCAGCTCTGTGAGCTGAGATTTATCTTTAGTAAATGCTTGTCAATTTAGAGAGCATCCCCATTAGCTCAAGTGAGAACTAAAATGTGAGGGCAGCCTGTCAGCAACCCCAACCCTGAGCCTGAGAACTCAGAGACTGGAGAGCAAGGTGACAGAGTGCCGCTGTCACAAGTTCAAGCACCCTGAGCCAAACGCTGTTATGCTCCTCACACCTGAAAACTGCACAATTCAGAGCAAATGGAATGGATTTTCCTTCACTGGTTTTCCAGTCGAGCTGAGAAAAGGCAGAAAGGATGCCTCTTATCAAGCGGGGGAGTGGCTGATTTTAAAGCAAAGCAAAAACAGCCCCCACAAAACCCCAAAGGTACCGAGATTAGACAGCTTCTAATGCAGGGCGTACAAATCTTGGCAACAGGAGGTGACAACACATCAGAGCATCTGATTCAGGAGCCTGGATCAAGTTTACGAGCTGCAGGACGGACGTCCCAACATCCTCAGAACCGGTTACATCAGCAAGAGATACAAAGAGTTACCCAACCACTTCATCAAGTGCTTTTCTTTAATTAGAGCCTACGGGGCCCTCAATCAGATTTTGGCCTCTCGAGAGGTGGTGAAGTCTGCTCAATGCCCGGCATTTTTTTTTCCTCCTGAACCACGTTACAGTGACAGGCTGGGAGAACAGATTGTTCCGATCATCCCTTCGACAGTCACACAGCAGAGCTGGCTCTGGGTGCTCTCGCTGTCACCACGGCTCTGTTACGGAGGAGACAGCCCACCACCCCGAGACAGGCCAATGTGGTTTCTGCCATCCTTCCAGCATGAAACCTCTTGGCAGACAAAGCGGGGAGAGGGTGCCAGCGATGGCTTTGCAAGTCTCATCTTGTTCTTACTGCTGCGAGCAAGCTCGTGGGCTCCCAAACAAGCAGATTAATGGTTATTTCTAGGATGGAGATTACTCATTCCATCACCCAGAAACAGTTTCATCACATATACTTCCCAAGTCAGAAAATAAAAGGAGCGAACATCTCATCAAGTGTATTAAGCCTAAAGAACAAGTTTTTTTCTCATTCAAACAGATTCACATGCTTCCTTCAGGTGCAACCATCACTGCGGGGCAGCTTACCATCCCATTCTTTTTATGGTAATAGCTCAGGACTGGGAAGCGACTGCCATGGCGGAACGTGGCAACTTTCCGGAGAGCTTCATCATCGATGGATTTGGGGACGATGACAACTGGAGGGTATGAGGGACAGACAGTGAATTCCTTATTGACACAGCTCAGACGCCATTCGTCTGTCTGAAAGAGACCAGAACATACAGGATTTGGGTCAGAAAACTGATCGCTGCTGCAGTGTAATGTACTAGGGGAGAGGAACTTCCACGCTCAGGATAAAGCACACATGCGGAGCGATTAGTCACTACTGGCATCACTTTGCTTCATCCAGAGCCTGTAACAGCTTCACTATACTAGTTAGATCAAATCCAGCACCACTACCTTGTCTCTAAAAAGAATGGGGCAAAAAGAGCTGTGATTCATGAACAACCAAGCCTGGCCACTCTCTGCAGTGCAATCCTCATCGCCCACCTCTCAGATGTTGTTTCACACAAGGAATATCCCTGCCTCCTCCTTGTAGTACTGATTCCCAGGTCTGTTGAGTGACTTTTTTCTTACCCCACACACCTCTTGATGCTCCCTGGGATGAGAACACTGTGTTGCAGCAGCTCCCAGGAGATAATACAGATAAGTCTTGTAGGTTGTGGAAGAAGCAACTAGATGTGTCTGGTTCTTGAGGTTCAGGACCTGAACAACAGTTCCCTGCCCAGTTTACCCACATGCTCAACAAATGGCCTCAACAGAAGTCCACGAGGTCAGAAATGGCTGATTGGGCACCTAATAACTTCCCAGACCTAGCAGAGAGATGTTTGCAGCACACAATATAACATGACTTAATGCCTTTGCTCTTCTATTCCAAACCCAGTCTCATGGGATGTGAGAGCATGATATGGAACAGAAGTGTATCAGGAGAATCACAGAATCATTTAGGTTGGAAAAGACCTTTAAGATCATCAAGGCTAAATTCCTACATCAGCAGATTGACGTGCCAAGTTGATTTAGATGCAGGTAACAGAGGCTCAAACCTCTATCTCTGCTGAGAGCAGAGTTCATACCAATGTCCACAAGACAAAGAAGGCCAAGGAAAGCAAGAACATCCCACCAGCTCCAGGCGTCAAAGCTGCCTTGAGGTTAAAACTGCAATTTAATGTTTCCAGTTCAATTCTTTCTATGGGCTCTGCTCTACGTAACCATTACAGCCGTTCCTCCAAAAGCACCTCCTGGACCCAGCATGGCATCTAAGCACAGAGGTCTTATCATGCACTTCTGTTATGTAACTTTTGAGCTCCCAAGAGCTAAACACAAAAGAAATGCCGATCACTGGCACCCCGCATCCTCAGAGGCACTCGGCATGAGGTTACCAGGCTACCTGATACCCAGGGTCAGGCACAAGGCATGGCTCTTCTCAAGCCAAAGAAAAGGTCAATGAACGGCCTCACTGACAGGAGTCCACTGAAGTCCAGGCTGGAAGAGCTGACAGTACCCTAGGTGCAGCTTTCCTGAAGGACTTTATGCCTCTGGGCTGGCACCACATCAGTGCCTCTTGCATTAAGGACACCATCCATGTGCATCAAGTGGCCACAAGCCACATGTTTTCCCCAGGGCCATGCAGCACAGCAGAAGCTTGCATAAAGTGACAGTCTGACCCAAGAGGTTGTGGAGTCTCCTGCTCTGGAAACATTGCAAACCTACTCCAATGTCAACCTAGGCAACCTGTTCTAGGTGAGTCTCCTCTAGCAGGGAAATTGAACTGGATCTCCAAGGGTCCCCTCCAAATCCCACCAGTCTGTGATTCTGTGATCATCAGACCCAAGGCACAGGCTGTGTGACAGAGGAGACAGCAAAACTGCCCCTTTTGGTGACAGCCTAAGCAAAAGATGCTGGAAAAGGTACATGCTGCATGCATCACCGTCACCATGAACAGCAACCACCGCCTGCACTCAGAGACCCATCCAGTCAGTTTTGCACTGTCTTCACTGCAGGCTTATTTCATTATTCATCAGCCTCAAAACAGCTGCTCTGAACCTGTACATTTTATAAAGAGCAGAGGTTCTCCCAAATGCAGTTAAATTGCCTCTGGCAACCACGTCACAAGCGGAGATGAAAGTAGTTCTGGATCACATAAGGGAGACCGGCTGATCACAGCTTTTAAGGCACCAACGAGCAGAGTTTTTAGAGCTTTAGGGGGAGTCTCTGCTACATTACAGCACATTTCCTATGAAGGCATGTTAAAAAGAACCAGTGTGTGTGGATCTAGAACAGACCTGAGGGATACTTACTGTACTGGCACAGAGGGTGTGGGGAAGGCACAGTCAGAACATTGCTTTTGGAGAGACTGCCTGTCACTGATCTCACTGGTATGAGGAGGAGGGGAAGAGTATCGCCCTGATTTATCTCCCACTTTGGTAATTTAACTCTGCCCATAACCTCCTCTCCTCACCATTTATAACATGAGACAGATGATACTGTTATGTCATCCAGTTATAATTTACTGTTACATGGGAAGGAGGAAGACAACCTCAGCCATTAGCAGCATTTGTCTTCTGCAGCAGAGCTGCTCCTGCAGAGCTGCAGTTAACCCCTGCAGTGCCAGCTGCAGACTGCTAAAACACACCCCAACAGGAAGCAGGTGGCAGCAAATCCCAGCAGTGCAAACTACTCCCTGGCTTCAGCCCGGAGTATGTCTGTAATCTGGAAGAAAAAAGTGCTGTTGCTAACTGGAAGAGAGAAGTAACAGCGATTCAGCTGCAGATGCAGATATAAGCAATGAGAGCTGCCATGAAAGGGAAGAGATCGACTTCATCCAGGGCATCACCAGCTAAGGACACTGTGTGAAACTCTGAGAAAATATGAAGTTAATGTTTACTTTGCCCAGCAGGAGATCTGTACTTTAAGAAATAAAAAGTTGATTCCAGTAAAGACTGGAAGCAATGAAAGATGGAAAGATGAACAGCAAGGGGAGGAGAAGACTCCAAAGAAAAAGGTGATCTGAGGGGTCCTTTCCAATCATGACTATTCTGTGGTTCAGTATTTTCTTAAACACTGTGGACAACTGACTCTGAGGTTTCTACTTTTCTCGTCTTCACGCTTGTTTAGCTACTGGAAAGCTAAAACATCACCCTGCCATGCAAAACTTACAGGAGAGGTTCTTTTGCACTAAACGGTGTGAAACACTTTAAGGCTAAATAGTAGAGCTTTAAAGAAAAGTCAAGAAACCAGGAGGGACCTCAGAGGACCCTGCAAGACAGCAATGACAGAGGGTATGTCCAGAGGGGAGGATGAAGGCAACACACCCTGATAGTAATGAGAACACAAAGCCTAACAACAGCTGTAAGCAAAGATTGCTGCTGGTCTGCAAAGAGCAAAACATGAGCTATCCACACTGCTGCAAACTGAGCCCTGAACCTAAACCTGCAGCTTTAAGAAGCTCCAGTGAATGAGATAATGCCCAGCTGAAGTGTCCAGAACCCCAAGCTCTTTCCTACAAAATGGAGGGGGGAAAAAAGAAAACAAGAATAGGAGAAAGATATTTTAGTGGCAATGAAATGCCTTCCTGCTCGTTGTACTGTTAACATATTAATTCCTCGTGGTCTCTTCACTTGTAAGAAGGAACTGAATTTCCAGAGTTACAGTTTGCAATATCCTGCAGTTGTAGAATTTGGCAGAAGAGAAACCTATTAGCTCATCTCTGACTCAGAAGAACATGACACCCCTCGAGTGCACTCCAGTTCCATTCAGCCACTCACTGGTTAGGCAGCAATACAGCAAAGAATAGATCTGTTAAGTGTGTGTAAAAATTCCTATAAACCAACCCAGATCTCCTCTAAAATCACAGCTGGGCGAGCAAACATTAACCATCCTGAGTACCTTACACCATGGAGACACACACACACAACTGGAGCACGTTTATATCCTCACGTCACAGTGCAATAACTTGAAGCCTGCAGGCACTGAGGAGTTTTTGCTGTGACATTTAGCAAAACATTGAGCTGATTTCTTCTTACAGTTTCTGAGCTACTCTGTCAATGTACTGGATTCAAAACGATCTGGTAGCACAGTCGTGCTAATGACAGGAATATTGCCCCTCCAGCTTCTTTAAATCAAAAGCCATTTGCTGCAATAGTTCTCCCCTTAACACTTTGATAAACCAAACGGTGATAGTACAGCAGTCTCCCTAATCCTAGAGCTGAGCTGTAGGGGCAGAACACTTAGGTGGATCCTATCACGTTCCAGAGACTAGATGACACATGGTGAGATCAATGAAGTGCAGTGAAATCATGCAGGTGTGTTGGGAAAAAAAAAAAATCATAGTAGGCACAAAGGACAACAAGATAAACAGATAAATTATCACCTGGCTGGAGAGCAGCCCTGTAGAGAGGGACCTGAGGGTCTTGGGGGATAGCAAGCTCAACAGGAGTGAACAGAGGGCTGCTG
>VZRI01013802.1:29466-44447 GCA_013397515.1 Upupa epops | reverse complement strand
GGGGTCCTTATTGTGAAGTTCCAGTCCATCAAGGGTGACTCCCAGGAGGATGGAGACTCCCTTTTCAAGAGGAGTCCTGTAGAAAGGACAAAGGGGAATGGTTACAACTTGCTCCAGGAGAGATTCCCATTGGATTCAAGAGGAAAGTTGTTCACACAGAGAGCTGTTAGACAGCGGAATGGTCTTCCAAGAGAAGTGGGGCACTGCTTAACTGCAGACAGTGTTAAGACTCACCTTGATAGGGTTCTGGGCCAGCTTATTTCAACTGGACCCTGCTTTAAGGGGTTGGACTAGATGATCCCTGAGGTCCCTTCCAACCCACAAACCTGTGAACCTGCGAATTATACCATACAGTGACGTAATGCAGGCTGAGAGAGTTGGGATTGTTCAGCCTGAAGAGGAAAAGACTCCCAGGGAATTTTATAGTGCCCTTCCAATCCCTTCAAGAGGCCTGTCAGAAGGCTGGGAAGACTGTTCACATGTGCATAGAACTACAAGGTCATGGTTTTAAGCTGGAAGAGAGTAGATTGAGGCTGGACATCAGGAAGAAGTTCTTGAACTGGAGGGTGGTAGATCCCTGCAACAGGCTGCCTAGAGAGGTGGTAGAGGCTCCATTCCTGGAGCCATTCAAGGTCAGGCTGGATGGAGCTCTGGGCAATCTGGTCTGGTGACAATGGCCCTGCCTGTTGCAGGGGGGTTGGACTAGGTGACCTTTGCAGGTCCCTTCCAACCCAATACATTCTGTGACTCTCTGCTATTAGGGACATTAACATATTACCTTTCATTAAAAAAATATGAACTCCGATAGTTTACTCTGCCATTATAAAATGTGCCCGAGTTTTCAAACAGCCCTCCTGTAGCAGACAAATGTGCAATTACTACATTACTAGAGCTGCAACCTGGGTGAAACACTTTTCTGACAAGTTGTTACCATAGTAAGGTAAAGGCAGAACAGATGCAGATGATTTAATGGAGAGGGAGGCAACCTCCTGAATCCTACTCGCTTGACTTATGGGAGAAAAGAAGAATTAAATCAGCTGTTGGCTTGCTCCAGCCTGTCATGTAAGACAGGTTAATTGTGGAACAAGAAATATTTGATCAACAATATATTTACCCGTTGTTCAGGAAATGTAAATCATACGCATGTGGTGAGATGAAGAGAAGTTACATCTGAAGTCTGGGGCTAAAAGCCAAGTGTTAATCATCAGCTGTTAGACACACGGATTTTAAAGTAGTGGATTATTACCCCTGAAAGGTAACACTGTAAAATAACTGGGTGTTTAAGTATGAGCCTTGCATGGAGCTGGTGCTCAGAAAGCCAAGGGATTCACAGATAGACTAGTAGTGCTTTTTTTAAACCTCTAAGAGAGAAAGGGAAAGAAATAAGCAGCATGTCAATGGATTCATGTTGGCATCTTATCAGGCTCGTAAAAACCATCGGAAATTATTTGATCATAGGAATATAAAGAGGATTTCAGTTCCACATAGAAAGCAAACTGTGAACCTTCTCCAATCTCTTTGTACTCCAAAGAAATTCCCTCGATCCTGTTCTCGTTCCTTCCTTCTCACCAGACAGCACCTCAGTTTCTGGCCTTTTGATAGTGACAGAGACGCCTGCAAGCTGCTCTGCTGAGCTGGGAAAGTGCCTGCTACTCTGCCTCCCAACACCGATGATGTGTGAGAGTCGCTTCCCTAGCTGGAATGAAAAGCAAAACTGGTGCTAGTTATCACACCAGGTCAGTTGGTTTGTCTTCTGACAGCGGATGAAGACAGGACATGAGAGCACCCTGCTCACAAGACAAGAATAGAGAAAACTCTGAACTCCTTTAATTTCCTACTGATGTCACCATACGAGCCTGGCTGAGCTAATGATAATGTTAGTTATTAGTCACAAGCAGGAAGCGATAAATGCTGCAGACAAGCTGGGATGCAGATAAAAGAAGAATAAATCAATGCTCTTTGAAACTGCACTAATGGATGTGGTCTCACAAACCAAAGATGATGCAGCAACTGCATCTATTTAATGTGAAACAAAGACTTGGAGCCCAGTGATGCCAACCCAAGGCACTATTAGACCAGGTAAGGTGCCTGCAACAGAGGCAGTTCCCACTACACAGAATCACAGGAGGCCTAGTCCAATTGGACCTCATAAAGGATGTCTGAATGACAATAACAGATACAACAGGCAGTGCCACAGGAACAATTCCTGCCCTTACAGGCACCAAAATACCACCGCCATGTGCTCACAGGATCTGGAATAATGGAGTTCCAGCTCTCTAAACCCTCTCAGTATTTCCCCAGTGTGAACTAGAGTGTTTCAGATTGAACACTTTTATCTGCTGTCATCTTCCTAGAGAGTCAAGAGTCACAGAATGTTAGAAGATCATCCAGTTCAAACCCCCTGCCAGACCAAATCCTTAACAATTTATTTAATTAAAAACAGACTCAGTTAATGGATTGGCTGATATTCACTCCACCCCACTCCAGAGGCACAGTGAAACACAACAAGGCCAGGCCAGAGGTCTTGAATTTGTTCTTGCAATACAAAGGACGAAGATCAAAGGTCAAAAAACATCTCCTATCTTCACATCCTGCCACATAACTCCTAACAGGTAGGAAACTCCATTTGTACAAAGTGAAACCCAAGTGCTTAACAGGAAAATTCAGCACACAAGCACCTGATGTTTGTGGAGTGAATATTTGACCACCACTCCCTTGCCACCCAGGCACTTAGCAGCTAATTTTACTAGGATATCAGACCAGATGCTACTGGGTGAAGCAATTCACAAACTGACTGCATGATATTTGAGTGTCTCTGCACATCTGCAGGATTCAACTTACCACCGAACTGAGGAGCTCAAACTCTTGGTCAGGCAGAAACAAGCGCCAGCCATCTTCAATGATTTCAAACATGGGGCGGTAGAAGAAGGGATACATGAGAGTGACAGAATCCAGAGTGGAAAGAGCCTGTGAGGGCAAGAGAAACAAACAGCCACTCAAATCCATTCAAATAGTTGTTTTTATCCGAAAAACATACAGCAAAGTGTTTTCTTCTGATGTTGGTGATTCAGACCTAAGCTAGCATGAAGTACCCAGCCATTAAGCTTGAAATGCTAAGGTACCTGCAGGGTAGTTCAAACAACCATCAAAAAAGCCCAGTAGCACAGAATCACAGACTGGTGGGGGTTGGAAGGGACCTCCAGAGATCATCTAACCCAACATCCCTGTTAAAAGTAGGGTTACCCACAGCAGGTTGCCCAGGACAGCATCCAGGTGGGTTTGGAATCTCTCCAGAGCAGGAGACTCCACAAACTCTGTGGCCCTCAAAGTCTCCTTGTCCTGGCACTGAGCACCACTGAGAACAGTCTGGCTTAGCTATTGCTCAGCACTG
This sequence comes from Upupa epops, assembly GCA_013397515.1. Classification (NCBI taxonomy): domain Eukaryota; kingdom Metazoa; phylum Chordata; class Aves; order Bucerotiformes; family Upupidae; genus Upupa; species Upupa epops. The sequence continues at coordinate 41,056 of VZRI01013802.1, read as the reverse complement.
ATCACATCTCCCCTCTCAACCTGCTCTTCTCCAGGTTAAACAAGCTCAGGGGTACCAGCCTTTCATCTGCACAAGAGATGCTCCAGTCCCCTCACAGCATCTTTGAAGCACCACACTGGAGTCTTTCCAGTAGCTCCTTGTATCTCTTGAACTGGGGAGCCTAGAAGACTCCAGGCATGGTTTCACAAGGACAAAGTACCAGGGGAGAGGAACTTCCCTTGTCCTGCTGGCCACACTCTCAACGTAACCCCCAGGAGACCACCAGCCTTCTTGGCCGCAAGGGCACATCACTAGCTCATGGTCAGCCTGTTGTCCACCAGGACTTCCAGGTCCTTCTCCACAGAGCTGCTTCCCAGCAGGCAAATCCTCAGTCCATATCGCTACATGGAGTTACTCTTCCCCAGGTGCAGGTCTCTAGACTTCCCCTTGTTGAACTTCATTCAGTTCCTCTCTGCACAGCTCCCACATCTCACTGAACAGCAGCACAGCCTGACAGGCTGTCAGCCACACTGCCCAGTTCTGTGGCTGAGGGGACTCACTGCCCCTTCATCCAGTTCATTGCTGAATATGTTGAACAAGACTGGATCCTGTCCTGACACCTGGGGAACATTAGACTCTGGGCCACTGACCACAAGACTCCAAGGACAAGCAAAAGCAGATGATAACAGAAATGTAACTGCAACTGGGGGTTGCACACAGGGTATAATTTCTTCAGACTACGCCACATGGCAGCACACCGAGGGATGAGAAAGATGCACCATGAGCAGGTATAATTCAGTGGACACATCCCACATGGCATTTAGCTAATGATAGCACTTAAACTCAAGAAGCTGCTTAGAGAAAAGCCATGAAAGACTCAACCAGTCTGATTCAGTTTTGTGCCTTCATGCTCCAGCACAACACAGGTGAGCTACGTAGAGATATTTGATCAAAAAAGGATGGCTCATAGATTCATAGAGTGGTTCAGGTTGGAAGGGACCTCAAAGATCATCCAGTTCCAACCCCCGTCATGAGCAGGGACAGCCCTCCCCACACCAGGTTGCTCAAGGCCCCAGGCAATCTGGCCTTGAACACTTTCAGGGAGAGGGCAGTCACAACCACCCTGGGCAACCAGTTCCAGTGACGCAGCACCCTCATCATGAAGAGCTTCCTCCTGACTTCCAGTTTAAATCTCCCCTCTTCCAGCTGGAAACCATTCCCTCTACTCCTACCACTCCAAGCCCTTGGAAACAGCCCCTCCCCAGCTCTCCTGTAGCCCCCTTCAGGTACTGGAAGGCTGCTCTGAGATCTCCCCGGAGTCTCCTCTTCTCCAGGNTTCTCAAGGCCGAACAGCCCCAACTCTCTCGTCCTGTCCCCATAGGAGAGGTGCTCCATCCCGCCACTCATCCTTGTGGCCCTCCTCTGAACACATTCCAACAGTTCATTGTCTTTCTTCTGTTGGGGGCTTGAGTTCTTCTGCTGGTTTGTTTTAAGAACAACATACAAACAATGAGCACTTGATAGGAACTATCCCACCATTCTCATTTTGCCTTCTAGAAGGTCAGTGAAATCCTTCCTAAGTGCAAAAAAAAGCTGCTAATTTGAGTTCTGATCAGGATGTAGGAACATAAGTGTTACAGACCATCACAAACTCTTACCTCAATAGAGCTGGCAATGTTCAAACTCTCCTCCATCCCAGGTATATCCAGCTGAATAATTCGCAGGTCTTTGCATTTTATAATGATGGTCCCCAAGGAGCCCATAAACCTACAGTAAGACAAGAAGAGAGTCCCTTAAGTACAGGATCTGCTAAGGTGTGGTGAGGTACTGCAGCTCTGTGCACCCCACACACCTACAAGACAAGCCTGCATTAGCAATAATTTGTCTGCAATATCATCTTTCAGATAAATAAGCAAAGAAAAATCAGCTCTTTGTTTGATATTTGCAAGCTGAGGTTCACTTTAGTTTTAATTCTACCCTTGGGATCCAGCAAGGATTGGAAGGGTAAAGAGATGAGGAGGTTTCCTCCCAATCCAGTTCCAAAACAGAATCATAGAATCCTTAGGGAACAGAAGGGACCTCAAAAGATCATCCAGTCCAATCCTCCTGCCACAGCAGGATCACCCAGACCAAGTCGCACAGGAACACAGCCAGGTGGGTCTGGAACATCTCCAGAGAAGGAGACTCCACAACCCCCTGGGCAGCCTGTGCCAGTGCTCCAGTACCCTCACTGGGAAGAAGATCCTGCTGATATTGATAGGGAAGAAAAACGGTGTGATCAGGTGTTTTCTCGTAGTACTGGAAGCTTCATCTTCACACAAGCAAAGGTCTCATCACTGCTCATCAGAGTGAAGTCAACCCAGAAAAAGCTCTCACTGAAGAGCCAACACAGCTCACAGTCGCCCTCTCCAGTCTTCCTCAAACACCTGAAAGGAGGATGGTGCCGAAAACGCGAGGCACCTCTTTCTATCAACTAGGCATTACCTTGCACAGTGTGAGCAACGCAATTTTGGTTCTAAGGGCAGCAAACAGATAAAAAGCAGCTAAGGCTCCTCACACACACCGCTGCAGTGATCAGAGCCGCCACAGGAATCAGAGACTGTCTGACTGCTCCGAGTTAGAAAGGACCTCTCATCTAAATCTCCACCCTGCAGCAAGCAGGGATATCTTCAACTATATATAGCAGGTTGCCCTGTCCAACCTGACCTGGAATGGCCCTAGGGATGTCTGGGGTTTCTACCACCTCTCTGGGCAACCTGGGCCAGGCTCTCACCACCCTCAGCAGAAACAATTTCTTCCTTCTGTTTGGCCTGAATCCCTTTTAGTTCAAACCCATCACCCCCTATCCTGTCACAACAGCCCCTGCTGAAAAGGCTGTCCCCAACTTTCTTACTGGCCCCTTTAAGCACTGAAAGGCCACAAGGATGACTGTTTGGAGCCTTCTCTTCTGCAGCCTGAACACAGCCAACTCTCCCAGTCTGACCTCATAGCAGAGGGGTTCCAGCCCTCTGTGTGTGGCCTCCTCTGGCCCCACTCCAACAGGACCCTGTCTCTACTGTGCTGAGGAGCCCAGAGCTTGACCCAGCACTGAAGCTGGGGTCTCACTAGAGCAGAGGGGCACAATCCCTTCCCTCAACCTGCTGGACACACAGCCCAGGACACAGCTGGCTTCTGGACTGTGACAGCATGTTGCCAGCTCATGTCCAGCTTCTCATCCACCAGCATCAAGTCCTTCTCCACAGGGCTGTTTTCAATCCCTTCATCCTCAACCCTCTAACACTGGGAGCTGCTGTGACCCAGATGCAGGACCTTGCACTTGGCCTTGTTGAATCTCAAGATGTTCACACAGGTCCATTCACTTGTCCAGGCAGAAAAACTGTCAGTAGGCAAGACCACAGAACAGTGGGGGTTAGATGGGATCTCTGAAGATCATCTAGATTGGGACCACCTAGAACAGATCATGCAGGAGCATGTCCTCAGCAAAGCCAAGCACACAGGCAGGTAGGGCAGCGCACAGCCCATGAACTATTGCTAAGCTTCATGTTGCTTCACTTGGGCTACAAGAGACACCTGTAATTCATTTTGGAATTGTTATTAAAGCTGAAGGGTCATTATCTATTTCTTTCATGCAGACAAAGGCAAGCACAGACAGAACCAATTCTAATTCAGCCAGCGCTGGAGGAAGAACCTCAGGCATTGCAACAGAGAAGTTCTACAACTCCAACAGAGCCAGTCTGAGCACCATCTGCAGTTAGATTCACACAAAGCTACTCCCAGTGCAGATGTCTGGAGACCTTCTACAAACCAGGGCTGGCACTAAGGGCTGTGAGTACCAACAGATGTAGCTAAGTCTGTTAGGAATTGCATATGGTACAAGCAACGCTCTACTCCCCCGCTGTAATTTTAACATCAAGTAAGGGAGGAATGTTTTAAACTACACTGTGACTGCAACTAAGCTCATTAAGAAATAAAAAACACGAAAAAGCTTGTCCATAATCAATTTTCAAAACAGCTATGCCTGGCTGAGTACTGGCAGTGAAGAGGAGGCGGCTCAATCATCAGGTAAGTACTTGGGAACCAATTTGCTGAGGTTCCACCACTCTGATCTTCTCCACCATCAGGACAAGAATTCTATGATTCTGTGTGTCATTGAATGACTTCACCCTCTCTGAGATTCTGAAGCCACCTGATACTTTTATTTGCTGCAATTGATGTTTTTCCAGTCTCAGAGAAAAAGAAACCTATTCTTCCAGGTTTCCTTCAAAGGCAACAAAACCCAAGGGGCTGACTTTGTAATTAAATAAAATATTATGAGCAAACCGCAAAAAAGGACCAAGGTGACGAAGCACAAGGCAACAACCACGTGAGATGAGACTCAACGAGGGAAGTGTGATGGAGCAACAGCGTTGAGTCAGACAGATGAAGTGGTGGGGTAAGGAAACTTAACCTCCAAAGACTCTGCAACAAAAGGGGATGAGCAGTAAGAAGATGGAACACTGCAGCTACAGCTCGGCTTTACCAGCCTGTTCCCACAGGGAGTGTGCTGTTAAAGCTTTATTGATTTCTGTAGGCAGATGGAAGTATAAGAGGATGATGGCATTGAGCAATAGAGATTGATCTGGGGCTGAGGATGTCCAAGACTGGGGTTTCTGGCTGACATTAGTCCTGCTGGGTGACCCCAGGCAAATTATCAGCACTCTTGCTTCCATCTCCCTTGAACAGTGGTAGAGATACCTTCTTTGTAGAGTGTTTTAAGAGCTACTGACAAAGCCCACTGAACAATTAACACAGATAACAGCAGCTCTATACATGATAAAAAATGCGTTAAGATGCAATAAAGATTTTTATTCAGATCAAATTAGGATCAACATGCCTGTGACACTACTCTGCTCCATGCTCTAACTCTCTTCTCCTCTCCTGACCTGGATTTAGCAGAATCACAGGCTAGTGAGGGTTGGAAAGGACCTCTGAAGATTATCTAGTCCAATCCAGGGTTATCCAGAAAAGGCTGCACAGGCCTGTGAGCAGCTGAAGTATAAAACCAGTCATGACTCTTCTCACTGGTGGTAAGCAATAGCACCAGAGAAAACGGCTACAAATTACAACCAGGAGGTGGTTCGGCTGGATGTGAGGAAGAATTTCTTCACTAAAATTATCAAAGATTGGAATAGGATGCCCAGGGCAGCGACAGAATCCCCATCCCCGAAGGAATTTAAACAACGTGTGGATCTGATGCTGAGGGCCATGGTTTGGTGATGACCTAGCAGTGCTCGGTAGAAGGTTGGACTTGATCTTAAAGGTTTCTTCCCAGCAAAGACATCCTGCGATTCCCTATGACAACCACATTTCAACCCCTAAGGAACCAAGGTGAGGTGTGGGGATGGAGGGGAAGGGGGCAGCTAGGCGGAGGAGGGGGCAGCTGTACCTTTTCTCGATAGAGTCGATGTTGGAGTGCAGCAGCCACAGCTCCTCCGCGTTATCCTGCCGCCGCGAAGAAAAGATGAGGTGGTGGCCGGTCAAACATAGGGTCCCTTCCACAGCCGGGTAGAAAGGCCGGTGCAGGACCACGTTGTCCGCTCGGGGGGTTTTGATCAGCTCCGCAAACTCCATGATCCGCAGCCGAGGGCGGAGGCCCCGGGGAACCCCCTGTCACAGGAACGCGCTAACGACAACCGGGAGAACCTCGACGGCAGCGGCAGCAGCAGCAGCGGAGCCGGGGAGGAAGCTCCGGGAATGGCAGGAGCTGTCGGGCACAGCCGCCGAGGGGCACAGCCGCTGGGCCGGGAATGCGCCAGTCTCAGCCGCCCCCGGGCCCCGCCGCTGCCGGGAGGCGCCGGACGCAGCGGAAACCTCACGGGGACGGACCCGGATGTCGCGCGCGCCCGCTCACGTGATCCGCCGGGACCAACCAGTGCCCTCGCCGGAAACGGCGTAACCGCAGACGGAGCTCGGTGCGACCCCACAGCCCCGCAATGAGCGTTCCGCTGCCTCGCCGGGCCGGGGAGGGGAGTAATTAACAGCGATGGGTGGGGTNTGGAGGTCCCGGGTATCAGCCCCAGAGCGCTCGCAGGGGGCCCCGCAGCGCTCCAAGGATCCGCATTTCCACGTCCCGGCCCCTCCAACGCAACAGCTCCGTGCCCCTCGCATCACGGCCGGGCCCGGGGTCAGCATCGACCCGGAGCTGTCCCTGAGCGCTGCACCCCGCACACGCCCGCCGCCGGTAGCACCGGTGCTGGTTACATCACGCACCCGCATGAGTCACTTTGGGATGTCTTCAGGATTCCACGCGCCTTTTTCCCAGCCTGGGAAGAAGCTTTTGCAGCCCCATCCAGCCTTTCCGCAGCCCTCACAAGCAGAGTTACCGTCTTTCATCGGCTCCCAGGTCCTCCAGTGCTTTGACTGCACCTCTGGAGCAACTGCAGCTCCCGATTTCCATGCTCTGCTACCTGCAGAGAGGATAGGGCCAAAGCAAACGCGACACTGTGACCTCCTGGTTTGGGCTACAGCCCTTCTTTCTTCCAAGCAAGAGTCTCGAAGTGTACTGCAATCTCAGCTTTTCTGAGAATCACAGACTCGTTTGGGATGGAAAGAACCTTCAAAACTCATCCAGTCCAACCCCCTGCAGTGAGCAAGGATATCTTCAACTAGAACAGGTTGCTCACATCCCGATCCAACCCAATCTGGGATGGTTCCAGGGATCAATGAGGTTTCTACCACCTCTCGGGGTAACCTGGGCCAGGCTCTCACCACCCTCAGCATCAACAATTTCTTCTTTCTGTCTAGTCTGAATCTCCCTCTTTTAGTTCAAAATCATCACCCCCTGTCCTGTCACAACACCCCCTGATGAAAAGGCTGTCCCCAGCTTTCTTATTAGCCCCTTTAAGCACTGAAAGGGCACAAGAAGGTCTCTTTGGAGACTTCTCTTCTGTAGACTAGACTGAACTAGTCTGCTTTAAGCATCCCAGTCTGGCCTCACAGCAGAGGGGTTCCAGCCCTCCCAGCGCTTCCCTGGCCTCCTCTGGCCCCACTCCAACAGGTCCCTGTCTCTGCTGTGCTGAAGAGCCCAGAGCTGGTCCCAGCACTGCAGGTGGGGTCTCACCAGTGCAGGGCAGAGAGGCAGAATCCCCTCCCTTGACCACACAGCTCACAATTGGTTGCTGGGCTGTGAACACGCATTGCTAGCTCATGCCCTTGCACCCACAGGGTTCAGATGAGACAAACCTCTTCGCTTACATCAGCCTGTGAAACATTTCCTTGTCAAAGGGGAGAAACGGGGGCTGTAACTACTCCTTTATCACCTGGTTCAGCCCATGACTCTGCTAATGTCCTACAGCTGGTGGGGAGGATGCAGAGTGTCAGGTGTACCTAAGCTCCAGTGCTATTCCCTAGGTTATTACTGTGATGCCCATTCCTATTAGGACAGGATGAAAGCTTGGGCACAGCTGAACCTCAAATATCTAGGATGAAACTGTGAGCAGAGGAGAGGGCAGGGATGTGCTCTACAGCAGCTGTCACTGACTCAGGCCATACCCAGGTGCAACTCAGGGCTCAAGCAAACTCTGTTTTTGAGACCAAACAGGTTTTAGCATTGATGTGGCCAGTCAAAGCCTGAGATCCAGAGGAGAGGTCCTGGCATAGGATGGTTCCCTAGCAGGAAGGTTCCACCCAAACCAGTAAGTTAACAGAATTAAAAACCTGGTTTGGGGTTGGTAATACTGAGTTTGTGAGACTGAGAAAGGCCATCACAAACTCCCCTGTCCTTCCAAGTAGAAGTGAGCATTGATAAGGAGATGAAGGACTCTTCATGCCAACAACAAATGACAACCATCTCCCCAGGAAAGGTTCTGCTGGCTCTCCTAGCCACGGCCACTCCCTAGAAGGGGATGCTGTGCTGGGCAGGTAGATGTGGCCTCTGATGCAGAACCACAGGTCTCGCTCACCTGGAGACACTGTGATTCCTTAGCCTCCATCTGCTTTATCTCTGAAGAAGAATAAAGCATGAAAATCAGGTCATCAGACATTTCTAGGGCTGTCTTTGGGAGAGATGAATAGCTGTTCGGTGCCATCCTGCCTGTGATTGCTTCAGCCGTGCAAGTTCAAGGTTGTGCAGTCCCTGCATGATGGAAACAGCCTGGAACTATCTGTGCAGATACAAGCAGGCAGCTTTGGATGACAGCCTGTTCTAGGCAATTGCCCACGAGAAGGATTGCAGAGGTGTTTAGATACGGTGACCTGAATTTTTATACCCACCTCTGATGCTGAGCTCGTTCAGGGTTTGTCCAGGCTGTAACTTGCATGTCTTATTAATGCTGGCAGTTTAGGTGATTTCAATATCTCAGAATGATTTGAAAGTCTAATTAATGACTTTTTCTTCTCCTAGATAAATGCAAAGATTCATAATAAGGAAGATTAATTCTCCTCTTATAGCTGTTTGTGCTCATCTGCATCAAATGAAAAGTGTTCTCTCCTAGGTCTGGAGCAGCCAGGGCATGGGGGTCCCTTATGTAACCTAAAATAAAAACATCCACATTGGTTCTTTCAGACCAGTGCTGAGATGACCTGGAAGCAGAATGGGACTGCTCCTTTCTGCATTTTACTGGGCAGACTGGGAAGCATTTGGTGTGAATCCAGAACCAAACACAACCTCCAGCGTGCTGAAGGTGAAAAGCTCTTTCACTGGTCCCCACCATGCACAGTGATGCTGGACATCCCTCTGCTGTTGCAGTGAGGGCTGGTGCTTCGGGGGTAGCCTCAGCTTCAGTAGAGTTGCCTGGGGTCTCCATACAGTTCCCTTGCAGTCATCTTATGTGTGTTAACCGTCCCAGATGTCCTAGGAGACACTGGCTGGGCTTTCAGGTGTTTAACTTCACCATGGAGTAGGTTTATTAGTTGTACTTGATGATCTCAAGGGTCTTTTCCAATGTGAATGATCCTGTGAGTCTGTGATTCCCATGGCCCTCCAGTCTGCATCCTCACGAAGCACCATCAGCCCCTACTAAAGGACAGCTGCTTTCTCAAGAAGGTGGTGGAAGCAGGGACATCTTCACTAGAGCAGGTTGCTCAGAGCCCCTTCCAACCTGACCTGGGATGATTCCAGGGATGGGGTACGTTCTGCTGAAGAGCGACCACAGAGTACCCCTGGGGAGTAGGGAAGTGAAGGAGGGAGAAAGAAAATACGGGCAGTAGCTGCACACTCTGGGGGTAATTATGAACCCAGAGTTAGTGCTGATGCCTTTGAAACCCACCGGTGATGCATGGAAGTGGATCATCTCTCTCCCAGCTTAAAGAGGAAGACTTCTGCCATACAGTCCTCGTATTGAGGGCACCGCATGCATTAAACAGTGAGAAAGCAGTACTAGGTGCTTTAGAAATGTGCCTGGGAGGAGCAGCTGGCCTCGGGTTTCTCTGCTGCCTTTCACTGTCTCGGTGCCTTCTGCTTTAGGGAGACTGAGCTGCTGTGTGGGAAAGCTGAAAGATTTTACTCCTGGGAAATATCAGCTCCCATCTCCTCTGTAGCAGAAGAACCTCTCAATGTTGCAGTGAGAGTCATCCTGTGTTTGGGACCCATTTTTCCTCCTGTAAGATAAGGAGGAGTAACCGTTGGAGCAGGATTTTTCCCTTCCTGTACTCCTGTTTCCACACTGCTCAGCACAATGCAGCCCTGATACCGGTCAGTGAATGTTACTGCAGTCCTCTGAAGAATGGAAAGTGTACAGGGCAGCATGAAGAGTGCAGCATGTCTCCTGGGCAATAAAACCCCACCAGCCTGATAGCAACTTCTGTTGGCCCTGCACTATTTATCCTGCCCTGCATCTCCAAACCCCTGGCTGCTGCTCCCCACTCAGAGACAAAGAACCCAACCCACAGGTTGGGCTGTGCACATCAACAGTTTTTAAACAACTTCATGGCAAAAGGGGATGCTGAATGAAGGAGAGGAGACTTGTGGATATGTACGAGGATTCATTGGTTCCATAGAATCATACAATCACAGCCTGGGTTGGGAGGGGACCTTTGAAGATCATCCAGTCCAACCCCCCTGCAATGAGCAGGGACATCTTCAACTAGAACAGGTTGCTCAAACCCTCACACAGCCTGACCTGGAATGGTTGCAGGAATGAATGGGGCTTCTCCCACCTCTCTGGGCAACCTGAGCCAGGCTCTCACCTCCCTCAGCATCGACTATTTCTTCTATCTAGTCTGAATCTCCCTCTTTTAGTTCAAACCCATTACCCCTTGTCCTGTCACAACAGGACCCTGTCTCTGTTGTGCTGAAGAGCCCAGAGCTAGACAGAACAGAGCAGAGCTGAGCTAGGCAGAGCAAAATAGAGCTAGACAGAGCAGAGCAGAGCTAGGCAGAGCAGAGTGGCAAAATCCACAACCTCATGGCCACCCAGCCCATAATACGGTTGTGGATAACTGGTTAATCGGGACTTACCAGCTGTCATTAGCTCTTGATCCTGTAAAGTCTCCTAAGAAACACCATCCTTATCTAGCAGGGGTAACCTGCACATGTAGGAAGAACTGAAGCAGAAGGAGTTGCAGCTCAATCAGTGCTTTTTGCCAAATGCCTAGAGATTTCTCCTGCCAGGGCCCTAAATGCCTGGCCATCTGCTTCCCTCTGCCCCGGAACGTGTCCTGAAGAGGTTTGCCAAGAGGTAGTCTGGCCTCAGCAGGAGAAGAGACTCTTCCCATGCCCTCAATTTCCCTGCTGGAGAGCAGAACCAGGAACCGTCTGGGTCTCTGGCTGCTCATCCTGCAGTCTCCCTGAAGGACTGCAGGGCACGGGGCAGACCCTGGGGAGCTGGAAGTAGTCAGTCTACGTTCAGTGGGGAGATGACACGTCCCACAACAGAAGTGTTGGTTGTGATTTTAGGCTTTTAAGGAAGAGAGCTCTTCTGCTCTCTGTGTTCTCCTACCAGCAGGGGTTTGCTAGTGAAATCCAAGAAGTAATTGGCTGCAGAATTGCAGAGGATCACCCTCCATATGCTGCAGTCCCATGACCATTTGCCTCTTGGATGAGCACAAGTAGGTTTTAGACCTATCTATTTCCTTGTTTTCATTCCTGAAATAGGTTGTGATCTTATCATCCAAACACCCATCTGCTTCACTCTCTGGTCTCTTTCTAGACAGGGGATTGCAAGAGCAGCAAGAGCAAGGGCTGCACTTTGAAAATTATCAAGTTCTCAAGTGTTAATTGTGGTGCTTTTATGCCAAAAGAGCATTTTATTTTGAAGCTGGGGGTAGCTTTCCCAGCAGACCCCCTGTGTCAGTGTCCTAACCCTACAGGTGATTGGTGGACAGAGCCTACAAAATGAAGTGTACTTCCTCTTTTCCCTTCTTCTCCAGTATGTCTTGTAAGGCAGAGAGCTCCTCTGCAAGAGAGCTTCCTCTGCCATCCCCCCTCCAAGGTGGGAAGACGAGCAATGGCTCTCAGCCTAGCTGCTACCAAAGGGTGGAACACAGAAGAAGCCTAGCCTGGCTGCAGCTCTGCCATGGGAGAAACTACGGTCCTCTTTTGCCTGAGAGCTCAAATGCAGAAAGCCAGCACCAGCTTGTCCTGGTTCCCGGCAGTGGGCTGAAGAGAGGGGCAGCTCAGCTGGATCACCTTTGA
>VZRI01013802.1:7569-29224 GCA_013397515.1 Upupa epops | reverse complement strand
CTTCTGGAAGTTGGGTGCGATTGTGTGTGTGAGTGTGTTTGGTGGCTTTATGGTTATGAGTGTTGATGTACCCTCTCTTATGCCCGGGCTCTCATCTAAAGCCAAAATGCAATATGTTAGCTGTCTCCCATTTGTCTCAGAGTGTGTGTAAGAGCACTGCGACTCCATTTCTGTTCTCTCTTACTTATTTGGGGATTGTTTCCTTTATTTCTTGGTGAAGGGTTCAATAAACTCTTTTCTTTTTAGCAAAGTTGCTTCACTGCCTGTTGAATTCTCGCCGGTTGCTGTGCTCGAATTGCAGGCAGCAACCCAAACCAATTTAGACCCTCGCTCTAACCCATTACGGCAAGGTAAAAGGATGTTTGTGGCTGAAAATCATCTCTGATGGCAGCAACCGCATCCGTAGTGGTAAATCTGAAGCAGCCATGAGGCCAGCTGGCCTGGCCAGGCTATATGCAGGGTATTAAGGTCTTCTGTGTTCCCAAAAAGGGATCCATGTGAGCAGCTTGCTGGGTATTAGTCCCTCTACTATTCTTGAGCTCTGCCTAGCAGCCAGTCTGGCCAGTCCAGAAGTGAGCTGAATTTGATGTCTTAGCCTTGTCCTGGCACTGCTTCGTTCGCTGGTTTGGATGTAGCCAGTGGGTTTGGAAACACAACGAAGCAGAGAGAAAACCCTCCCATAAAGAAGAAGAAAAATTATTCTATTTATACAAAATTTGCTGCAACAGTGGAAGAACTGGCTGAAGCTGATTTTGATGTTGTTTTTCTTAATATCCATCAGTGTGTCTGAGCACACAGCTCTTCCTCAGAGCTGCCATCCACACCTCTTCATGACACGCAACATACGTGCTTTCCTGCAAGCTGGGTTCATCCTCTTGACAGCTGGGAGGAGGGAGCCAGCAGGTGTGGGAGAGCTTCTCAGTTAGCTCTCCTGAAACCACAGCAACATCAGACTGGGCATTTGAGTGACTGGGCAAGTCTGGAGTCAGACTGCAGGACAAAGGAGCCTGTCAGGATGCAATAGAGCAGACATATGTTCCTAACACAGCAGTCACAAGTGTTCCTTAGGTCTAAGTTTCCATAATAAATCAGCAGAATCTTTTTTCTTCAGGGACTATCTAGTGTTTGGTGAAGCTTTTCATAGAATCACAGAATGGTTTGGGCTGAAAGGGACCTAAAAGATCACTTAGTGCCAACCCCCCAGCCATGCTGCACAGCAGGGACATCTCCTACTAGACAAGTGCGCTCAGAGCCCTGATCAACCTGGCCTTGAACACATCCTGGGATGGGGAAACTACCACCTCCCTGGGAAACCTGAGTCTGAGTTTCACTACCCTCTCAGTGAAGAACTTCTTGCATCTAATCTAAATCTACCTTTTATGAGCTCAAAGCCCTTACCCCTTGGCCTGTTGCTGCATGTCCTTGTAAAAATCCCCTCTCCAGCTTTCTTATCAGCCCCTTCTAAGCACTGAAAGGCTCTCTGGAGCCTTCTCTTCTGCAGGCTGAACAAACCCCATTCTCCCAGCCTGGCCTCACAGCAGAGGGGTTCCAGCCCTCCCAGAATTTCTGTGGCCTCCTCTGATCCTACTCCAACAGGTCCCTGTGTCTGCTGTGCTGAGGAGCCCAGAGCTGGACCCAGCACTGCAGTGAGGGGGGGGTCTCACCAAAGCAGAGCAGAGCAGAGCAGAGCAGAGCAGAGCAGAGGAGAGGGGCACAATCCCCTCCATTGACCTGCTGCCATCTCTGCTGGACACCCAGCCCAGAACACAGTTGGCTTCTGGGCGGTGGGTACACATTACCATGTCACATTTAACTTCTCATCTTTCATTATAAAGAATCTCATGGTGCTGCATCATGTCCAACAGTTTAGCATTTCTGCAAAGCTTGCTCTCTCCTCCATCTCAAGCTGCTTTGTCTTCGTCTTTCAGCCTGGGCAATGGAAAGGGAACTCTGGGTTTGTTTTCTCCTTGCTTTGTGAAATCATTCCTTGCCATGAAATAAATGAGGGACAAGCCTAGAGGTCTCTGTGCTCTTGGAGCATCTTTAGGGGTGCCCATCCGAAACACATGGATGGCTCGATGCTGAAGTTGTCTGCAATTACTCTGAGTGAGTGAGAACAATTGCTCAGGTACATACTGTCCCTAAAACATTCCCCAGCAGTCATTACCGCACACGAGGGAAGGGCAGGAGATCTGATATCACCTGCACTTGGCTTTTCCAGACACTGGTAGGAAGAAAAATCCCAACTTTTTTCATGTATTATTTTAAATAATATTGGATCCTGGAGAAAATATCAACGGAGGCCTCTGCATAGGGGTCTGGTAAATAGTTCGTGTGTTGATGTGCCACGATGTGAGTTATGAGGTGGAAGCATGGATGGTTTCGAGAGTTCAGCTCTGGATGCAATTTAAGATCTGTGGATGGGCTAGAGATCTCTCAGTGTGGAAGGAGAAATATATATAGCTTGTATATATTTGTCTGTAACTACCTGAAGGGAAGTTGTAGTTAGGTGGGGGTCAGGCTCTTCTTCCAGGCAACCAGTGATAGGATGAGAGGGCAGCGCCTGACACTGCACCAGGGGAGGGTTAGGTTGGATGTTAGGAAGCCCTTCCTCATGGGAAGCATGATCAGACACTGGAATGGACTGCCCAGGGCAGTGAGGGAGTCCCCATCCCTGGAGGTGTTGAAGGACAGCCTGGCTGTGACACTTAGTGCCCTGGTCTGGCTGATGTCAGGTCCTGGGCTGGGCTGGATGAGCTCAGAGGGCTCTTTCAGCCTCAATAATTCTGTGAAAACAGGGGATTTGGTGGCAGAGGAGCCCCTGCGGTTGTAAAGGTTTTCCACTAGACAGCAGCATGAAAAAAGAAGGTCAATAATGAAATGATCTTGACCTGCAGATGGATTTAAATGGGAAGATAATTAAACAGTGAGCACAGTTTGCAAGAGAGACAACTCTGGCTCCTGTGGAGGCCAGAAGGAGCATGATGTCGTTCAAGTGAACACGACCCTTCTTTCCCTTGCTTCTGAAAGGGCAAATGAGGATAACGTGAGGCAATTGTTTATGAACTGCTTTTCTATTACTACTACTGAAAAGCTGTGCTGCTTTGAAAACACAGTTCTGGGAGCTTTTCTGTATAGGACATGGATTGGGTTCTTTGTGTTGGAGGAGGTGGAGACATTGGGGTAACCCTTCACAGCTTCCCAGCTGGGTATTGGGGGTCTGAATGAAGTCAGGAAATTACCAGAGCATTCCTGAGGAAGCTGTGTTGTGAACCTGTGTCTTGCAGAGTGTAAATTAATGTCTTCAAAACCAAACCTTCCTGGGCTTGATGAATGCTTCTGCTTTGGATGGAAGATGACAACTAGAGAGACCTGGCAAGCTGCCCCCTAAGAAATGGCAGCTTGTTTAGCTGTTAGTTCACCCCCACAGTCACATGAAGGGACTTAAGAACTTATTTCTTCCCCTGTGACTTTCTTTCTTCACCCAAATGCTGTGGTTATGAAACAAATGCATCTGCTATAGCTGTGATCCTGCATCGCAGCCCTTACACACAGGAAGGAGGTCTCCAACTGAAGTGTTTTCTGAAGACCTCATTTTGTAGTGATTTAAACAGCCAAGACCAATAGAACCTGAGCAACTATATAATCACCTCCAGGGTGCCCTTTTGGTGCAGGGTGAAAGGCTGAAAGCTGAAAGCAGGAGAACTTGAGGAGCTACAGGATTCATGGACCCAGCGTGAGCTTCCCCAGAGAGAGAGGACTGAAACAGAGCAAGCAGCTCATGTCTAATCACAGAATCAGAATTGTAGATCAATAGAATCACAGAATCCTTAGGGATCAGAAGGGACCTCAGTAGATCATCCAGTCCAATCCTCCTGCCACAGCAGGATCACCCAGACCAAGTGGCACAGGAACACAGCCAGACGGGTCTAGAACATCTCCAGAGAAGGAGACTCCACAACCCCCCTGGGCAGCCTGGTCCAGTGCTGCATTACCCTCCCTGGGACGAAGTTCCTGCTGATATTGATAGGGAACCTCCTCTGTTCCAGCTGGCACCCATTGCCCCTTGTCCTATCCCCAGATGACCCTGAGAAGAGCCTGGCTCCATCCTCCTGACACCCACCCCTCACATATTTATAGACACGAATGAGATCTTGTTCAGGTAGGAATAGACCTTACAAGGCTGTCTAGTCCACCCTCACAGTGAAGAGCTTCTTACATTTAATCGAAAAACAAACAAATCCCAGAAAAAAAGGATCCATGATACCCCACAAATCCAGAATGGAGTGCATAGGCTGGGTTGGAAGGAATCTTGAAGTTCATCTAGTCCAGCTCCCTGCACTGAGCAAGGATGTTTTCAACTAGAGCAAGTTGCTCAGACCCCCGTCCAGCCTCAACCTCAGCATCAACAATCTCTTCCTTTCATCTAACCTGAATCTCCCTCTTTTACTTCAAACCCAGCACCCCCTGTCATGTCACAACAGCCCCAGCTGAAAAGGCTGCCCCCAGCTTTCTTACTGGCCCCTTTAAGCACTGGAAGACTTTTCCTGGAGCCTTCTCCAGGCTGAACAACACCAACTGTTCTCAGCCTTTCTTCACAGGCTGAGTGAACAGCAAGAGCAGTTAACAACCTGCTGTGGAAAACAAGAGCAGCAGCAGCCAACACCCCTCTTCTTCTATGGACCCTCTTTGGCCACTGAATCAGCTGGAGGTTACATCTCAGCAGCAGCCCCGCTTCTCCAGCTGCATCTTCCTGCAGATATCTGTAGGTCTGTGCTCACTGGGTTGCAGTAGGCATCTCTGTCTGCACACTTCACAGTGGGTCTCCTAGTTCCGTGAACTTCACAACCAGGCAAAATGGTTTCAAACGTCAGCAGCTGGAACCGCACGCTGGTGCTCGTTCAGCAGTGAGGGTTTAGCTTGTGGAGATTATTTAAGATCAAATAGGAACAGGCTGAATTAGGGTTTGCCAGGCTCTCTCGAGTGGCTTGAGGCTGTCTGAAGCTTTGCTTGTCAGGGAAAAAAAGGGTACTCAGCGTGGGAGTAAATGTTCTCTCTGTTGGATGTTCAGAAGTGAAAATCCTTTCCTTCAGAATCCAATTAATGGTTCCAGTTAATAAAGAACAAATGGCCAGAGTACTCATGCTTATACGGGACAAAGAGATCAGAGACAGGGTAGCCCGGTGGGGTCAGACAGGCTCCTACAGGCTGAACCACCTTTTGTTCCACTCCCTGTTGTAGGGAGCGGGATAAATTTAGAGCAATGCCTTGTCATTTTGGAAATCAAAAAGGGCCCAGAGAAAGTGAGTACCGGCTAAAAATCCAGCTGGGCTGTAACTCAGCAGCAGAGTAAGGCAGAGTCGCAGTCTCTTTAGCAGTAAGATCAGAGACAAAAGAAGAGCTGCTTTTGCAGTACGATGGCTTTGAGGGGGCCACGGGCACAGCTGATGGATAAATGTTTTGCTTTGGTGTTGGGGAATAAGTAGGGGCAGAGGATAAAACATAACTGGGAACAGCCTCAGTGCAAGCCATTCCCACAGAAAGGGAGAAATGTATTCAGCACCATCCTTCCCCAAATTCAGAAATGGCACATAACCCCACGGTGACATTACAAGAGCTTGGAACAGGCTGTCTAGAGAGGTGGTGGAGGCCCCATCCCTGGAGCCATTCAAGGTTGGGCTGGATGGGGCTCTGGGCAATCTGTTCTAGTTAGAGATGTGCCTGCTTGTTGTACAGGGGTTGGACTAGATGACCTTTGGATGTCATTTGCAACCCAATACATTCTATGATTCAACTGAGCTGCAGGAGAGCACCTGCAGCTNATCCCCAATGATTCTAGGAGTCTTCTCACTCTGTGACTCCACTGTACAGTCGGAGAAGAGCAAACACTCTGCTGTGGTGCAAATTCAGAAGGAAAAAAGATCATCCAGTTGAATGTGATCTGAAGTCATGGAATAATGGAACCACAGAATGATTTGAGTTGGAACAGACCTCAGAGATCATCCAGTCCCAACCTCCTGTCATGGGCATCTAGTTTTAAAGAGCTCTCAGGGTAGCCAGTTTCTAGGTCTTCCTTCCATCATGATGGACTATACATTTCTTATTACCTCTCTTGAAGTGGCTGGGCACTGGACCAATCTGCCCAGAGAGGTGGTAGAGCCACCATCCCTGGAAGTGTTTAAAAAATGAGTAGTAGAGCACTTGAGTCCATGGTACTAGGGGTTAGGGAGATGCTGGGATGAAGGCTGGACTTGATGGTCCTGGAGGTCCTTTCCATTCTATTCTTTCCATAGAATCCAGTGAGGATTCTATGATTCTATTTAATTTGCCTGTCCAGGGACAGCCTGTGTAAACAAGAGAGGCATCACCGAGGTCACCACAGTTAGCAGGAGAAAGCTGAAGACATAGAAAACCTCTGAAAGTATCTGTGCAGGGACACAGATCTGAGTGGGTTGGCAAATGGGTTGGGGAGGTGGGGGAACAACACAATTGCATCAGAGCTAGATTATATCTTATATCTGATTCAAAAATATGGTGACAACTGTCTTTTGTGAAGATAAAGAAAGGTCCTTCCCCTCCTCTCTCATTCTGCGGTTCCTCCTGTGGAGCAGAGTGCTTCAGCATCCCCAGCAGTAGCTATTTTGTGTCTCTGTAGGGTCATCCAGACCC
Organism: Upupa epops; assembly: GCA_013397515.1. Taxonomy (NCBI): domain Eukaryota; kingdom Metazoa; phylum Chordata; class Aves; order Bucerotiformes; family Upupidae; genus Upupa; species Upupa epops. The sequence goes on along the minus strand of VZRI01013802.1, from coordinate 22,555 downwards.
ATCCTTTTGAGTCTTTGTGCTTGAAATCAAAGAAGGAAATTACAGTTGTTGGTTTTGCAGGCCAGCAAAGATGAATCCACACAAACACTGAAGCTCTGCACGCTGAGCAATGAGTGCTGGAATCTGTTTGATATTGAAGTGAATAGCTTGAAGGAGGGATTCCCCTCTGAATGTCCCTAGGAACGTACACATTCAGTAGCTATAAAATACACTCTGCATCTGAAAAAAAACCCCAGCGCGAGTAGTGAGATACAAAGAAGCTGCTTAGAGCAAAAACAGCTCTTTCTTTTCCTTCAAAACCCCAGTAAATGGAATTGTTCGTTTGAAAAGCTTGATGAATGATCAACTGCAGGAATGAGCAGAACGATTTCCTTGTGGTGGTGGGATACGAGAAAAATACAGAGTGAAGAGCAGAGGGAAGGACCAAAGAATGAAGGAGGTGGGTAGGATGGTGTGAACTGGTTGTGTGAGACTTAGAAGAGAGCAGGAAGGAAGAAACCTGGAAAGGGGATAAATGAGCAATACATGGGAGACCAAGTCCTTCTCCAGTCTGTTCTTCAACAGTCTGACCCTACAAACATTGTGGTCGCTGCAGACTGAATTCAAAAAGGTCCCATGTTTTGGGGTAACCTGCAGAGTCACCCAAAAGTGAAGGCAGTCATTCCTGATTTTGTCCTTCCAGCTCTCCCTGTCCTCTCTAGCTGCCTGCCTGTTGTGTTCCCTGGGAGGGCAGGGAGAAGAGCAAGTACAAAGCAAAGCAGTGTAGAAAATGCTTGTGCCTGGAGGGAACGGGGTGCAAGAGGAGCAAAGGACAACATTTATCAGATACAAAGACAGAGACACTGGTGATTAGAGATGGATTTCTGCCACGAGTGAAGCAACAGGAGGAGAAATTTGAGCAAAGCCATCTCCAAAGAGGTGCTGTTTGCTTTCCAGCCTCTGCAATGTCACCCCGACCTGCTGATCCCACTCACAAAGGAACCTGGCAGCCAGGTCCGTGCTCCAGCAGGCTTATCCTTGCCTCTCACCATCCGCTTTCACCAACCAGGACACATGGAGGCAAGTCTTTCTCCTCCAGATCTGGCTGCCAGGGCTCCACCTGCTATGTTCAACCCAGCACCAGCCAGGGCTGCTCCCCAGAGCTGCAGGGATTATGTTTGGGCACCTTGCTGTTAAGCCCTGGAGACTGTCTGCCCAGCACAGACACAAAGGATGGTATCAGGACATCAGATCCATCACAAGGAGTAGCTCTCAGGGCACATCCATCCCTGATCAGGACACGGCAAAGAGGTTCCTCACGGCTCTCCTCCAAGCATGGCTCTCTGCAACATGTCCATCACTCTCACTTAGCCGGGTATTGTGCTTCAGTCATGGGGGGTTCTTCCAGTATCGATCACTGCCCAAAGGAAATGAAGGAAAGAATGGTTTCTGAACAGGAGTTAATACATTTCCAGTTACCATGGGGATGGTAGGACAACTCCAAAGGCTGTTCTGAGCCCTGAACTATCCAGGGTCTTCACTAACAAATTGCATGGTGGAATAAACCAGTGCATAGTGACTCTGCAAATAGCACCTTGGAGGGCACCGCAGAGCCATGCTTGTTTGCAAAAGCCAGGAACAATTGGTGGAGAAGGTGGAATGAGCACTATTTGGTGCTGCATCCTTTCCAGGGGAGTTGGGAGGCTGCAGTGGGCAGCACAGTGCTCACAATGGGACAATGTCATCCTGTTATGGAAGAGGCAGAAATCAGTACTTGGGAAAAAAACAACCATGGTTTCCATTTATCTGGCACTTGAAGGGATCCATTTATTGCTCCAGACTGTTAGGCTTGCAGGTAGTGTGATGGTTACTGCTCAGGGCACTGCAACTCCAGATGAGGTGGAATAGTAGGGAGAAAGCCTGGAGCTGAGATGGTTAAGGAATGAAGAAAATGCCATCTGGAAAAAAAGATTTGGAAAAGCTGAGGCTGGGAAAACAAAAAGAGGGAGCCGTGGTGTCCCACAGATTTGGAGTAGTGTGCTTGGAATCATCAGATCACAGACTGGTTTGGGTTGGGAGAAACCTTCAAAGCTCATCCAGTCCAACCCCCCTGCACTGAGCAGGAACATCTCCAGCTAGAGCAGGGTGCTCAGACCCCCGTCCAACCTGACCTGGAATGGTCCCAGGGATGGATGTGGCTTCTCCCACCCCTCTGGGCAACCTGGCCCAGGGTCCCAACGCCTTCAGCAGAAACAATTTCTTCCTTCTACCCAGATTGAATCTCCCTTTTAGTTCAAATCCATCACCCCTTGTCCTGTCACCGCAGCCTCTGCTGAAAGGGCTATCCCCAGCTTTCTTGTTGACCCCTTTAAGCACTGAAAGACTGCACTAAGGTCTCACTGGAGCCATCTCTTCTCCAGGTTGGACCCTCCAACTCTCCCAGCCTGGCCTCACAGCAGAGAGTTTCCAGCCCTCTCAGCATTTCCGTGGCCTCCTCTGATCCTGCACTGACAGGTCCCTGTGTCTGCTGTGCTGAGGAGCCCAGAGCTGGAATCAGCATTGCAGTTGCATCTTTGCCAAAGATTGAGAAAGACATGAAGCTCTTTGATACTGATCTTGTTTCTTACCAGGTCCCACTGGCCCAGCAGCTCTGTCCTATCTACTCACCATTCACCTCTGTCACACTCAGTGGTTTCCATTGAATTGGGTATTGATACCAGATCTGGGGAGGGATGCGTTCTGCCAACGTGCCCAGGTGCAGGGTGGAGGGGGCAGCAGCTGTGCTGTGAGCCGTGAGAGGTCTCATGTGCAATCAGACCTCCCCCAGAGCCCTCCTCTCTGCTCAGAACAGCTCTATAAATACGAAGAACCCCAGCTTTGCAACTCAGCAGCGTCCAGCTCAGGATCTGTCCAACTCTCCTCTCTCCAGCCTTGCTGACATCCTCGCTGAGCCCCAGCCATGAGGTTCCCCTGCCTTATCTTCGCTGTCTTCCTCCTGGTTTCCTTGGTCGTCCCAGGTAAGAGGATGGACTCCTTTGGAAGGTGGTTGGGCGATGGTGGGAGAAAGAGATTGATGAGAGTCAGAGGACCATGCCTGATGGGCAGCTTGAGCAAACGGGGCCTCGATTGGCTTTAAGGGCTGATCTTTTGCTGCCCACATAGAAGTGTCTAATCTTTTGGGTATGCAGATGGGCTCTGGTCTGTCCCATATGCACGGGTCACCCGAGGTTGTCTTCAGTGGGACTTTATCTTCTGGGTCCAGTTCCCTCACATTGACCTTTGCTTTTGGGGTGTCTCTCAATGCAGACAAGGAATCTGCTCTCCTTGGAGCCATCTCTTGCCCCAACAGCACCTTTGCCATCAACTGGCTCTGTAGTCCCCAGGATGGGGTGGAGAAGGCTCAGGGAGATCCTCAGACCTGTGCTCCTCAGGGTCCTTTCCTGCTCTGGGGCTGGGCTTGGGTGGCAGTGGTGGAAATGTGTGAGAAGGCATCAGGACCTCCCTCAGAGCAGGGTCTCTCCCTGAGCGCTGCCACACTTACACTGGGAGCTGATGGGAGGGCACGACAGCGGGACACACAGGCACCTGTCCTAATCCAGCGACTCTCCCTCTTCTCCCTGCCTGCAGGCTCTGGTCAGATGAGGAAGTACTGCCCCAAGGTGGGCTACTGCTCCAAGACGTGTGCCAAGGCGGACGTGTGGTCCCTCTCCTCCGACTGCAAACACTACTGCTGCATCCCACCCGGCTGGAAGGGGATCAGGAGCTGAAGAGGAAGCTCGTGGGGAAGAGGAGGCACCGCGGTGGCTCTGGGAGCAGCCTCTGGGCTGTCTGAGCCCTTTGTCCCCCCCTCCTCTCAATAAATAAAAAGAGAAAAAAAGGAGCTGTAACTGTGTTGTGTGCGGTGTGGTTACTCCTGTCCCACGACCCCTCAGCAGGTCAGGTTCTCCAAGCCCATCCTAACAGCCCCGTTAGCAGCACTGCTCACAGCCTCACAGCAAAGCCCATAGGTTTTCTGTGTGGGAAGGAGCCTCATTCAGTCCTGGGGCTCCAAAAATTTACTCTTCATTCAAGATCCTGGCAAGACTGTTGTTACCATGACTGGGTAATGAGCAGCAGTGGATGAGGACAGCATGTCACCATCTCCTCAGCATCTTCCACAGACCTTCCTGAGAAGGCTCTTTGGGACAACAGGCTTTTGACCTTCTAGTTCCCAAAGGCTTCTCTGCTGAGACCATCTACAACAAGAATGGGGACTCCACCACTGCCCTGGGCAGTTCATTCCAGGGTCTGATCACCCTCTCCATGAAGGACTGCTTTCTAACATCCAACCTAACTCTGTCCTGGAGTGGCTTCAGGCCTTGCCCTCTCATCCTAGCACTGGTTGCCTGGGAGAAGAGGCCAACCCCCACCTGATTACAACCTCCCTTCAGTTCCTGCTGATATTGAGAGGGAACCTCCTCTGTTCCAGCTGGCACCCATTGCCCCTTGTCCTATCCCTAGATGACCTTGAGAAGAGCCTGGCTCCATCCTCCTGACACCCACCCCTCACAGATTTAGAGACAGGAATGAGGTTCTCCCTCAGCCTCCTCTTCTCCAAGCTCAAGAGACCCAGCTCCCTCAGCCTTCCCTCATCAGGGAGCTGCTCTCCTTCCTTCATCATCATTGCTCTACCCTGAATGAGGGGCCTTAATGCTTGGGATTTGCAGGGGTACATAAAAATCTGGAAAAGGATTCCCATTTTAGAACAAGGAGGCAGGGATACCCTCGTATTTGTAGATCACTATAGAACGTGTGCAGAAGTGGAATGATGAAGCAATCGGGAACTGCTAGGTTTGTAGTGTAAAACCAGGTGACTATACAGCAGCCATGTGTTCATCCCTCTCATGTGTAGATGTCATGGTTTTCCACATCTGGAAAGGACAGGTGTTCGGGGAAAAAGCTCTTTGTGTGTTGTATCAACCAGCTAGAGTAACCTGAGAGAGTACAGATCACCAAAAAGGCAGTTACTGGAACAGGCTGCCCAGGAAAGGGGCTGAATCTCCATCCCTGGATCTGTTTCAAAGCCTTGGAGATCTGCAATCATAGGGACAGGGTTTATCAGTGGGATAGGTGGGCTAATGGTTGGACTCGATGGTCCTAAAGGTCTTTTACAATCTAAATCATTCTCTGTTCCTGTGTTTCTATGACTGGATGATTCTGTGATGAACCGTGGCTCCCAAAGAAAGGCTGTTTTATTAAGCCCTGCTCCTGGAAGCTGCGGACTGATAGTAGATTGGATCCTGGCTGTAAGAGTCTTCCTTTTCTTGCTGCTTCCCTTATTTTGGGTGAAACATACTGACATCTGAAGGAGCATTTTAAGGGAAACAAGCCTCACGCAGCAGCACAAAACACGTTCCACACAAATCTGGAGGTACCATATTGCCTGGTGCTGTACATTTCCAAGATCTGCTTTTGCTTGTAGTGACAGTCAGTGCATCTGCCCTGGAAGGAAGAGGAATGCCAGGCAGAACACAAACGTCTGGTCCGATGATTGGTGTCAAAATGCCCATCTGCTCTGCAGTCACTCGTACCTACAGGATCACAGCATCACAGGATAAGCCTGGTTGGAAAGGACCTCCCAGATCCCCGAGTCCAGCCATCCCCACCCCAGCAAAAACCCTGATGGCATCGTGCATCACTTGTCTCCCTTGGGTTTTATTTCATTATCTTTTTGTGTTCCTTACTATTGTTATTCATTTTCCTTTCAATTCTTCACCTGATCTCATCTCAACCCGTAGGTTTGATTTGGATTGATTCTCCTCCCCATCCTGCTTGAAGGCGAAAGGCGTGAGCTAGTGGCTGAGTGGTTCTCAGTTGCCAGCTGGGGTTAAACCCTGACAACCAGGCACAAATAAAATAGCAAGGGGGACACCTAGGAAAGTCCTGCCCTCAAACAGGTAGAGCTCCTGGAAGGAGGCAGTGGACTGGAGGATTAGAAAGACTGGGATGCCTGAGGCAGGGAGCAGCACTATGGGGCTGAACTGCAGGAGGAGGAGGTCCTGTCCAGCGCTGGGATGGGTCACTGCCGGAGCTACAGCGGTAAATTTGATCATGAGATGATGATCTGGAGGAGGGGTTGAATGGAAAGATGGTAAAATTTGTGACTGGTGCTGCAATGTTCAGGGCAATGAAGGTAACGGCCTCACTGGTCTTTGTGAGTGGCTGTAAACTGGCCGATAAAATTCAGTGTGGGCTGATGCAGAGTGCTGCACATAGGAAAAATCAAACTAATTTAATACATTGAAAGAATAGCTCTTTGTTGGTTGTTTCATTGCCCTGTAGAGACAGGGAATGCAAGTAATTAGGAGAGGAAGAGAGAGCAGGGAGCAGCATCATTACACTGCATGGCTTGATAAATCTGGGGCATTTCAGCCAGACCTTTTCAGACAATTTAATTTCTCTTTTCTGATTTTCCCATTTCAGGGAGAAAGCATCTGGCGCCTTTTAATGACAGCTAATGTCCTTGTGCGAGAAGAGGGACGAGCTGGAGGCACCAAGACTCAAACCTGCTGGTGGGAGCTAAAAGAGAGGAGATTTAGATCAGACCTTCAGCAGAAATTCCTCCCTGTGAGGGTGCTGAGGCACTGGAACAGGTTGCCCAAGGAGGCTGAGGCACTGGAACAGGTTGCCCAGGGAAGCTGAGGCACTGGAACAGGTTGCCCAGGGAAGCTGAGGCACTGGAACAGGTTGCCCAGGGAGGCTGAGGCACTGGAACAGGTTGCCCAGGGAAGCTGAGGAACTGGAACAGGTTGCCCAGGGAGGCTGAGGCACTGGGCTCTGGCACTGGAACAGGTTGCCCAGAAGGGCTGTGGCTGCTCCATCATCCCTGGAAGTGTTTAAGTCCAGGTTGGATGGGGCTCTGAGAGGTGTCCCTGCCCATGGCAGGGCATTGCAATTAGATGATCTTTAGTGCCCTTACCAACCTAGAACATTCTATGAGACTGAAATGCAAGACCTGGAGAGCCTTCAGTCCTCCTCTTATCAAGAAAGCATCAACTAGAAAAAGCCCTGACAGGTCACTGCTTTGCTGTTTATGAAGGGGCCCAGAAAGGTCCATAACTGATGGAAAAAAAAGCCAGTGCAGGCTCTGCCCTGAAGGGTGTTCATGATCCTACGTCTGACGTTGAAGCAGTTGAGGCAGGGGAGGGTCAGACTGGCTCTGAGGCAGAGATTCTCTGCAGCCAGAGTGGTTGGGCACTGGCAGGGCCTTCCCAGGGAGGTGGTGGAGTCCCCCTGCCTGGAGGTGTTGAAGAACCCTGTAGCCATGGTGCTTCCCGCCCTGCTCGAGCGGCAGCAGGGAGGGGGTCAGGTTGTGTTTGTCAGTCTCTCAGGGACTGAGGGGTTTTGTTGGTGTGGGGAGGGTTGGACTCAGGGATCTAGGAGGTCCTTTCCACCCAGGATTATTCTGTGGCTGTCTCCTGCTTGACCTGATTCCCTCAGGCCCACTGTTCCTTGTGTGTTTGGACCCCCCCCACACACACTTATTTTAGGAGAATTTGTGCAACTTCTTGCAATTCTGTGCTGAGGTGCCTTCCTGTGTTTTACTCTTTGTCAGACACAGGTTATTATCCTTTCTATTTCCCTTGTTTGGACACAATTCCAGCTTCTTCTTTCTAACAGCCTCCCTCATCCCCCTGTTCTGCTCTGACCTGTCCCTTTCACTCTTTTTTTAAGGGGTGTCCTACATTTTCTCCCAGTCTTCAATCCAGTGGCCATAAACAGCTCCCACGATGCTCATAAAGAATCAATTTGCAAGGAGTTAACTCTCCTAGCTGTCCCTTTTGTCTCCTTTTATAACACCTTCCCCATTTTTGATTGAAATGAAGCACCCAAGTAGTGGCTTTCTTCACCCCTTGTTACTCCCGTGAAGACATGAGAGTGTAAGCGCTGTGTGATCTGTGCTGCAGAGGAGCCTTCCCAGGGTAAAACTCTGAGCCCAGCCCAGTGTGTTAGGCAGGACCAAGAGCTTTTCCACTGGTATTTAGTGTGCCTAAGGCACGAAATCCCTCCTCCTGCCTTTGTCTCCCTCTGTGAGGTCAGTGACCACAGAGCTGGCAATTTCCCCCCATAAACACACGAACCCCCTGCAATTCTCTAGTTTATTAGCACTGTCTTTGTAAGGTGTTGATACTCAACTGCTTGTCCTACCAAAGTTGCTTTCCAGGACATAAATCTCCCTCTCAGAGTAGCTGGAAGTAAAAAGAACAGGCTAAATCTAAGAAGCAGCTGTGTTTTCAGCAGCAGTGGTGGTGGTGAGTGACTACGTTGGGGGGGGAAGAGATGTTTCCTCTTTTTCTTGGGCTTGTATTCACACCTGGGAAAGTTTGCCCCATACATTCCCTTCTGGGCCACCAGTCCCCTCCAGACGAAGCTCTGGGCACACGTTCTGAGAGACTTTGCTCTGGGGAGGGCGAAGGGGAGGTGCTGGCTGTTTGCCTGTGGTGTGTAACCACATGAAGGCATTGAGGTTCCCAGTGCAGAGACGGAATGGGACTGATGGGGTATTGGGGGCTGTGGCACCCCCTAAAACTAAACTGGGACTTGACTGGTAAAGGAGAGGGACAGGCTATTAGGCAGCCAGTCCTCTCCCAGCCTTTGCCATCACTCTGCTTTGCAACAGTGGGCAAATCCCAAAGCCTTTTCTCTGGCAGGGTGTCCTGGCTTTGGAGCTGTCGGAGGGGTGTGTGACCTCAATCCAGGGGGTTCTGGCTGCAGAACCTCTCCTGATTTTGCCCTTCCGGGGGGTGAATGAACCACGCAGCACACAGAACTCAGATCTGCCCATCTTTACTTCAAAGCAGTAAGCACTGGCTCAGTAAATCTGGGAATACGATGCTGGGAGCCCCATTGCTGCTCTTGCTCTGTGGTTGGACTCTGTTGCATTCATTTTCCCTTTTTGGGTGGGGGGATGCAGCAGTACATCTTCCCACAGGTCTGGCTGAAAGTCCACTCGTCTCTTTTGCCACACATGTGCGAGCAGTACCCACCACAAGCACCCTTAAACTGCCCAGACCCTGTGAGGGGAGGAGAGAGGTGGGTTATAAGAGAAAACATTAGGCACAGTAGTAGGGCAGAGCCCCAAAAGACATCTCCTTGCTGGCTCCAGGGCAGTAGTGATGCACTAGGGGCCTTTGGGTGTAGACCCACAGGGGTCTGGGGGACCACTGAGGTCTTAATAGTCCTCCCTATACATGTCAGTGCAGCATGAGCCCTAGGGAAAGGCACTGGGAGGGTGCATTCAGCTCTGCTGGGTAAATTATCAGCCACAGGCAACTGCAGGCAGCTGATCTGCACTGTCTAAGCTGGGTGAGATGAACCACCTCCCTCCATCCCCACATACAAAGGCTGGAGAGGGGACAGACACTCCAACCCCTAACCTCTGAGGTCAGTCCACTCTCTCCACCACCATGCATTGTTATCTTACCTGGGGTGGCCAAGGAGAAAAGCAGGAGCAGAGCAAAGACCACGGAGAGCATCCTCATGCCTGGAGGCTAGTGGAGACCTCAGCACACTGAGAGTAAAGCAGGTGTGAGATAGCCACTGCGGGAGACCTTGGGGGCCTTGGGTTTTATAGAGAGCCTCCTGCCACAAGCACAGCGCCAGAAGGAGCAGCTTGAGCAAAGCCATCTCCAAAGAGGTGCTGTTTGCTTTCCAGCCTCTGCAATGTCACCCCGACCCACTGGTCCCACTCACAAAGGCACTGGCAGCCAGGTCCATGCTCCAGCAGGCTTCTCCTCACTGCCCGCTGGCCACTTTCACCAACCCGGACACACGAGGGCAAGGCCCCCTCTTCCAGATCCGGCTGCTGGGGCTCCATCACCAGCACGAAGGGAGCCACTGGACACAACTCTGCTTGACCCAGCACTAGCCATGGTTGCCAGCAGCAGAGCTGGTCCCCAAAGCTGCAGGAATTAAGCCTGGGTGCCCCTCTGGTGAGGCACCAGCACTGGGCACTGTCTGCAAGGCACTGCCACAAGGAAAAGTGCTCAGCCATCAAATCCATCATGGGAAGTGATTCTCAGGATATATCCATCCCTGACCAGTACATTGGCAAAGAGGTTTCTCAAGACTCTCCCCAGACATGATGCTCTGCAGTGTTTTCATAGAATCATTGCACTGCAGGCTGGTTGGGGTTGGAAGGAACCTCAGAGATCATCCAGTTCCAACCCCCTGCCATGGGCAGCGACACCTCTCATCAGAGCAGTTTACCCCGAGCCCCATCCAACCTGGCCTGGGGTACTTCCATGGATGGAGCAGCCACAGCCTCCCTGGGCAACCTGTTGCAGTGCCTGAGCACCCTCACAGGGAGGGATTTCTGCCTCAGATCTCATCTGAATGTCCCCTCTTTTGGCTTGAGCCCATCCCCCTTGTCCTATCACTGCATACCTTTGTATCTTGAAGGCTGCAATAAGGTGTCTCCAGCCCCTCTTCTCCAGGCTGAAGAGCCCCCACTCTCTCATCCTATCATTTCAGAAGACCTCCTCCAGCCTTCTGATGACAAATCAGAAGTTGAAAGGGGACTGTGAAGCGTTAGAGGACAAGATTATCATTCCAGGTGATCTTGTCATGCGAAAGAATCACTGAAAAAGATATAATCTATTGCTAGGGAAAGCTACCTTGGCTCTAGAGGCAACGACAATTAGCTGGAGAGCACAGAACAAACGGATTCGGGCTGTAGGCAGTTGAGCAGGGAATGTTTGGCTTGCAGGGCTCGCAGACAGGCACCAGTGAGCAGTGTCGCGGTGTTGGGAAACCGGCACTGATTGTCCTACAAGTCTAAACAAAAGCAAAACACAGGCTGTTCCCAGCGCGCTGGGCATCTGTCCTTCACGAGTGCATCCACCCAGCCTGGTACGGCAGGCTGCAGGGAAGCTGGGAATGGGCTGCAGGGAGAGCAGCAAATGCCAGGGGGTCGGGGAGATGTGACCTGTAAGAGATGACTGAAGCAAGTGGAATCAGAGAAGCGTTGAATCACAGCAACATAAAGTCATCGAATCATAGAAATATAAAATCATAGAAGAGCAGGGGATGGAAGGGAATCCTGGAGATCAGCTAGGCCAGCCCCCGTGCCGGAGCGGGCTCTCCCGGAGCAGACCCCACAGGAACATATCCAGGCAGGGACTCCAGTGCTTCTTCAGGCGGCCAGTCCCAGAGCTCAGGGTGAAAAACCTTAGCATCCTGGCCTGGATCAGACACGGTGTAACCAGCAGGAGCAGGGAGGTGATGGTGCCCCTGTACTCTGCACTTGGGAGACTGCACCTTAAGTGCCCGGTGTCCAGTTTTGGGCACCACAGTACCAGAAGGACATTGAGGGGCTGGAGCAGGGCCAGAGAAGGGCAGTGAGGCTGAAGAGAGGACTAAAGGACAGGCCCTGTGAGAAGCAGCTGAGAGAACTGGGGTTGTTTAGGCTGGAGATGAGGCTGTAAGGAGACCTTATAGCCCTCTACCTGAAAGAAGGTTGCTGGTGCTGGTCTCTTCTCCCAAATCACTAATGGTAGGATGAGGGGAAATGGCCTCAGGTTACATCAGGAGAGGTTTAGATTGGATCTTAAGAGGAGATTCTTTCCTGAGACAGTGGTTGGGCACTGGCACAGGCTGCCCAGGGTGGTGGTGGAGTCCCCATCCCTGGAGGTGTTTTAAAAACCAAGAACACTTGAGGCCATGGTCTATGGTTTAGGGAAATGTTGGGATGAGGGCTGGACTTGATGATCCTGGAGGTCCTTCCCGGTTGTCATGATTCTATGGTTCTATAAAGCAGACAAGGTGTACAGTGCTGTTGCTCTTCCTTCTACTCAGTTTCTCAGGTAGGATCACGGGAACATAAGTGTGAGGCAAGTCAGGGTGCAGAGCCTGGCTCGAGCAGAAGTGAGTGCTGTGGAAGGAGTCCAAGGACATGAGTTTTCAGTGCCCACCATCCAGTAACACGAAGTGTGGTGACTACTACACGAAGTCTTTCTCTCTAGCTTTTCATTTGTATCTGCTTCGTTCATGCATGCACTGCTTTTCCAACGCACTGGCCCTTGCAGTACATTTTGACTTCTTGAACTTCTTGACTAAGTTCCACCTTGAGCTTTTTGATCACTGATTTCCCATCGCATCTCACCTACTGCTTGGGTTATGAGAAGTGAAGAACTGTAGTTGCTCTCGGTGTTCTTCCCTGAGCTGGCAAGCACCAGTATATTTCATTTCATGAAATCAAGTCCCCTGCTCCCCAGAGGCTGTTTTTTAGCCTCTTCTCTCTCTACTGTAGGTCATCAGTGATGGGGAAGTCATAGAATTGTTTAGGGTGGAAAAGACCTTCAAGATCATCAAGCCCAACCTTTAAACCCACAGTCCCAAGCCCACCATGGCCCTCAGCTCCAGATCTAAACAACTTTGAAACACACCCAGGGGTGGCGATTCATCCCCCTTCCTGGGTNTGGGCAATCTCTTCCAAGGCCTGATGGCCTTCCAATGAAGAAGATTTTCCTCATGGCCAACCTAAACTTCCCCTGGTGCAGCTTGAGCCCATTTCCTCTTGTCCCATCACTTGTTGCTTGTGAGGAGACCAACCCCCACCTCTCTACACCCTCCTTTCAGGTAGATGCAGACAGCAGTAAGGTGCCCCCTCAGCTTCCTCCTCTTCAGACCTTGTTGCTCTACTTTGGGCCCATAGATGGATCCAAAAGATGTCTTAACATTACATTTTCTCTTTCTTAATTCTTATCTGCTGTTTCAGAGCAGATCAAGGATGTCAGACCTCCTCCCCAGCAGGCTGCAGGTAATCCAGACCCATGGTTTGAACAGACTGGATGTATTTTCCCAAATGCAGCACCTTTAACTGACTGATGCTGGCGCAGACTGTGATGGTTTGCTGCTCGGGTGTAAGATCTGTCTGCTGTTCTTTGCAGATTCAGCTCTGATGGCACCTGCTAATTTGTCAGCAGCAGCTTCTCTCCCATTGCCAGTCGCCCCCGTGGTTGGCATTTTTGTTGGCTATTTATAAAGAAATCAAGCAGCCCTGTGACCTGGGTTTGAAGAAGCTCCTTTGCAGAGCTCTGCACAAGGCTGAAACCCAAGGTCTGCCTGGTGGGTTTGTGTGGAAAGGGTGACGGTCCAAGAGTCTGCAAGCAGTCGGCTCATCCAGGCTCTTGGGAACTCTCACTGTGCATCCATCACTCATCAGAGGGCTGAGAGGGGGCAAAAAAGAGATGGTGTTGAACATGTTTGCTGAGTTTATCAGAGGTTTTGTGGACATGGTTCCTTTCACAAGCAGAGATGGGAACACGGGTCCTTTCCACACCAACAGGCCCATATGGTGACCAGTTTGGACAATGGAGTGAGTTATCTGAGCATTGGTTTTTGGCCCTCTTGCATGAATCTGCATCTCTACCAGAGGTTGGGAAAGGCCTGACAGCCCCTGATACTGATCTTGTTCTTCTCTCATCATTATTCCTGCAGATCTCCATCAGGTCCCTCTGACCCATCAGCCTAACGACTCTGCTATTGACAGCTCCTATTCATCTGTGCTCTCATCAAAGCCAGGCTACTGGAATCCTATCTCGTATTGGGCAACCAGATCTGGCAGGAGGAGGTGGTTGCCAGCCTTGTTGCATGTCCAGCCACCAGCATCATGACTTGGACCAATTCCCACAGCTCCCCAGCATCCTCCCCTCTGCGGGGAAATGCTCTATAAAAACCAGCAGTCGTAGCCTCCCTGCATTCCACCTTCTCCCTTCAAGCTCTCTCCAAGCCTCCTCTCTCCAGCCTTGCTGAGATCCCAGCTGAACTCCAGCCATGAGGTTCCTCTACCTTGTCTTGGCTGTCTTCCTCCTGATCTCCCTGGCCACTCCAGGTAAGATGGCAAATAGAGCAAGATGAGCTCATTCGAGCTGGGATCCTTTGAAAGTCACTTCAGCTCTTGAAGACACAATTATTGCCATGGGAGGTGACTGCTAGGACATTGCAGGGTGCTTTCATGACTCATTGCAAGGGACAGTGAAATAAGGGCTACTTTAGAGGTCGTTTAGATATGGTGCTTCGAGATCTGGTCTAGAGATGAACTTGGTAGAGCAGGGGTATTGGTTGAGCTTGATGATCACAGGGGTCTTTTCCAACCTGAATCATTCTATGGTTCATTGGGGAGGGAGATCTGTGTGGGAATAACTGTGGTTAAGTCTTCAGTATCCAATTTTGGAGTGAGCCCAGTGGCAAGCAAGAATCTGGATGTGGCCACTGCTCTTGGGGACTCAAAGTTTCACAGGAGCAGAGGGGACTTTTCTGTGCAACTCAATTTCTGTCTGAAGGAAGAGTTTGAGGAATTTACTGCTGTGACCAAGCTATTGCTGCTAATGCCTGTTCTGGAGCCTTGGGAGCCCTTCTTCTCCCTTTACCAGAGCTGTAAGGGGATTCTGGGCTGTGATCTCCAGATAGACTTTAGAACCTCCCTTCAGATGCCAGTTCTCATGCCAGTTGGCCCACATTTTAACAGCCTGGTGAATACTTAGTGCAAGGTTGCTGTAGGGCCATCTTCAAGACCTGTGCAGCGTCTGTTCAGCCTTACCTGAGGAGGAGGGGAGTTTTAAAAAGAACAATATAGGTACCTGGACTAGAAAGGACAGCTGAGTTTTTGAAATAAGCTTGTGGTAGCTTTGGCTGTGCTCTGAGAACACTGATCCTATCCCTTAAGGAGAGGTATAAGACAAGGAAATGCTTATGTGCATAGATGAGCATCTTTATGAACCTTGCTTTTGGGGTGTCTGTCAAAGCAGACAAGGAGTCTGCTCCCCTTGTAATACTCCTTGGACAACCCTTGGAACTCCTCTCTCCAAGGATTCTGCTCTCCTTGGAGCCATCTCTTGCCCCAACTGCTCCTTTGCCATCAACTGGCCCTGTAGTCCCCAGGATGGGGTGGAGAAAGCTCAGGGAGTTCCTCAGACCTGTGCTCCTCAGGGTCCTTTCCTGCTCTGGGGCTGGGCTTGGGTGGCAG
>VZRI01013801.1:73362-104942 GCA_013397515.1 Upupa epops | reverse complement strand
TTTTTTTTTAAATGAAAGTGTGTGAAAGTCTCAATGATACTGCTCCCCAGCCATTTTGGCAAGGTAAAACTTGGAAGGCTAGGTAATAAATGAGTGGCCACATATGGAAGCAGTATGCCAAGGTTGGCTAAATCACCAGGTGAAGATGCCAGATGCAGTTCTTCTGCATATGTAAGCAGTCATTTGGCATGTATGACCAATTTACCATATTTTAAGGGTCGGTATGAAAACACCATTTCAAGCCAAGTATTCCAACATCCATGTTAAGCAGATGTGATTTTGTTTAACAGTTTGTTCAAGTCCTCTGTTAATATATTCTGCCAGAACAATTGATTTGGTTCACGCTCCTCAGGTGTTGAAGGGTATTTTTCTGGAGAACGTTGTTATACCAAAAATACTTTAGCATCTCATACTTCAGCAGCAGGTAGGGGCCCATGTGAATAAAATCAAAAGAGCACTTTTTGATTCAGTGAGTATAAAAATTAGACGGGGATTTATATTTCATGTCAACAATAAGAAAATCGTGGCAGGAACTACAGCCAAAAAGCTGATCTCTGTGGTATGACTGCAATATTAAATGAATCATGCTGAGATGTATCAGTGAACTGCACTGCAGAAGGATAGACAGGTGGCAGGGCCATGAAACCTTTATCGTGTCTATGAAGTTAAAAGAAGTATTTGCTTCTCAATTTGTTTCTCTCTGTGAATCCTACAAATTGCTCTTCCATTGAGAATGTCAAATATTTTAAAAATAACATGGCTTTGCGTCAATGCGTCTGAGATCTGCAGAGAAAGAAGGCCACTTGCAATTTTCTATAATAGATTGTCTGCAATCAACTTCATTTTTTAGACGTTGGTTTCTGTGTAAGTTCCCCCTTTTTTAATTTTGTAACATGTAATGATCTCATTTGTGTTCTACCACTCGTTCTCTATTTAACCCTGAGTTTCTCTTTTTGGTGCTTCTTTTTCAATTATTCTCTAAGATTATCTTAAGAGATTGAATTTCATACCAGTCCACCAAAGGCAGTGGTTTAACACATGGTGTGAGCCTGTGCTGCCATTCAGACACATCTCTTCCATTCCCTTGGCTGCTATGTTTTATCAGTTCTGCAGGCATAAATGTGTTTATAGGAAGGCAATAGATTAAACTGGGCAACAGATTTAATTCAGCTAATCAATATATTAAAATCATAAGGTAAGGTGGTAGTTCTGCAGACAGCTGACCCACACAGATTGTGCTGGGCCTTTGCTACACAAAGGGACAGTGGTAGGAGGTGTTGTTCACCTTCACTGTGCCAATGCAGCTAGCTACTACATAGTTGGTCTCAGTGAGGGGAGAACTGGTTTCAATCACTTAGTGATTGTTGTCAATTCAGACATAGCTCATTTTATTTCAAAGCAATGACAGCAAAACAATGTTTTGAGCAGAACCACCATTATATAAAATAGTGAAGTTAGTTAACTAATTCTTTACTGGTCCTTCTCCTCCATCTTATCCCTACCCTCCATATTAGCATCTTGCATCCTTGTACTGCAAGGAACTGCAAAAAGTTTTATTTAAGCTGTAATTTTTGTTATTAAAGCTTGGTGTTCCAGTCTGACAGGTTAATCACATACAAAGTAAATCGGAATATGTCATGATTGACCGAAATACAGCCGACATGCCATATGAAAATATTTACCTATGCTTTATGCATTTTGGACTTTGTTACATTAAAATTACTGAAGTACTGCTGTTTTTTAAGGCACATCCATTTCTACACACACGCTGTACTGTAGTTAGAGCAGTGACACTGCACTTTTTATGTGAGGTTTATATCAATTTATAACAGTACACAGACTCTTAAGCTCTTTATTTACATTCAGGAATGTACAATGTCTTTGCGTGACAAGAAAAGAATTCTAGAAGAAAAGCATTAAAGAAAATTGCTGTAATGTTTTCAAATTTTGCAGCTTGCCTTGAAAACTGCAAGCCAGAACTGCAAGGTTACTTAAGAAGAAGGGGTTAGTAGTTTCAATTTCAGGTTCCCAGCCCCTCCTTCCTCATACTAACTACTTTTAGCTTGTATTGTTCCCAGTTGTAAGCATACGCTTCATTTATCATCGATACTGAGATGCCCATTGTTTGTATTCTAAAGGGATTGCCAACGTTGGAGAATTAGTACTATAAGCCAAAGCAAATCTGGAGTAGAACATTGAGCCAACCCGTGAACATCATCAGATCAAAAATGAAAAGCAACAATAACATTTGTGTCTCTCATATCTATAATTTAGACAACTTATAGAGTCAAACACAAAAATGTATCTCTACTTGTACATTAACACAATGTGACCTTCAGATAAGAAAGCACTACGGAAGCAATTAAGTCACAAAATAGACGAGTACTTACCTTGGGGAAATCCAAGTAATTCAGGACTTCAACATGCCATCAGTATCTCTAATTAAATCTTTACACCAGGTGTTTGAGGTTTTACAAGGAGAGCTAAGAGAAATCTTTCACAGCTATTTGCTATGTGTTTTTAGCACTTCATAAACAAATGTAAACTGACCTTCTTGTATGACTACTGTGATGCTGAGGTGAAGTCATGAACCCAAACATTTGCTGTAGAGAATTGACAGATAGAACTGAAGGTCTGTCTTACTCTCCTGAAACGTGTTGACTTTCAGAACAATTTTGTAACGGCTGTGCTTCTGTTAATTTTGTGATGAGACCTTTGAGATGAAAATAGCTGGGTTTAGTAAGTCCCCTATTTTGCCTGTCTCTGGAATACAAAGAGCCAGTTGTTCACCAGGAGTGATTTCACTGAGTTTTTGCCAGGAAATACTCATTCTGCCTGCTTGGTGTGAATCCTCATTGCTGATGTTTTATATAGCTCCCATTAGGTTGGTAAAGCTTAGTGTTCTTTGATGAGGCTCTGGGAATCCAAATAAAACCCACAGAACTTGTGCCATACTATAAATCATTTCAACAGAAAGTATAGTACTGATGGGAAAAGAAAGGCATAGGGCTGAAGTCTTTTATAAAACAAAATCCTTTAAATTTAGTAAGCTTAAAAAAGAAAAGTGACTGGAGATAAAAGGCCATTTGTTCTCCGAAGCACAGTAGTCATTTGTCATAATAGTATGAAGATAAAAAGACATGTCCGTGTTATCTTCCAGGCACCAGTGTTAGGTTTTTATGTCATGTTTGAGATGTTGCTGCTACCTATTTAGGCCTTTGTCAGACAAAGTCCTCCAGTGTGGTTCTGATGGCTGTTAACAGCAGTGGGAGCACAAATGATAATGAGGCAACAGGGTTCTTTGATATTTTTACTGTTACGTCTTCTAGATGTGCTCTGATATAGTAAGGAGGCCAGGAAGCAGGTTTTAACATGATTTTTCTGTGCCTGATGCTTGCAGGGATGACAGCATTCACACTCCACCATATGATAGCATTCCCTTCTTGTGTTCCTTTGCCTGTCTCCCTATCTCTCATTTTACACTCATCTTGTACGTGATCTGAAAAGGGAGAGAGCCTCAAAAGTAAGGCTGAAACACAGCAAGCAGTTAATTGTTTCCCTTGTATTTAAACCCCCGAGTTCCCTTGTACTCAGAAGAAAACATCGCAATGGGCAAGACGTTTGTTCACAAAAGAAAAGCATTCTGGATTTAGGTCAATCGCACAGCACTACGTGAAGAACTTATGGATCATTTTTGTGCATTGTTAAAAGACAGCTTTGCTTCTTATTTGTGAGCTTTTCAGTTCTGGCAAGCAACATCAGATACCTTCCAAGTATATGAGAATTGCTATTAACATTTTCATTCTAGT
This sequence comes from Upupa epops, assembly GCA_013397515.1. Lineage (NCBI taxonomy): Eukaryota > Metazoa > Chordata > Aves > Bucerotiformes > Upupidae > Upupa > Upupa epops. The sequence goes on along the minus strand of VZRI01013801.1, from coordinate 101,133 downwards.
TTGCTTTTATTACTTATCCTAGATTATTGAACAGAGGCACCTAAGAGAGAGGTGACGAGAATTTTCTCAAATCTTCTCCAAGCACAGTAAAGTTTCCTTTATAAATTTTGTAGCACGATTTATCTCCAGGCAATGCAAACTCAGCTGCGTAGCATACCTAATACGTACTGCCTGTCGCCGAAACAGAAAATTACTGTGCTTGTTTGCCTGTGAGTCTAGTTAGTGATCTCCTTTGAGTCTGAAGTGCAACCAAATGACTCATACGTGAGAGTGCCTGTAACTTCAGGTTCTACTGGCATAGGTGTTGCAGCAACAACTGTGAGATACTGAAGCCTTCAGAAGATGAACCAGGAGCCTGAGATACAAGTTTAAGGTCTATGGTCTCGTACAGACGTAAAACACTAAGACGCCCTCTCTTCCTACACGCACTTGTGTCTGAGTGGACTTCTTACAGTCTGAGTGGATTTTTTGCCACGGCCACCATGTTTGTGTCAGCCATGAGGGAGGTGCTCACATGACCAGCAGCATTTTCCTTTTGTTCTTGCTGTGGGTGGTGCCAGTCACCTGGTGGCCCCCACGTTGCCTTTATGTCTGGCCATGGGACTGAGAAGCTTTGAGGAGCCCTGTTGCAGCTGTGCCACAAGCTGAGGAACAGAGAAATGCTTAAATAGGTAAGAGAAAGGATGCCCCGAGGCACATGAAGTTCTCTTTGTGCTCAGCTACACTCTGCGCATGCCGAAAAAGCAGAAGGGATCTCTTCAAACTTTACTAAAGGGAAAGAGACTGAGGTTTTGAGGTTCCTGCAGCAGAGATGCTGTTTGCAGTCTGAGGATCATGCTTGTCCAGCTGACATCTGCTGGCAATGCCACACTCTCCTCTGAAGGCTTTGCTGTCAGCAACACTATAACTTGCTGTGGGTCACCGTAAACCATCTCTGACAAAAAGAGCCACCACCACTGAAAGAGCAAAGGGAGGAAAACAGAGATGGTGAATGGCCAGAAAAGGGACTTTTCCACAAAATGCAGCGCAGGGAGGGAGACTTTGCAGGGTCCCAGGGGAGGAGGGGTAGCTGTGATCTCTTTTTGTCGTAACATGTTCTTTACTTGGAGCCAAAGACTGCTTTTGTGAATACCTCTCCACCCTCCTCAGAATGTGTGCAATGCATTGTGATGCCGTTTGGTGGGGGTTTTTTATTTATTAGGGTGTTTTCCTTCTTTTTTCTTGGTTGTGAGTTCAATGAATTCTTTTCAGCAAACCTACACCATTGCCTGTTGATTTCTCAAGAACCAGTTGGTGTGTTTAGATCCCAGACAGACCCAATCAAGGCCAGTGGTCACCCTGCCATCCTGCTATACCTAGTCACAGAGCCTTGAGGCCTTCTGATTTCACTAATGTGAAAGTTAAGAAAAAAATGAGAAGAGGAGCCATTTCTTATACACAATGGCACCCTTTTTTCCCCCTCCTCTGTTTGGCCTTAGCATCATCAATGAAAGCACCAGCTAGCAGCATTCTGAAAAGGCCATCTAAGTTTTGCGCCACTTGCCCATAGGTATCAGGGTTAGCTGAGCTCCATCCTTACTGTCTGGCAATAGCTGTTTGGAAACATTCTTCCAGATAACTGTCTAAGACAAAAAAAAAAGCTATTTTATTAAATAAGGGATTTAGTTACTGCTTCTTTTTAGATCAGGTAAAAAGAATCATCCTGTATGTATCTGGGTGAAGACAAGGGAAGTTGTTTAGTCTCTCTTTCCTTGTGAGAAGCATGTACTTATATTGAATGCTTCCATAAAGAACACTTGTAGAATTTTCTAGAAGTGTTGCTGATTCAGGAAAGACCCACCACTCCCAAGTTTTCATATTCTTTATGTTTGGTATTTCTGTGTTTGTTTTTGCTAATGTGCAAAAGAAAAAGCATGATCAGCTGTAAAAGACACCTATCATTCAGTTACTGATGTCAGAGTACTACACAGGTAAATGGAAAGAATACAAGTTGCTCGTTCCAGTCCCTCAAAACAAACACACACAAACACACCACCACAATTCCAAATGGAAATTCTTTATGTTCTCTAGTCAAGACCGCAGCTGTGCTTCCCTCTTACCTTCCCTCTGCATTCTCACAATCCTGTTTGAGTGTGAAAAGCTTCCTTCCAGTTCTCAACCCTGGTCCACAGCACTGTCACATTTTGGTTTTATGGCAAAGCATAAGCATAAGCATCTATTACTTAATCTTCTGTTCCCATGCTGCAAGGATTAGCTCATTAGTTTAAAAGAAAGTCACACATTCAGAGAATATATTTAGCAGGGGTTTTGTGGATCATAATTATCTAAGACATTTACTGATTGACTTTCAAATGAGATCCACAGGCTTCAGTGGAATTAACCACACCTCTGTATTTTCTTGATTTATAATTTTGGTGTCTGACTGCCTCACAACTCCCAATTCGTTTGGTTAATATTTTTTTCCTCTGACAAACTAGCCAAGAAAAACTCTTCTAGATAAATGCTCTGACTGCATGGATTTTTTGTTGTTGTTGTTAAATGCATATTGTCCAGTAACATTAGAATTGCAATACCCATGAAGCTGAACAGCATTTTTGCAGAATGTTAAGTCCCAAAACTGCTGCTGGTCCAGCAAGAAAGGCAGACTATCTGGGAAACCATATAAGTACATAAAGAGACAACGATGAATAGTGGTGATTTCTTGAGGAATGTTTATGCCATTAACTACATGTACAAGGTTTAATATTTTAAATAGCAGTGAAAAAAAAAACCCCAAACCCACCAAGACCTAAATTACAATAGCAGACAGGTACCTACCTCGTGCTGTGATGCTAACACTAGGCTTGCTGTTATCAAACACACTGCACACTGACAGGCCTTCCTGGCAAAACTTCAGACAAGCGCGAGTGTTTTGATAGCATCACATTACATGCTCCAGGTCTGATCCAACACAAACTCTTTCAGATTAGGATCTCCTACATTTTCTGCTCTGGTATATCAGCAAATAACGAAGAGGATTTCACCGAGATTGATTTGTTATTAATCTGGTTGCTTGTTTCTTTTCTGCAGTGTTTCTGTATCAGTTGCACAGACTGACTGATACACAGGTGAAACAAGACTGAAACATCATATGAAGGAAAGCAACAAAGCTAACAGTGACAATGCCAAGAATTCAGCTTTGAGTTGCACAAACATTTTACTCTCACGTCCAAAGTTAAGAAAGGGGAAAAAAATCCCCAAAAAACCAAAAGGAAAGGCAGTCAGGTCTTGAGGGGGTCTTGGATAGGATTTATCAGGCCAAAGAAAATAGCTCCTGGAAGCAAAAAGTTTTATTGAATCTTCATGTAGGCACAAAAAGAGAAAGGCCCAAGTCAGTGACACAACCAGAAAGTCAGTCACAAGGCCATTACAGACATTCTGAGGAAAGAAAAGATGGGTAAAGCATTTGTTACCGGTCTCTGGTGTCAGGTAAGGTCCCCTGGGGGAAAGGGACAGACACAGCACTGTGCAGCAGCATTCAGGTGAGACCCACCCCTAGAACACTTCAAAAACCCCAGTTTCCCAACATTCTGCCAAAGGTTATACCTTTGTTGTCACACATTCAGCTTCTTGTGCTAACAGTCCTGTCCAGCTGAAATGGTACCCTCCTGGGCTTTAGTGCTCTTGCAAACTCAAGCAGTCCCAGAATCTTCTCAGCGACAAGCTGTGAAGAACATCTCTCTTCCTGCTGTCCTGTAAATCAGGATGGCAGAGGCTGCATAGCCCAGCCACTTGGCGAGAACACAATGATGGCTGTGGTGTCAAACCAGCAGGGGATTCCCTCCTCTTTCAGGGAGTTGGGCTTCTCCCTTTTTAAGGTTAGAGCTCACCAACTCCAGTGTCTCTAGGCTTACAATGATCACTCCAACTGCTCCACTCCGTGCAGGGAGGTATCAGCTTGGGGTTCCCCTCTGCACCCACCTGCTTCGGCATGTTGACGGGGCGAGGGGGAAAAACTTCCTGCTGTCATGGCCAAAGCTGGAGTCAGAGCTGGCTGGCAGCAGCTAGGACACACTACCACCATGTCCTGCTGCTACCAGGGTGCAGCTCTGGGCATGTGGTACCTCAGCCCCAGTGAGTGGGGGTCAGCGGATGTACCCTCACCCCACTTGGGAGGGAGGCCTGGCTGCCCTGCAGGGGTCCAGTAGAGGGGGAAGGGAGGGAGCTGAAGAAAGGGAGCTAGAGCAAGAGAGCAGCAGCTTCATTGGAGTGCAGGGCAAAAAGGGATACCACTGCAACCCCCTCCTCCAAACCAGTCAAACCTCATCTGGAAACCCAACACCTTTCAGCACTGTGTGTCTGTGGAGCCTTGTACTTTGTTTGCCTTAATGACCCAGCTTCTCTGAGCTGCAAAGGAGATTCTGTCATTCTATGATAACCTCAAGGTGCAGGGGGTTTCATATATGTATATATATATATATAGAGAGAGAGAGGGGGTGGGGAATAGAAGAAAAGCAATGTAATAGAAAAAACACTTTTTCCCAACCTAGAACACTTCAGCAGTCTCTCAACAGAGCAGCTTGAAGTATCTGTGGTGCTGTGAACAGCGCACCTATAACCCACAGTGTGAAGAAAAGGGTTTTGGCAAAAACAAAGTTTGGGGTTGGAGAGAGGTGTGGGTTCTGAATACTTACATCACAAGTTGCCACTGCATGATGGCATTTTCCCCTCTTTCTAATAGCACAGGAAAAGGGATTCTTTTTTCTGAGATTTGCTTAGTTGAATTAATTTCATGTTGCAGTGGAGTATCTGATAAAACAATCTGGAAAAAAAAATTAAAAACAACCTGCTCTTTACTCAAGAGCTTTTCTTGACACAATTTCAACTGTTTTTTCATTGTTTGAGTGGGTCCCACTTCCCCTGGTAAGCAGAACGGTTTAAGTCTTAAAGCACTGTGAAGCTGTATGACAACCGAATGGTATAAACCAAATTGAACTCTTAGTGATTTTAATGTCTGCAGCAACTCTATTGCCAGCAGCTCTTGTAAAAGCACAGGGCTGTATTGATTGTTGCTTTTCAGGTTATTAATCTGCAATCCCAAATCCATCTCTTCCCTTGTCCTCTTGTTTTCAAAGAAATCAGGACCAAATTTAAAAAAAATCATTACTTGGGCTACGGTTGCTTAAAATCTGTTTGATTTACCTTTTATTTCATGTTACCCTCATTACACATAACAATCGCTTTGTGATTACAAACCTTAAGCAACGTAAGCTAAATGTTTACTTTAGTAGAAATTTTAATTTCTTTTGTAATCGTCTTGTGTTGTCTTTTAACACGGTAATTTAGTAGGCATGCTACAGGAGAGGCATGCGTGTGAAGCTCCTTTCTTATAACTGCTCCAGGTAGAGTACAAACATTAAATGTTAACACCCTTCCAGACACAAGAACTTCGTAGTTAAGACTACTTTGCCTTAGTATCAATCTTACAACAACTTAATGACAGTTGAATCATAGCTAGTCACTAATTTAATTGTAAAAATGTTTGAGGACCAGGTCTAAAGCTTTAGTATATTTTGTGTTTCTAAAAGAGGTACTTCAACAATTCATTCAGGTGGGTCCAGTAGCATATTAAAGGTTGTGAAGTCAACTGGAGTCTTTGCGTGTAACTTAAATTATTTTTATTGTCAGGTTTTTTACAATCATTACTTTTTTTTTTTTACTTTCACCAAAATAAAGCATATGGCATACAGCATTTTCACACATGCAGGAGATAAATATCCTAACTCCTTTAATGCATTAACAGTTTATGTAATATGAAGGGGTTTTTTATGTTAACTTTAAATACATTTTATTTGCCCATTTAAAAAAAATAAACTCATCTTGTTACCATATATTTCTCTTGACAACTTAACAGATGCTTAAACAATTGGGAAAGTGCAGTGATATTTGTTGCTACAGATAAAAAACTGCTATTAGGATTAAACTTTTTATCAAGTTATCAATCTGATAATTTATTGATAAATAACTGGAGAATTAAAAAACACCATTAAGTGTATGCTCTTAACCGAACTAAAAGAAAAGCTAGGAAGAGAAGCAACTACTTACCCATCACTTCCAATCTATGTGATGAATAATAAAAATATTCAATTTTGTATTTCCACAGTGATTGGTTACGTACGTTAATTATGGTAATTTTTTAATTTAGTATTTACAGTAAACTTGTAATTTTGTATTCATTTGTAATTATAAGTAAAGAGAGGTATAAAGGTTAATTCTTGTGCTGCATTTCTTAAAGTTACCAAACATGTTAAATGCATAATTAAAAATCATAAATATAATCTCACTGAAATTAATCAAATATGACCAGACTAACCCTAATGTGCTCAGTTTCATGCTGCATAGTTGATAAAGGAAAAGATTAAGATTAGGTGGCACTTCATGTGTTTAATGGCACTTCTTTCAGCAGAGCCTAGTACACATTTGTTATCACTATCCTGGGTCACTCTTCAAAACACTATTTTAATATATGCATGAAAAATACATAGAACACTAAATAAAGTAACAGTTCCTATGTTGCATTTCAAGCTTTAGCTAACAGTACAGGGATCATCACTGCTTGGTTTCATTTCCCCTTCCAGCAGTAAAGTGATGACAGCCTTACTCAAATAGCTGCATGTTCCCTTTTTTCCAGCTGGTTGAGTATTGTAGAATTCAGTCATGTCACCCTGCAGGAGAGGCAAAAGATGTTTCCATTACTGTTGATTATGTAAAGCAACCAAAGACAGACAAACAAGAACAATGTAACACGTTAGAAATGCAGACCTGGTTTTTATACTACAGTGTAATTCTGCTCTGTTTTTCAGAAATATGCAATACCCTTAACCTGAATATATGAGAAGAAATTGCTGCATGTATTTCTTCCCTGAATTTTCCAGTCTTGTACAGTTATCACCTTTATAACATTTTTTAATGTAGTAGGTGTCAAAACAACTGCACTCTTAAAACATGCAGCTATCTCACTACGACAGGTAGCTTACTGTGCTACACGTGTATGACTATGAATCATATGGATATACACATAGGAGAGAATGACTAGAGATTTATCTGGGAAGAAAAAAAGCAGCTTTAATTTGGGGAATTGGTTACTTCTACTAAATCAATGTCAGATTGTGTGTTGAAAATACTGGACTATTGTAGTTTCAGAGCGAGTTTGAAATTACTGGAGTAAATTCTGATGTTCATTACAAGTTAACAGAATTAACTAAGTTAAAAACGTTTGCAATTTAATTGAATAGTTTCAACAAGTTATGAGTTCCTAGCAGTTTTTCTTAAGAGATGTGACAATATTATCAGAACAACTTTAAATAGGCTACACTTCACTGCCAGCAGGCATGTATCTCCTTTTCACATAAGGAGCTGGAATTTACAACAATCACCTCTTAGATGCTATTCATATCTGTAAATTGGGATCTCTTTTGACGAGACAAAAAGGCATGAATGCAAATAGATCTGGCCTTTAAACATTTTTCCCATTGTTTCCACAGAGATTAGGGCAGCACCAGTAAAAACTGGTATTTTAATTTTTGTTTTTAGCTGTATGTGGTGCTAAGGCTAGATGTCTGGATGGCTTTCAAATCTTATTACAGGAAAGTACTGGCAGAAAAATGAACCTTGAAATTTTTGTAAGGAGCATATCCTTGCTCAGAACAGGAATTGCTATGGTCTATCAGTGCACTATGAGTCAATACATTATTCAGAGCTAGCAGAGATAGCTCTAACTATACTGTCCATAAAAAAATGCCAGATAGAGCAAGTAAGATCATGCACAGCAGCACAGGGACTTGTCCCACTGCTTTACTCCCATTTCCTCCTTCAAATGATTGAGCAAACCTGGCTTTATTACAGAATTTCAGAGCTCTGATGTGCCAAAACTTGTAGCAAGAATATTTAAAGGTCTTCAAAGCATAAAATCTAAAATCCTAGCTAAGTAAATCTTAAACTTTGGATTTTAAGCCTTAGAGATTAAATGCTTGCTAGGTCATGAATGCAACTAGCTCAACATCAGTATCTGCATCTAAGAACAGTTTTGCATTTCAAGTTTACAGAATCACAGAATTGTCAGTTGCAAGGGACCTCCTTACCATACCAGTCTGAATTCACAATCCATCTGTAAGTAAGCACACATCTCTTATTTCTGCTCTTTGCAGACTTACACAGCACTTGGGCACGTTCATTTCTTATTTGTGATCCAGTCTGAAGTCCTATCAATTGCTTGTTATTATGAACCACAAAGAATTTAAAATTTGTAACTTAAAAAAGAATGGTAGGTTCTTACTTCTTTTTCAGCTCCCTTTGGACTGCTGTGATCTTTCTGAAAGTCATTAAATGCTTCTCGCACAACTTTGTCCAAGTCTATTTTGTCCTGAAATTCCAGCTCAGGATTTCTCTCCAGAATAACAGATATCACCATCAACAACTATAAGGCAGAAAAAAAGACTGTTTTATTTTTTGAAGTTATAAAAGCAGGTAATCATTGCCTAGGCATCTTTCAAGCAGGAAGACTGATCAGAGTAATGGTACAGGTAATGATGGCACAGGACAGATTAATGGCACAGGTAATAGTGCATAGATAATAGAATTCTGACTTTGATAAAAGAATCAGAGTCAAGGCATGCTTTTATAAAAGGTTACCATTTTTCTTGATTACCTAGTTTAAGAGCACTGTGTAAATGATTGACATAAACATCTAAAATTGCTGGGGTCCTAGTAGGTTATTTTCTCGTTTATTCAGTTCACTGTGTGGCTATACAAATGCTGGTGACAGAGAAGGTGAAATAGCAGTAAACACTGATCTTCAGCATTTGATGTTGATTGGTGTCAATAACACCAATAAGAAGTTTTGGTTCAAAAGAATTTACATTCATTACACCTGAATGAAGCTGAAAATAGGAAGGTGAACATGATGAGCGATTCATTGCAAATAACTAGAAGTGGGCAGTAATGTCTATATTAATTTTCTTATGTTTTGATAATTGTGTTATCTTTTAGCAAAAACTGGGGAGGTTCCAGCAAGCAGCAAGACCATTATTGAGACACCTGTGATTTTACTGTGGAGGAATACTCAAGCACTAGAGGTGTAGACTTGGGAACTAACATTGATTGCTGCTAACAGCACAGATGTCAGTAACCAAGGATACAGATGCTCTTGATCCATGGGAGAAGCGTATACACTGTGTGCAGTGGTCAGGAAGGAGTTTAAAACAGCCTCTTGGGTTACAGATAGGTGTGGGAACATAAGGAAATGAGAAGCTAGTTGATTCAATAGCATAAAGCTACTTACTACATAGCCTCTGCAAAATGGGAAAAAATGTATTGTTGGGCAAACTGGTTAAAAAGTGGTGTAGGCTAGAGACTTGAAGGAAAGCTACTATGGAATTATTCTTGTTAGTTTTCATCTCCTGAGACCAAATAGTGTTCTCACTGTTATCAAATTTTATTCCATTTGATAAGGGGGAAGAACATCAAGAACTTGTATATACTAAACATGTTAACAGGAACCTGACATACAACAATCTATGGAGAAGCTACTGAAGCTAGTGCTTACATTTAAAATTCTGTTTCTTAAAATATTGTGCCTTTGGTTATGGGTTTGTTTTTTTTTTCTTTTAAGCTGTAACTTGCTTACATACACTATGAGATTTCATTCACTGTAGGCTACAGACCTCTACAATAATTTGCCTGTATTCTGGCTGGTCGATGTTTTGCAGCATATCTTCAACTAGAAGGGAAAAATTCATTTCATACATGGTCATATCCGATAAGGTTGGTTGCTGAAAAACAGATAATACTTTTATTCAATGACGTTAAATACAACAAATTGCCCCAAGTAATGCATTGCAGTATCAACCAAGCATTAACAAGGAAGAAACTGATCATAAATGGCCTAACAGAGAAGAAAGAACTGAGCATGTCTACAAGTCTTACCTGTGGCAAAAATCTCCCTGCCACTATTAATCCATTAGGGGTTCTCTCCAAGATCTGCCACACCCGATCATAGAATCCAGCAGGAGTTCGATTGAGAGAACCATCTATCTGCCTTCTGTTTAGCCAGCTTCTATAGAAAGAAAATTTGAGAATTTGAAGTAAAAAACTGTGAAGATGCTGAGCCAAGCCATGTTCTGTGGTGTAAGCGGTGACATCAAAAACATAATAATGACGTGTATTTGAGGTTTCTGATACGTACACACCAAAGTAACCAAAAATCAAGGTGCTTGGCATGTAGGTGTTAGAATGTCATTCTTGTGTGTGTTTGTGCTTTATGTAACAGAAGGAAGAGAATTAACTGTGAAATCTACCCAGTGCAGTACAGTAGGAGGCTGATTTAACATCTAATCAGTTTAAATCAACATAAACTAAATCATACATAAACCAGAAATCAGTGTGGTACCCATGACAGCCAAATAACAAACTGAATAAAAAGTACTAGCCGCCGTATTAAAATTTGCTTTATCACATTACAGGTCATTAAATAAATATAGAGCAGTGAAATTCTGCATCTATAAGATAGAAAATGGAATAGATAATGGATTAGAAACACCTGCCATTGTAATTTAAATGCCAAGTTAGAAAATGCATTTCAGCAGGATCGACTGTGGTACACTTTTCATGATGGTGTGCAGGAAAACAAAAGGCCTCTAAATTCAGAAAATTTGACATCATGGATTCGTTAAGCCGCAGCTTTGAACTCAGGCTCCACACACCACAAATTTGGTTTGTGTTCAGAAGAGTACCATCCCCATTCTTATAATCATGAAATCTGGAATTTAATCTTCATATCTTTTCCTCCCTGGTATTACTGCATGAAAGCAGTTTAGACAGCAACAGAACTCACTGGCAGCCATGGTGACTGGTAATTACTGTAAATGGTAGACTAACAGTACAGAATGAATTTTCATGTAACAGTACTGCACATACTTGACAGAAGACTATTCCTAAAAACCAACTAAGGACAGTAACTTTTCAAGAGCAAGATCTTATTTTATATGGGAAGATAGCAGCTTTTTTAAAAAGGTTTCATGCCTTCTTGGGTCACAGTCCATTTAGTATAATCTTATGAGGGAACTAGTACTCTAGGAAGCATCTCATTCCAGTAAGGTGATCAATTTGAACACCTAAGCATTACGATATTTTCGGCGCAGAAAGCAACATGCTATAATTACACATTGTTTAATTTAACTAGAAGTAAAACCTATAGGATGACTTTTGACTTTACTCTTTTACCACTGTAGGTAAGTGAAAATGTAGTTTTAACTTTTTTTTGCATGCTTTGTATCACAATGAGTGCTCTTTTTGGCATGAACGCTCTGTTACGGCGTGGAGAAAAGATTACAAGTTTCAGGCAGCATCTCTGTCACTTGAGAATTCTAGAGAACTGAAATTCTTAATCCATGCAATAAGCTAGAAGAAAGAGGGCACTGAATAGCAGACAATCTGTTCTTACAAGTTACTTAAGTAGACAATATTGAACAGGTTTTGTCTCTTTTCCTCACATCACACAACATAATGCTCCACATAACTGCCAAATTACAGAGGTTTACTACTGTAAGTAAGACTTGCACAAAAATAAACCTAAGTAGGGAAGAAGGAATATGACAAACAATTGTAGAACCTAGATAAAGGTCAAAGAATGGAAAAGTGCATTTCTGCTATCTTTCCTTATATAAGGGTATCACAGATACCTGATGATTTCAGATATATACAAAATAGTTTAGAAATTAAAATTCCTTGAACAGCCACAAACCCATACATCTCATTACCTCCCTGACTGCTGTGGCTGGAGAACATCCAGCAGAAGCTGCTTCACTTCACTAGGGGACATCTGGTACAAGTCCTTAGCTGGCATATCCCCAGCACGGATCTTCAGCTCATGCTTCATAGCATGGATAATCCATCTGAAGTAAGGGGAGGAATAAATTTATTAAGAAAATATGAAGTGTCCAACGATGAAAAATTAGTCAAATCAAACAGCTCATAACAATTCCTCATGATCCTGCTAACTGGCTGTTAGGACATACATAAAATATCAAACAAGCATTCACCTATTCTGACTATTGTGGAATTTACTCAGATTTTGCAGTATAATACAAACTGGATGCAGTTGTAAAGTGTGATACTCATGGAGAAGATCCTTCATCACATATTCCCCTATGTCCCGTGTTCATAAAAACAAACATTTACCTGCCTTTCAATGTTTAAATTCTTACACAAATTTGTGCTCTGACAGTATATGCATTTTGCTGATGTGTTATAAAAAAGCAAAATGAAATAATTTTACAATTACAAAGGCTTCAGGGCTTATTTACAATGTTAGCCTTTGAAATTCCTTTTTGCAGTCTCGCACACTTTTCTTTTGCTCTTTTGAAAAGATTCGAAGAGTGAAAAAAGTAAAAACATTTCAGCCTTAGGTATCAGAGAGGCAGATCCTTGCCAATTATTGAAGAAAAATGCTGAGTTTTATTTCACACATTATACAGAGAACAGTGCTACAGTCTCCAATATAATATGAAAGACTAAATGTATGGACACATCTGAAGCAATATAACTGAGCAGGGACTATCTACATTGTCTGGTCAAATAAGTATTGAAGTATTGAAGTATCAAAAAGGAAAAGTAACTTAAATAGTTTTTTTTCCCCCCAAACAGTCCATGTAACATCTGATCAAGTCTGCATTACCTCAAAGACCCTTACTATATTAATTGGAAAATGTGGAGTATTCCTAAATGATTCTAAGACACTTTGTCACCAATGTAGCCACATTTCACAGGCAAGTAGTAAAGTCAATTGTTTTCTGAAGGAGTCTTAAGAAAACAGAATTCAGCAATGCTTTACATTTGAATTTTCTAAAACTATGGATTGAAGGAGCAAGATACAAGAGAATATTAGGCAACACGAACATACTACATCACCCAGAACTACTTTCATTTTAGAGGGTGAATAGTGTTCTTGTCTTGATCTTATGATTAACACACACAGTTGGGCTTAACGACAGGGTTTTTTCACTGGTGACTGTAATGTATCTGTGTGGAAGTCACTCACTGGTATTTTCTCTTTGCAGTGGTCTACAAAACACAGCAAAGCCAAGAGCAGACCTCCTACTGAACTCTTCACTGATAAAGGGAGGGTAGAAGTCAGTTGGTTAGAGGTTTTTACAATAACAGGGTTGTCAGTAATTTGATCTATTTCAGCATGAAATCCTGAAAACAAATCAATAACAAGACACTAAATCAAATCATTATCAAACCGAATGGTGTTTCCATGAGAAGGTGAATTTTGCTCACCAGAGTGTGTTAGAACACCAAAATAAAGTAAATTAAATATCTAACATTATCATTACAAGAAGAAATAAAAACTGGCAAAAATTATTAGTAGCAGAGAATGAGGAAAGGGAAGCAAGAGGAATAACATTGGTCTGTAAAGGGTATAGAAAAGGTACTTTAAGTTCAAAAAGATGGATGTACTTGCAGCTAAATGGAATACAGATGATTCAAAAAGTTGTTGGTTTTATAACGGGGTTGTGTAGCTAAAGTGGAAGCATGGAAAGAAAGGCTGTAACTACATCAAGAGCTGAACTGCTCTATTTTCTCTAAGAAAAAGGTATATATCACTTCAAGTGATATTTAAATGATATTTTTAAGCATGCTCACTAATTTTGTGAATCTCAGTAACGCCCAGCCTCTTCAAAGAGGTGCTTATTTAAATGCATCCAAGACTTTCTAAATGGGAACAATTCATTTCTGTAGAGAGCAAAAGTAAATGTGCAGGTATGATGGAACATCATGATGCTCTAGCAGACACTATTTGTAAGTCACCTTCCAAACTGAATAATCCAGTAGGTAAACACTTTAAAACTTTATTCAGATTTGTGGTTCCCAACTAACATCTAGCTTAGCCTTACCTGCTTGGTATAGAACTAGAAAGCTAGCAGCTGATGAGCGCTCAAGAAGGGTGTATGTCTGTGATAGCAATACTGTTTATGGTTTTCCAGGTGTGGTTTCCGGTTTTTTTTTTTAGGAACGAGACAACATTTTTAGCAACCATTTAGACAGACTGTGTAGAGAACTATTTTAGAACAATGTTGTTGTTATGCCAGCTATCAGATACTTGGGTTCACAGAGTATCAGAAGTCTATCTTGGTGCCTATGAATGTTTTAGTAAACACTGTAATTGCAAACACATTTGAGCTGCAGAAGGCTTTTATTACCTGAAGTCCTCACTGTAGACAATGCTCTAAAAGCACAAGCTGTGTTTTTAGGCAGGTTATTGTGCTGAAAACTCTGAAAATAAGTAGTTTAGGTACCTTGGAACACTGTTTCCAAGATATTTGTTGGTCATGGTTGCCAGACTTTTAAGACTGATTTAGACAAGGCTATATTATGAGTAAGCACTTAGTAGAAACCAGAGAATGCAACTAGAAGCATGTTGATCTGGAAGAGAATTTTGTGTTTTCAGAAGCATGTAACCCACTGCACTACAGCTTCTAGGTCAGAAACAGCCACAAAAACATCAGAAATACACCAGCACAGAGACTTCCTTATTGAAGGTATGGATACGAGGCCAGCTGAAATCTAAGTACCCCTTTCAGCCCACTGCACTGGTCACTGAGTCTTGGTGCACCTATGCCAGATCTACATACAGACTAATTAGACAGCTGCTCACTAAGTGAGCCAAGCAAAACATCCTGCCTGCTTGTGAGCAGCAGCACAAGGTGACTTGAAGGCAGCACAGTTACCATTTGCTGCACAAGACATATCTAGCCCCACTACACCGCTTTTGGTTTTAAAGCCCTATCGCTATAGGAATCAAGCTATGCAAAGTCCTACTGTTCACTGTATTAGCTACAGTAGAACTTCAGATAGGCTATTACAAGGTCTGCCCTCCTCCACTTCATGCTGTTGACTGGCAAATTTGTGATGAGGTGTGTTCCCTACTTTGCACACTAATTTAAAGCGGGCTTCCTAGAACTGTAAAACTGAAGTATACGAATTTTGCTGCATCATCTGACAAACAATGTTTGCAATGTAGCAAGACTATTCAGCTACCTACTCCACAATACCAGTACTACAAACAAAATCAATACTGACCCAATGCGGATCTTTAGCATGCCACTGAATAGTTCAGGTGAATTTGAGATGATCCAGCCAATGTGTATCACAAGTTCCTGCTGAACTACAGCTTCTCTTTCATCTTGTAAATGACATTTTTCATAGATGATGTGCTTAATTACTCCCGGGGATAAGGGATTAGAAATAACTTCTTCCTCTTGGCCAAAAGCTCCAAGTGTCACCTATGGTATATTGAAAACAATTCAGAAAACAAGCAACACAGAAATTAAGCTTCATGAACTCTACTTTTCCTGTTTAAATTTAACAATACAGAAATAATTCTGTGTCAATAACAGATGCTTGTTAATACTGTTAGTTGGATGCTACAGAAATAAATTCACTAAAGACCATACACAGAATATATTTTTGCGAATGAAAATTACTAGGCCACTGCTTTGATTTCAAAGCTGTCACCATAATCATGACTGCACATTAAGTTTTGATTATCTTATTTCTAACATTTCAGCTGTGGAGATCACATGTAGTTCAGAACTGAATCCATAGTTTTTTCTTATAAGAAAATGTACTGCAGGCACTGGATGGATTAAACCACACAAAAAAGGCTCTGCTAAAATTTTTATTTGCTTTCAATCTATTGTCAGTAAAACACAGCAACACTGATTTTTCTCTTATAATAAAGTTCATTGTTATAAAGGAATCAATGAAGACAAGTTAGCTTTAGCAGTTGAAAAGAAACAGCTACTAATCATGCCACATGCGGGTGCAGAATCCTTTATAACTGTGTAGTACCAGAAACACACAGCTAGATCTTGGTCTGGAGTAAGATGAAGACAAATCTTCTGTAACAACACTGCATACATGTATTCTAATACAAAATTATATAATAGTCTATTATTATTTGGAAACAGCTCTTCATGAACTTAAAATTACTGAGCTGGGAGAAAAAAAAAAGTCCTTTCGTGATAATTACACTTGGAACAGAAAACTACAATCCTTCAAGGTGTTTTTTTCAATTGCCACCCATCTGTTGCCTTATGCTCAATTATGGACAGAATGGCTACATCTTCATTAAGTAATCTTGATGCTTCATTTCTTGAGTCCATCTACTTTTGTGAAATACATGTAAAAATAATATGAAAATAACGCCTCTTCCTTTTAGTCCAGTTGTGGAACTGATTTTTTTTTTAGTATTGTTCTGTCATTAAATGCAATTTTATTAGCCCACACATGCAAGTATTAAATATATCTTTGTTTTCACTGGGTTATGCCTCTTCAGTGAGGATTTTTAAGCCATTGGGTAAACTTAAAAGAAGCATCAGAGGCCACCAAAATTAAAAAGTTATTTGTTTTGCTTTTCTGTTACCATCCCTTAATACATTTCTCAGGAGTGAACACTTACCTGCTTGCCCTGAACTAAAACATTAGTAATAGATGGTGCAAGGCTGTCCACTAGTTTACCTAAAAGACTTGCTGCGAAGCGTACAACAGACCTGAGGGCAGAAAACAGAGCAATCCCACTACATATCAAAAACTAGTTTAATGAATTCATGTGAAAGTTTGAAGTCTGCCACAGCAGAGATCTCAGAATTTCTCGGTAAATACATACATTATTTATAAAGTGAAATCCAGATCAAATTTTAAGTTATATTCTATGGATTTTCACCTTTAGACTTGATACAGATTAGATATAGATTAATGAATCAAATAAATTTAGAACTCATTAAACTACTATCGCCATGAAAGGCCTGTCTTTTTTTTAGCTCAGCCTCATCTTGAGAGCAGAGAGGTAAGAGATATCAGCTTCTCTTTTGCAATATTTTCACAATTTTGCAAGATGACCTTGGTCATGTTTTAGTCCATTTAAGGAAGGTTTTGCAGGTAAAAGTATAACAAATGCTACCAAGACTTTGCCTCAACATGGAAAACAAAACAATGTTTTACATGTGTAGCATGTATAAATTGGTAGGTTAAAATATAGCTGTGACTTGCAAAATACATTTTTTCATATATTCAGTGGATGGATAAAGATAAAAATACTTTCAAACATCATTTCATGACAGAATACAAACCTGATTTGAGCTTTTGTAGCATAGGCTTTGAGGCTACTAGTAATCACTTATCCACAGAGATAACGAATGAGTTGCAAAAATTCTACAGCGTTAGTGAAAAAATTCAAACAGATTATGTGGATTCCTGAGAAAACTGCTATGCACTTCAAGATAAAAAGCAAAGCATTTCAGAAATGCATTAGCTGACACTAGCAAAATATAAATAAGCAAAAAAAAGAAATATCTCATCGAGCTCCATTTCAGACTCCTGGGCACTTTACCTGTTTCCCATGTACCAGTAAAGTAGTAATATGTGGCACTATGGAAGAAGAAAATTTCTGTGCGAATGCAGCACTGTAGCGCAACACCAGCCTATATGTATGTCACATGGCAATCATGGAAGAGAAATGAAAAACAGTTTACATATCTTGTTTCCAAAAATAATTTTGATTTTTATTCTTTACAAAAAATGCCACCGAGTTATTTTGATTCTGCTTAACTATTGGCAAAGGCCCATTTAACAGCATGAACAGACTAAAAGGAAAACCAGAGTTTGTCTTGACAGACTACTCATCTGCTATGAGCAGAGAGTAAGAAAAGAAAATTCAGGGCAGCCTCAACTAATTTATTTGATATAAAGAAATTAAGTGCTACTGTATTTCAGGGCAAAGAAATTAATAAACAATAGGTGAATACCATCCTATTTGCTGAAACCTTTTAAAGTTATTGTGACAAAGCCAGGCACAAAGCAAATTATTTCAGAGCAATGAGCAAACTGGGTATTAACCAATCTAGATTTTATCATCAGCCTTGCTACAGAAAAGTTGATAGTAGTTTATGACACTATCAAAGTATGATAATAGTTCATCATACTCTGTAAGACATAACACTTAGTATTCTTTTCTCATTATTCAGATTTAATGAGAACTGTACATCAGCGATAGCACTCACAGCAAAGCCAGTTTATTACTCTTCTATATTTAAGATGATAATAAGAAAATACTACTTGATAATTTTTTTTTTCCAAGGACTACAGACTACATCTTCAGCTGCAACAAACATCTACAGTTTTGTCTGTAAAGATGTCTTCCCCCGCCTCCTCCCACCTTCAGTGCACAAGGATCTGGTTTACTCTCTATAAACACATTAATGTAAAGCAAATGCAATGTAATGTGTGTATACAAACCAGAGCTTTCTGCTGCCAGCTTGTCTATAGATTCTTTCAATATGCTCAGCAACAGTACCTAAATGCATTTTAAAACAAAACCAACAAGAAACCAAACACAAAACACAAGCAAAAAAAGATGTATGATTTTTCATTTAATAGTGATAAGGTAAAATAGATGAGATCAGTTGTTTTTTAATCAGCTTCAGTAGTTACTTATTATGCTTCACATCTAAAATTTTAGAAGCAACCCAGCCCCCTATTAGCCAGCTGTATGTTGTTATGCAAAAAGCCAAACTGGATTTTAGCTAAACTTGTTGCTCATGGTATAAAAAGACTTACGATGTCACCAATTCTTGCAATATACTGGAGAAAATTAATCTACATACAGATTTGGCCTGTAAAGGTACATCATCTTAAATGCATCTTCCAGCTGCAGACTGTGTTTTGGATACAGGATGTAGAAACTCTCCACTGACTGGCCCCTTCACTGAGCTAACAGCTGCTGTACACCCACTGTAGAGCTATACTGAAAAAATCTTCAGCAGAGAGGTCAAGTTGGGACTATTAAAATATACGCAGAGGGTGCCATTAAAAGTGCATATGAGACAAATGTTCCATTATTTAGACTTCATTTAGCTTCTACATTTGAATTCTCAGCTAGAATGGTATTTTTTTTATGCCAGGCACCTACTGGTAAACAGCAAGTTCATCTGTAACAGTGGTAGAATAAGTTGACTCACAAAATCATAGTCTGTCAGCTGGAATGCCACAGGTTTTTCAACTTTTATTTTTAGATCTATGTTTTATTGATTATATGGTTATTTAATGTCAGTCTCAGCAATCTCAAATCGTAGGAGGACAGGAACTTTTAGTGAGTGACTCAGACTGTTTAATGCAAGGTGCATATTAAAAAGGTTATAATCTACTGTTTCATATGGGCCAGCATAAAAAGGTCAGTACAAATTAGGTCTGAGCTGTCAGAGGCACAATGGTACTTTTTTTGACCTAAATGGTTTCAAGAGATTTTCTAATGGCCAAGAGATCTAATGGTTATGCTAGTTGTTTACAGAAGTTAGGGAGTCTGCCTACAGTTGTTTCCAAAGCAAAAAGAAGAGGACACAACCTAAGGACTACAGAAAACTACTACATACTACAGGTAACAGAGATGTAAAGGCTGCTTTAGAGGCTAAAGCACACCCAGCACTCAGATTCACACCATAACTTTGAAGTACAACATGGATTCAACAATGCACTGTGCTTCAGCCAGTGAGTTTTATTCCTAATTACATTGTTCTCTGATTTCTAATAAAGCACTATGGATCTAATGTCTATGTCAAAATGACAACTCGAGAGCTAGCTGTAATACCAAAATTATGAAGCAGAACTCTATATGATGAGGTGGTAAATCAAGAGCATTATCTTAACCACCTTCTTCTTTTAAGGAGTATTCTTATATAGAAAGGCAGCTAATAAGCAGAGTTAGGAAAAAAAAACCCACCAAACTTTGTAGCATAAAAGACACAAGCCTCAACAGCTTCTGAATTATTTTACATGAGTTTAAATCCTTTGCTCTAACATGCAGCCATAACACAAAATTAGATTCAATGTACCTATGGAGCCTACTCTTATGCCTGATTCCACATTAACAATTCAGTAAAAAGCTTCACACCTTTCAGACTATTATAAACATACAAACCTGCCTTCACTTTAAGTTTTCTTTACAAAGGTCAGATCCCCTGAGTTTTATACCTGTGTGTTCAACATTACAACCAGGCACAGTACCAGCCTATAAACAATCTGAAGAGTTCATATATGCAGCAGCTCATTCCCCACCACACTACAAATTTGCATATCCTATTTAATACAGAGATTACTTGAAATGGCAAAGACAACAGCTACACAACTGCATGGCCATTATTCATGTTCATTACAATGAAACAAGCAGCTGCTTCCCGCAATACTCAGAAGAGTGAAATGAAAGAAGCTTTTACCTTCCTTGGTGATAAAATGTGGTCCTTCCCTTTTAAGCAATATACTGGAAAGTAATGCTTGACTTGCCAGGCAATTGCAGTCCTTAAGAAAAATAGCAACACCATAAATACAGATAGTGTTCAGAGGTTCATCAAAGCAAAACCAGAAAAGCTATTAAAAATTGCAAGTGAGATCAAAGGGCTTTATTTTTTTTAAATTGAAGAAGTATTACAAGCTTTGTTTTTAAGGGACTTCCACAACGTTTTCATACCCTGTGTATGCTATATCCTTGTCACTACTGATTACTCCTCCTCCAGGGTTCAGATTACGTTGTAACAATTTGGCCTTAGAACTGCTTAGCAATGTTTCTACTCTAAGGTCCCATGAGTTACTGTGGAAAAGCTTGTAATGGCACAGGAAACAAAGCAGAATATTGTGTATGTTCCCATCAAACATTGGATCTAAAACCAGTCACTGGCAGTTTTCTTCTGGATACCGGAAGAATGCTAGACTGGAACTCAACCCTGGTACCATTGTACCATTAAACATTAGCAGTCTGTCAGAGCAAGTATCAACTGTTGAAGTCTTTGGAATTTTTATCTAGAATGCATTATGTAGTCCTTAGATAAACGGCAAATGCATCCCTTTCTAGATGGCTGTTTACTACCAGGTGAGGATTTGGGTAGCTGGGAGAAGAGAAATCAAGAATTTCAGCTTCAGGACCAAAAAATTCTGTGATATTAAAGGTAAAGGACTGTCAAAAGGAAGATACCATGAGTATGAAGGTAAGCATCATACATTTTATGTTACTGGCTGTTATTAACAATGAATCACAACACTAAATGTGTCAACCTAAGTAGGATGGGATGAAATATGAGAATGAAGTTGCACTGTACTGTTTTCAAAGTTTCTTACATAAAGTTTCTGCAGGATCTCATACGTTGACTTGTTTTTCCAGTCACTGATATTTATATCTGGTTGCTGCTCAAGTTCAGAAGCATTTGGAGTGCTAGACTGTCTCTTAACTTTTGAATGTTTTGGAAGATCAAGCTCCTCCAAGCCCTTAAATACAGGAACCCTGAAAAACAAGTATATCAACTCTTCATAGTTCAGAAAATATTTTAATTATCAAGTATTTCCTAATTATTATTTACACACAGACTTACTCTTCTGTTTCAGTGATTCTTAGGAAATCAAGCTGTTCCACAACTGCTCCAGAAATTAATGTCTGAAATTAAAAAAAACATGTAGAAACATCATCTATAACTATATAGTTGTCTTGTTCTCAATATCTTGCTGGTGGTTTCCTCTGAGAAAGTAGTTTCCTCAGTTCTGAACATCTTCACACTTTCAGAGTGGTTTTCCTCTCTTTTAAGACCTTGTGTAAGACAGTAGAAGTCTTTTTTTTGCTGGCATTCTGCCTTCTTTTGACTGCAATGGACAGCTTAATCAAATAATGTTCACACACTCCACCCCCCCACCCCTCCCCGAAAACAGGTCTGATGAGAACAACTGAGCTCAAGGATTTATGTTCTACCCTTGACATGACACCGTTTTACAGGATTGTAATACTCATTGTTTTAAGGGTCTCAAACATAACTCTGTCATCCAATGTTGCATATAGCTTATGTTGTCAATAAAATTCTTCCGCCCAATGTTTTTACCAATTTCCTATCTGTACATTGCTAGATTAAACGTATTGTGTTACAGCATTTTCAAGACTTTGTTGCTAGTTCCCATTAGCTAAATAAATCGGAGTTGTTAATTCAAGCCATGACAGCTATAATTTATAAATGATCCAGATCTTTTCCGAATTTTTTATTTTCTAGGGAATAAGACACGGTAGCTGTGTCTTCAGTCTTCTGAGATTAATTAGCACACGTAAGTATCTAAAACTAGCACCTGACTCAGTAACTTTCACATTTTACTGAAGCAGTGTTCACGCATTAGGATTAATTTAAACAGCAAGGAATTAAACTCTTTCTTCATTTTAATATATGTGAAGCATCTTTTGCCCCCCCACTGATTATCTAAATCCAAAGAAATCCACATTGTCACAACATCATAAAAAAAAAAAACCACAAATAAAACCTTTTCCCTTCTGTAAATCCTGTATGAAAATTATCACTTTCAAGAGACACAGAAGTAGTATGATTGTTTTGACATAGAAATAAAAAACTACCACCAAAAGACACCTTAATTTTATGATAGTAAAGTACTCAGAAGTCACATGAAAACCCGAATTATTAAGAATACACATACCTACACCAGCAGCCAAGCATAAAACATTCAGGAAAAACATCATACCTGTACTCTGTCAACATGAACTTTGACTCCTCCAACCACTCCCTTTCTAAAGGCTGCTAACATATCTAATATTGGATTGAATCTGCTCCCTCTGAAATTCAAAACAGAACACCATTAATCTTGCAACTAGGAAAGTACCACACTGCAAATGGTGCTTTTATGTCTCTACCTTATATTGTCTTCACGGATAAGTACAACAAAGAGCGGGCGACCGTGCATTTTCCAGTACTGCTTAATGAACTGCAGGGCATTCTAGGCAAAAAATAATCACAAAAACATAAATAGAAACACAACATACCAAAATACACAGAACAAGTTACCATAAGACCTACCTTAAAATATTTAAGCCAATTAAACCCCCAAAAGATTAAATAATCCTTAGCTGAACTATATGCAATGATCCATATGTAATATGTCCATGGGCACCTGTGGCTTGAATCACAGCTGTGCACTGGAAGTAGCTGCTGAGGCACAGGGGACCTGACAGATAGGCTTTGCACCACCACCTGCCTTAAAGACAGGGAAGGAAGACAGCTTTCAGTATTTGTGTAATACTCCTTCCAGCAGAGGCTTTCTTATTTCCCTTAAACAGAGCAGTCTTGTTCCTCTGTTCAGCCAAGAACTCCTTTTCTCAAAGAGACAAATGGTAATTTGCTGGCTGCACTACAGCATTCCAAATTGCTTTTGTGGGGTTTTTTTGTCAGATACAGGTTGTCACTGGAACTCTCATTGGGCTGACAGGATATTCATCTTAATACACTTTCCACCATAAACTGAGAGTTGTATCAATAAACTGTGAAATTTTAACAAATGAAATTATTCTATTTCTGTCAGCTCCTCAGACGAAAAGTTATAGATAAATACCTTAATGTCATCAATCAACATCATCACATCCTGAGACATGTAGAAATCACTTAGATCAAAAATGATCGAATAGCAGACTACTGTCTTTCCTAGTATTCGATAAATCTGTTGAGAGAGAAAGCTTCCATTAATCTTTTCATAAAAATATTTTGAGCACTGAAGTAGCTGAGAAAGGATAAAGAGTATTATGAAATCATCAAATTATTATCAATATAGAACACTTGAATTAAAAAATATTTAAGATAAAGCCACTAGATCTAGTTTTAGGTACTCTGTTCCTTAGGTATGCAAATCTACATCTATTTCAGTTAAAGCATCATCATTCAGCCTGATTTGCTTAAGTATTGCTGAAACTGGATGGGTAGTAATGCTGTAGCAATTTAATAGAGCATGCACATTTCGTGATAGCAAAATACATTACAAGGACTCTAAGGTAAGATACACACATAAAATACAATAACATTTAAATTCTATTTAAAACCATTCACTAATTACTTGATTATCTTAAACATGCATCAATAACAATAATATAAACATTTTTCACAACAACCTTTGATGTTCCAAGGCATCCAATAGGCCTGTCTGGTCTTCCTGATAATCCCAACTTGTCATTGACTCCCAAATGGAAGTAAGCCTAGGAGAAAGAATCATAAAAACTGACGGAAACATATATATAAGCATTCCTTATGCTTGTACCAGGTCTCACACAGACATGCTATATCCTTCTGGAGTAAGTTCATAGAGTACCTATTTGTTAAACCAAAATTTCAGATACAGAGTTTCAGAACAGACACAGAGAAAATCTCAGAAAGAATCCATTTTGAAAGGTATTAATTAGAATGTATTTGACATATAGGATATATTGAAATATACTATATATTATTTAATGATTAAAAATGGTCTGAGAAATTATCAAGGCAGAATATAAACAGAGATTGTTTCTTTTTACACTCTTGTCAAGTACTTCTCAGGTGTTAGTTGCAGTCATTACTTGGGATAAGCACTGCTCAAGGTACATCAGTTACCCTCACAAACTTACACTGTTTCTATCCTACAGCCTACAGGAGTCTGTGCTATCCATTTTTTTGTTTTCATTTTTTCTATGACATACAGACTTCTACTATAGATGACGGCATTAGACATATTATCATGATTTCAAAGGGAGAAACTCGCATAGCGGTTTGTTCCATGTCAGGAACTTTAGGATTGATAACTCAATAAATTCATTATACTTTCCACAGAAAATCAGAACTCGTTACTTGAGACAATTCCTAGAATTCAAGGTAGACAAAAGGGCTTTACGTATTGGAACTGCAATCAAACTTTGCGTGGTGAAGCAACATATCAAGCTTGCTGCCATCATTTCAGATCAGCTCCCTTGTCTGACAGTTTCCTGCAGTTTGTTAAGGCTTAGTTCTACGCAGGGGCAGTATTTCTAGGGATTTTGCAGAAGCATGTCCGAGTGTACCACAGAAAATGTTAAGCAGGCACTAAATAGTCACACATTTGCTTTTTTTTTTTGGGACTTTTCCCTCAGATTCTGCTGGAGAAGCTGGTGGCTTATGGCTTAGACAGGCCTAGTCATTGATGGGTTAAAAACTGGCTGCATGGCTGAGCCCAGCAAGTTGCAGTAAATGGAGTTAAATGCAGTTGGCAACCAGTCATGAGTGGTGTTCCCCAGGCCTCAGTATTAGGGCCAGTCCTGTTTAACATCTTTACCAATGATCTGAATGCAAGGATTCAACACACCTTCAGCAAGTCTGCAGATGACACAAAATTAGTCATCTAATTGATGACTACTTGATCTGCTTGAGGTTAAGAAGGCTCTATCAGAGAGAGATGGATAGCTTGAGAATGTATTCAGTGTAGCCATTATGCTATATATAAAGTACTGAAGATGACTGAACAAAAAAGGCTCTGGTAGCTCTCAGAGAATGCTGACATGGACCAGTATGGCCTGTAAATGCCATACTCTTTAGACTGCTAGCATTACAAGGCCTTGACAGGTACCAGTCTGTTATAGGGGCTACACTATGAAATTGTGTGGTGTTTTTTTATATATATATATAAAATATATATACACACATATATGGTAACTTACCATATGTACAAACATACATATCACTATATGAAGATATGTGAAGATACATATATATGATGTCATGATATAACATATAATAACTTTATAGATGATAGATCATTTATCTGATATTATTTATTATCTACCTATTGCTTAATCCACTTAATTGACTTGCTCATTTTCTTGTTTCTCCAGCAAGATTAACTTAGTTTATTGTGCTATTCATATTACAATTTTATTATTCATTCATTATTCCTTAAAAGTGGCTCAAGTAATAAGCGTAATCAGATTATGGAACATCTCACAGAAAGCAATAAATAGGCCTGCATGTGTCAGCATATTTTGCAACTGAATTAGAGTAACACAAAAACACAGGTTACAAGCATAAGGAGGTACAAGTCATTAGATAGTTTAATACATATTCATGTCATTATAAAAAAAAATGTATACATAAACATTTTTAAATGCAGAATCCCTTACTTTGACAAGTTCTTTTTGAGCCCATATTTGAATTGGTTCCACCTGCTGGGGGGTCTGAGTTTGGATTCCATATGTGTTCAGAAAAACTTGTAAGCTACAAATAAAATAATTACAAGTTCAATGAAAAGTCATAGAAAATTTGAACAATTATTTTGACAGCAAGAACACAAGTAGCAGCATTACATAATACGTTTCCTTGAGAACACTTGCTTCTTTCAGCAAGTTTAAGATGTCTATTGTCAAATGCTTCCCTATAGACATTCTTAATAAAAATAAATACATACCGCTGACTTTCTGCTATTAGGGCCACATGTACTACCAAATCATTTTCTAAGGGACCCTAAAAAATAATGAAAAGGGATTTATTAGCACAATTATAAAAATACTCTGTTAGACATAGCATGAATTAAGACAATGTCTATTGAAACAATTTCTGAGTATGACGTATCACTGTCCATGTTGTTTTTTCTTACTGCGTGAACCAAGGGAAACAACACTGGACTAAAACATTTGAATACAAAAGCATAGTAGTTATACAATCAATGTATTTCCTTTATGCCTGATAGGACAAAGCTTTGATACATTTTTATGAAAACTCAACTATCAGGTTAACTGATAGCTAGCCACTCCAGCCTGAAATCACACCAGGAGACTGGCAAAAGGACCATGAGAGACACTGAAAATCTATGAAGCTGAGGAAGCGAAGCGAAGCCAAACCACATAAGTCTTTGTCACTGGATCTGAGACTTTGCTCCCCTTTACTTCCATTTTCCACCTTTCCTTCTCCCCTTCTGTACTCTGAACTCAGCATCTAGTAACTCTAGTAAGCTTGATCTTTGTTCAGACTTTAAGTCTCCCTTAATTTGACTCAAAAAAATCCATGAACCTACATCACTCCCTTCTCTGATTGATCAGAACATGACAGCAACATTTTCCTAAAACTCTAGCAGTACTATATTTCAACTAAAAGTTCAGGAGTTTTTGGCACATTAAATAAGTTTGTGAGGAAAGCACATGCACAAAGAGACCAGATTAAGAAGTCAGCAGTTCAAGCGACATTAAAAAGTCTTTCTCCTCAGAATAATGGTAATCAATTGCATGCATACAAACAGTACAAGCCTCAAACCAATTATCTACATAATCAGTGCATTATGTTTATAAAATCAAAGATGCCCCCCAGAAAACAAGAGAACCCCTGTCAAGACTGTACTGATCTACTGACAGCCTATGATGTAGCTTGGGTTGTGGTCTTCAAGTTAAGTCTAAACCATTAATGAACTGAGTAGGACTCTGCAACCACACTATAAGCCATACCTAAATCTGTACTGTGCACCTCCATGGAGGCACAGCGTTCTCCAGTACCAGTACTGATGCTTCTCACACACAGATATGCACAATGGCCTATTTATAGCAGCCAGTATGGAAAAATAGACTTTTGAAAGTATTCTGGAAAAACAAAACTCCAGGATTTCTGTAACATTTACTTTCATTGCCATTTAACATGTGAAGGGCCAAAGGATCACAAGCTCTAGAGAAACACAGATACACAGCTCCTGAAAAAAGTATATTGCCTTATTCAGTAATGATAGCAATATACAGCACTTGCTGTGTATTTTTATTAAATGGGGAAAGCATCAAACTCCTAAATATTTGACTTAATAAATCTTGTATTAAAAAGTTTCATGTTAATGTGTTTGATTCTACATTTGTCTAATAGCACAAACTAAGGTATCATTCACACAGCATCAATC
>VZRI01013801.1:0-73140 GCA_013397515.1 Upupa epops | reverse complement strand
AGCATTTTCACATTGGGCATTGGGCAGAAGTAGCTGTTTCAACTACATTCTGCATGCTGTGTCTGCAGAAGACCAAGATGAATGACAGATGAGTTGTTCTTCTCAAAAAAGAAGAAATTGTCATAGTTTTTTACAAGGTTATAAACTGCTGGAAGCAAGACAAAGGGAAACCCTGACTCCAATCCTGGCAGAGGCAGAGAAAGCAGCTCGGTGTTAGTCTGTTGCTGTACTCTCACCGGACAGATGCTAACACTATATGCCTTTCTGCACACATTCCCAGGAAATCTCAGAACTCTCAAAAAAACTCATTCATTTTGAAAATGTGAGAAAGTGGGCACAATATTCAAAAGCACTGATTAAAATGGGCCTTCCAAGCATATGGAGTGAGATAAGACAGCAATAGTATCCAACAGACAAAACTGTAGTCAAACAAAACCACCTTGCTGCTATAAAGCTACAACTGAAACCGCTCCAACACTCATCTGCCTCCCAAAACATCTAATTAGCATCAATACTAACAACACATTTCACTTGTTACATTAAATACAGTTACATATAAATACTTTGTGGAGGTATAAAGACATGTATCTTACATTCCAAAGTAACATTTAACCAACTGTATAAAGAGAAATGTATTAACAGAAATGAAAGCAAGAATGCTTATAATCAATATGAAAAATCAAATCATTCAGTATGATACATCTCTGTAACATGTTGTATTCCTGAACATAACTTAGGCAACCGAAAAATCTTAATATATCACAGTAATACATCAGTTAGTAACTTTAGTCCCATCTCTACACTATCTACTACTTTGAAAATAAAAACATAAGCAGTCTATCTTTTCGACAGATCTCTTCTCAACATAATTGGCATTTCACCTTAACTTCTAGTAACTTAAATTTAGTTGTCCCAAATCACTGCTTAGTCTAAAGCAAAACATTTGAACGTGTACAGTCATCTAATTCATCGCAACTCTTTCCCAAGTTAACACAGAAGACAAATGTGCCTTAATTTGACAACTTAGTAATAGAATTGTGTTAAATACAAAATCAAATATATGTCAGCAATAAATCTGCTTTCATATGCTCCAGTAAAATGCACAACAAAACAGAAATCAAAACAAAACAAAACACCTATCCCACCTAAATTCTCAAGTAGTATTACAGAATCACAAAACAGTGTGGGTTGGAAGGGCCCTCTGGAGAGGGCACATTCACCCAGACCAGGTAGCACAGGAAATCATCCATGTGGGTTTTGAATGAGAAAGAACCCACCACCTCTCCATTCAGGCCCTCTTACACAGCAAATTCTCGCAAAAAGGAATGCACCACCTGGCACAGCTAGAATGTAATCTCTCCTGGATATGAAGACAGTAAATAAAACAAATAAAAGTTCTACAGAATCCAGTTCCAAAGTCTGTTTACATTTACTCCATATCCATGACTGTGTGGACTTCAGATGTATTTCAGTAGTGACACCTGTAAATTAGTAATATTTTTCAGTGGCAAATGTTTATGGATGTTATAATGAATGCAACCAAAATAGGAAACTAGGTCTACATGGAAAATGCATTTCTTTTAAGAAATATCTGCTCAGCACAAGGCTTCAAATGAAAATTAAAAAGTGCCTTCTTTTCAGTACATTGCCTTCTAAAAAAACCCTCTATCTGAACAAAATATATACTTGCAGGCATCTGTAATTTTTACACATGCTTGTTTATTTTTTACAGGACTGCAATTTAATAGAAGCTGAAATACTCTCCTATTCCATTTAATTGAATAATATTTTATTTATATGGAAAAGAGAAGAAATCATTAAAAGAAATGAAACTACTACTGTTTCCAAAGATACAATTAAGATACGTAGTTTTCTCATTTTCTATTTTATTTTCAGCAATTTTCCTCGTATTTACAGGCAAATACTAAATACTGATTTTGCATAAGTTTGCTCACTCAGATAAAATGGCATCAAACATTCAAACTGTTTAAAGTCAGTGCTTTAAAAAAAAGTCAAGGTCAAGACTATCATATAGAACTTGAGGTTTGCTGATTAAGCAAGCCCTTTGCTGATTAAGCACAGTTGGATCATGCTGATACATCTGTGCATCTGTCTTTCATTCTTTAACCTTCTCTTAATGATGACCAATTGGAACTAATAGCTTACCAACAAACATTTTGCTCCATTGCTAATGTGATAGTAAAAATACACAAAATACAGCAGCGCCTGCTTCAGTATGAACAATCCCGGTGAACGTCCACAGCACTTAGCCTTAAAGGCTAACCCACCTTACTGCTCAGAGACTACAGTTATCTAGAATTTCCACTTAATGTAGAGAAGTCTCTTGGCTGCCCATTACCACAAAAACAGTTCTTACCTCTTTCATAAAAGAGGTCCTCTATGTAGGCCATGCTTCTGTCTTGTTATCCTAGCTATTGGAGACCTGAGTGACATATTCCAAGTGCTCCGCTACCGTGGGCACTCGTTTCTGCTGCTCTTTTAAGCCAAATGCCAAATCACATGCACATACCACACACACAAAAAATAACCTCATCCTTGCAGCTCCTGGGAGCTCCAAATACAGAAAATATTAATACACTTAAGAGATAATTGGAAGAAACAAACAACAAAGCAGGTGCATTCTTGCCTTTCTGACATACCAGATAACTCAGGGAAACACACAATTGTATAAATAGCTATTTAAACTGAAATTTTCTGTGCCACTTTGACTGCACCACTTAAGATTAAGGCAAACATACACTACGTCCCCAAAACATAAGGTGTTACAATCTTCTGCTTGAAAGCAATCCTACATCAACTATCAGAACCTACATATATTTCCAGTTTCCCTAGTACTCTAACAGTACTATTAGAAGACTGTTGCAGTTTGAAAATTATCAAATTTTCAAGTGTTATTTTTGGTGCTTTTATGCTGAAAGAGCATTTTATTTTGAAGCTAGATATAGCTTTCCCAGCAGATCCCTGGGTTAGTGTCCTAACCCTAGAGGTAACTGGTGGACAGTCTATAAAAGGGAATGTACTTCCTGTTTTTCCCTCCTTCTTCTCTAGTACATCTTGAAAGACAGAGAGCTACTCGGCAAGAGAGCTTCCCTCGCTTCTCCTGCCCCCCGAAGGGCAGGGGGGGCAATGGCCTACCTGTCATCAAAGACAGGAACACAGAAGCAACCTACCCTGGCTGTAGCCATGTTGCAGGGGCAACTATGGCCCCTCTTTTGCCTAAGAGCTCAAACACAGAAAGCCAGCACCAGCTTGTCCCTGTTCCTGGCAGTGGGCCAAAGAGAGGAGCAGCTCCTCAACACTGCTTCTCCAGCCTGATCATCTTTGAAGATGCCAGATAGTGGTGAGCTCTTAACCCTCTCGCTCCCTTGGAGCTTTAACCAGAGGGGAGAAGAAAAGAAAGGAGAAGGCTTATCTACCACAATAGGCATGACCCCATGTGACCAGCACCATGTTGCCTCGGTCCTCACTAAGAGGCTATATGCTCCGTCACTGAAAGACAGACAGAAGCCTCTGATAAAGGAGAGATCAATTATAAGTACTGATCTCCTGAGCCTTTGGCAAACAGAAAGAGGCGGGGAATCTGCTGCATTCTTACATCTGACACTGTCATTGCCTCAAAGAGCTCTCAAGCCAAGAGGAGCTAGAAGCAAGTTTAAGACATCAGGGAGGGCTGACACCTGCAAGAGGACTGGAAAAAGAACTTTTCCACAAGCAGCAAATGTGTATTTTGTCCTGTACTTCTGCCACTCATCACCACCTCCCCCTTCTGGAAGTGGGGTGCAACTGTGTGTGTGTGGGGGTGGCTTTATGGTTATGAGTGTTAGTGTACACTCTTTTCACAGGACTCTCGTCTAAAGCCAAGGTCTGATGTATTAGCTGTCTCCCTTTTCTCTCAGACTGTATATAAAGGCATTGTGATACATTTTGTTTTATCATTTTGATTCTTTTTTTATTTGGGGATATTTTCCTTTTCTTATTGGTGATGGGGGTTTAACAAACTCTTGTCTTTTTAGCAAAGTTGCTTTAATGGCCCATTGAACTCTCAGCAAGAGCTGGTTGCTGTGCTTGAATTGCAGGCACCAACCCAAACCGATTTAGATTCTTGCTCTAAATCATTACAAAGACAACATACAACACATAGGTGACATTTTTTCAATAAAAAATATTTTAATAACATGCTTACCTGATTTGAAAATCTCATACTAACATTCCGCTGATCTTGTGGAGGTATATAACGTCCAATAGGATCAATATCTTTGGGACTTACTAATTTGTCAGCTGAAAGCACATGATAAAAATACAAGGTTGACACATACTTTTGAAGCTTTTGTGAAGGTGACATGAAACATATTCTATATATTCAGTTATGCTGCTATAATCTTTGGTTTAGATCAGTTATTTACAGATCAAAATGACATTCCGCATATATTTAAACTAATGGCCTAAGCATGAATTACTATTATAGTCAATTATAATACTGTAGCATTTTTTTCCACACAGGTGCATTAGAAGAATATACACAGACAGGCTCCACAACACACAAGTCATGTAAAAAACCCTCAATCCACAACCATGGAATTATTCTAGAGCTGTAACTAGAGTTTCTATTGTTACCATACAAAATTATTTAGCTTTGAAGAAGAGCAAATAGCTTCTGTCTCAAGGTAATCACTCAGCTACAATATTGAAAAGGAATAGGGGTATCAAAGACATCTCTCAATGCAGTATTGTCAAGAAGAAATGGGGAAAAAAAAAATCCAACCCAAATCAAATGTATTAGAAATCAAGCAATTTCTGCATGGAGCTTTTTATATAGAAGCACCAACACATCCAGGCTTAAAGTTTCATTATTTTAACCTTTTTGCTCCTGGAAGAAAAATCAAGTTCTCCAATAGAAAGTACTTTATTAAAAAGTGTCAACAAATGCATTGAATAAAGGTTCACAATTTACTGTGAGCTATTATGCTGCTCAAATAAGCATTCGTCTATCAAAATCTCATTTGACATGAATCTGTCCAATCTTAATTTAGTTTCTGCTACAGAGGAGGCAACAGTGCACTTTCACTTCTCCTGTATCAGTCCACAATTCTGCATGTACTCTAAAAAAGCTCCACACTAAGAAAACAGCTATTCATCTAAAATAGAAATCAACTCCATTAGCTTATTAATTCAGCTACAACACAAAACCAACCTGTCTTGATAAAAAAATGTTTCTGAATATATACAGCACTTTAAACTCAAACTATGTTCTGGTTCAAGCTTAACGGTATTCGAAAAAAACAGACAGCAGAACAGATGGTGCAGTGGAAAGAAAACACACAGGCAAGCAATGAAGGACACTGGCTGAGCAGTGCACTGAGTAAGCCATGAAAGAGCCTGCTGCTGCTGGGAGATACGCCAGCAATTGCCAGCTCATTCCTGGATACTGTTGCCATCTCCTGTCCTCAGCCTTCTGGCCAGAGAATACCGCATGAGTCCTGCCAGGAAAGGACTATTCCTCTACTCTGGAGTCACAATCCACACACAAGTGGTTACGGCAAAAAAGGTTAAAACAAAACAAACACACACACGCATTCACACATTTTAAGGAAAAGCCACCTAAACTCCAGTTCATAGAGTCAGATTTCTTACACTGGTTAAAATCATGGGAGTTAATTAAACTAGTAGTATTGATGATGCTATAAATTTGATTAACCAAATGACTGAAAGATCAATGGACTCTGCCTCACAGTTCTTAAATGCAAGAGTGGCTTGTAGAATGTGTGCTCTCTTTCCCTCTTTATTTTTATATTGATTTTGTCACTCAGTAATTAAATGAATAGTCGTAATGATTTCAAATTTAAAACAATAAAACAGTAGACTAATAAAATTTAAGCTAACTTTCCATATTTACAATTCTATCTAAAAGAATAATCTTATTGAATATTCATCTCCAGTATCACAAATACAAGTGCACCGGAATGCAAAAGCAGGTTTTTCTGTCAGCTCGTTATTTGCATCAGCCACAGCTAGCCACATTAATCAATCTTACCTACACTGTAGAAAAATATTGCTAAAGCCTCTTTAATTCTAGGCAGCACAAAATAAGATATAAATAATCTAAGGAAAATCAAAGGAAAGTCAGGAGAGCTACTAGATGGAAGACTAAATCAAGATAATTTTCAGCTGCATAAACCAGCTGAATACCTGGCATTCCTTGCCCTTGCTCCAAACAGGGAGCCTTATTATAAAGGCTTTACATAGCTCCTTGACCACAGACAGGAATAAATTTTATAATAAATTACATCAGAATCTGCAAAACACATGCTTTTTTCTCTTTGATTGCACAGGCACGTGATGACTTCCAACAGTTGTAGCAGATACTTTCATTGCTCTGTTCAGGGCAACAGGTTTATAAACAGAATCAGACTTCTCACTCTTCCTGTTTGCCTCAATGTGGGAAGGAACAAGACGCAGATGTTACATCTTGCTGCATTTTGTGTATCATGAAACACAATAGGCCAGCACTGAGCCCATACATGGCAGAAGCAAGACAGGCTGAGCTAGCTAATTAATTAATACAAATTAATTGCTAGCCTTGATGCTACAATTTCCAGAATTGATGATGAAAGGGGAAAACAGGACCTTCCCCAAAAATCAAAGAGTGTTTGCAGTCAGGCTTCTAGTTAACTACCAACTCCCAAAAAGCAAAGTAATGGCCACAAAGAATTTCACCAAAGCCAAGATCTGTGTCAATCTGTTATTCAGGGAGGTCTGCACCCATGAAAGAGCAAAATTAAATGCACCAATCATATATCAGTAAGAATAAATGGAGTTTTCAATATAACAACCACTGGTGAGCATCTCTTGCAATCAAACTTCCAGATCCTATTTTCAAAGGCTCTGAGAAAAAAATAAATATTATTTTGAAGGATGAGAAGGAAAAATGACAAACAGTGAGAAGTTTCAAAATGATAAAGAAAAATAAAGACAACATTTCAAACAGATTTAGCACAATTATTTTTTAAATGCATGAGTGTTCGAGAGGAAGAAATGAAACAAAGCTCAAGAAAGTTATGTTACTGAAACAGCATTTAGCAAACTAAACACAATTTCTTTAACCTGAACTCTGCACGTATAGAAATAGATTAATATTAGCATGAGAAGGATTCTATCAGAATTATAGTATTCTTGCACACACATCTGAAGATACCTGGCTAACTTGAATAGCTGTGAAGACACTTTTGGCCGTCGCACTAACCTATGAATCATCTCAAGCGAGACTAAGAGATTGTGACTGAAATTCACTGTAACAGCCTTCAAGGACCAAACTTTAAAAAAATTTAAAACATTTAAAAGCACATTTCAGAATTTCCTATCTTAAAATAGAAAACACAACTAGAAGAAAAAACAAATAGAAGGTTAAAACCACACAGACTGAAATAAACATTGAACAGCTGTCAAATTAAGTTATAGTTCAGTCTCATCTTGCTTAAAGCCATAAATAAATATGAATTAAATGCTAAAACTTACAAACATCACTGTAAAGTTGCAGCTGATGTAGTTAATCCAGAAAGTGTCTTGTTACTATATTTTGTTATAGGAAAAAGGAAATACAGAGGGAAAGACAGAGGGAAAGCCAGGAAAAGAAACAGCAAAAAAGATACCGTGTTTAGAATATTTTCAGTATATTATAATATACTCCAGTAAGCTTCACTGTGTGCTCCCTGCGGCATAGAATTTTCACATAACAAATAGAAAGCAACTTTTGCCCATCACACGTGTACCAAATCAGACAACACACAGGCCATCTCACGTCCACTCAAAACTCAAGCCAATCTATTTATTGAGATTCAACAAAAACATTATCAAGTTAAATATCATTCATTTCAGACAAGTCAAAATCTGACAGAATTTCCCCTCAGCCTCTTACCCAGGAGTTTAGCAATGATGTAAACTGCCTGTCCCCACAAGAAAAACTTCCCATCACGTCCACTGTTACTAGGATACCGTTTCTGACTGCCAGGGTTCTTCTTTTCCAGGTCAATAAAATCAGCTGGCACATAGTAGTACCTGGGTACAACAGGACACCCTATGGAGTTTTAAAATAAGTACAGTAAGTAAATAAAGTCCACATCCTTAGTTCCCTAATACTGCTGAAGGGGATTCAAAACAGGAAAAATTATAACCTAGCAACAATTTGAACAGAAAATCCTGTTGGGCTTTTGCAAGATAACAATGAATGGCAATTGGCACAGGAAAACCAGGACAATATTAACCGCTTTATTTTTCACCAAACATTTCTACTGAACGTCTTCCCAAAACACTGCCTGTGTAGCATCTTACTATGCAAGATGATGAAAATAGAAATTCTTTTCTTTTCACCTAAAGCAAAATGCAGTAGAGATAAGAAACCACAACCAATATAAGTGAAACACTTATATTGTAAGTGTAATATTATAAAGAAAAAAGAAAAGTGAGAGTTATTATAGATATTCAAACCAGTGAGACATTTAAAACTCAAGAATTGATGATGACATTCCACAAGCAGAACAAGATTAATTTAGTGTCCATGGAACTTCAAATACTCAATAATCACAAAAAAGCAATGATCAAGCAATGTCAGAAAGTGTGCTATGGACGGAAAATGTGTTATGGGAATGTTTATTTTTCTTACAGGAACTAGTTCATTAAAACAAGTAGTATAAATTTGAATAACAGGTCACACCAAAATATTCTGCATGTACTTGTAGAACTGTATCACAGATGTCAGGAACAGGTGAGTAAAAATCTGAGTTTTAAAACTGGGTTGTCAGTACATAGAAGCTTGTTCTGTTCTCAGTAGTTTTTTTCCCCCTCCTACTCAAAATAGGCTTTTGAAAATGAATTCTGGATGGATGTGCTTATAGGCCATCAATAGCCTTGTCTGCAGTTTCACCAGAATTCTGGAGTGTACAATTTAAGAGAACATTTATATTAAAATCAGTATGTTGCCGCTTCCACTGCTCTAAGCTGGAAACAATTTCATATGCATATACCAAACTGGGTTATTTAATGTTATGAAGTTAAGTGGCAGTGAATGATGTAAGCTATTTGTAACTACATCCAGGTGGAACTTTGAAATAATCTCTTGGGGAATACTTCCCTGACAAGGGAAACTTCATAAATAATAAAGCATAGTTGAAAGAAAATTACTGGGTACAGTGTAAATCTTACATTCTTCTCAGTAGCATTTTTCCAGATAACATTTTTATTTTCACATTTAACATATAACATTTTTATTTTATCTATGGGAAAAATACTATTTTGCCATCAGACAACAGAGTGATGTCATTACTTCTCCTTTGCTCTGACTGCTACAGCCATAACAGGAATGTCAGTATTTTAATAATAACAGATCAGTGAAAAGCTACAGTGGCTTAGAAAAACTATCATGAGATAATACCGTCAGATGTATGTTGAAGCAAAGGATCCAGAAGATCCTGATATTCCTTTACTTGTGCAGGATTTCCTCTGAAAACTCCTAAAAAGAACCAAAGAATACCTGATTTAATGATAGAAATAATTTTTCCATTACCTTAATGTTCATAAAAGAAAAAAAATAGTGTTCCTTTTCACAGAGGCAGTGTCTGAATATTAAGTATTTCATGAAAGTAAAAGACTACACTGTAGATTCTCACTTACTGTTACAGCTACACCTCAGAGGGCTCACAAACCAGACACTCCCTTATCAGCTTAAATTGAAATCAAGTGGCATGGCAAGTGGCAAGTGACATGGTACAGTAAAGCTGTGAATGTACACTGGCTCAGGAACTAGAGATAGACAACCAGCTGAGCTAGCTGAAAGTAACTTTGTTAATTCTATAGCAGAATGAAGAAGCAGAGTTTGTGTGCCACAGTACAGTAATGACAGACTGGTTCTAAATCTTTAAGGTGGGATTGCAAACTGACCTACAAAAGCTACAAAACATCCAAGGAATATAAAGCAGTAAATTAAACAATTCCCCACCACAGATTTTTGGATAGAATGCCTACACTGATAAGTTAAAAAGGCATTATCATGCTACAGAGGTTCAGAACTGCTAACACACCTTGAAATACTAAGCAGAAGAGTCAACTCTTTACAGTGCTGTTTTTGGGGAGAAACTGTTGAGTATGGGACTACCACTATCTTAACATTTTTCTAGAATAACTTGGGTAACCCAAAAATAAATTTGATGAAAATAAATATAACCAAATTCTTAAATGAAAAGGTTTAGAATACTAAAAGGCATTTCTGTTCATCAAGGAAAACATGTATAAACTTGACAAATCATACTGACAATTTAAAATAGAACATTTTTTAACATATATAGAACAAGTTAGACGAAGACCTTTCCTTGTAGAGAGATCTCTCACTCATTTCATTTAATGATCTTCCTTTCCCATTATCATTTTCCACATTCTTAAAAATAACTATAGTTTCTCTAACTTCATCCAATAAAATTACCATAATGCTCCACATTTAACCAGAAATGTAAGAAAGCTTTGAAAAAGCCATTGAAACGGCCCTTACCCAAAACCCAGTCATTTTATTTAGTTCAATCCTTTCCCACAGCTACAGATTTCTATCTGCTACTAAGACGGTACTTTTGAGAAAAATACCAAAAGGAAATTAGCATGAAAGCTGGTTTTTTACATTCTTAAGAAGGGTAAACAGGCAAAATAAAAGACAAAAGAAAACCACAAGCTCATCCACTGACAACAAATACACAAAAAAAAAAATCTTTATTCCTAAACGTTTAGCTATGTTTTTGTTAGAGATATGTATCACGCACACATGAATGTATCTACAGATGTATTTATGCATATGGTATCTTTATAAAAGTCGCTGAAACTAATATATAGATGTATACTGAAATATATAATTAAAGTCAGAAACAGATTATTTTAAGAATATCCAACTAATTATTCCACTGCAAAGCAAGCGTGCAGTAGAAAACTGGAGTTTGATAATGTTTAGAGCATATTTCAATGCACTATACAAAAACCAAAGCTTGACAAGTTCATTACATCTCCAAGTACTCTCTAATTATATATATACTCACAAACACACACAGAGGACATTAAATCACTTGCAAAAAGAAACAAGCACACACAAAAAAGCATGTCTTTAAGTGACCCACTTAACTACTCCAAAACACTCGAGT
Organism: Upupa epops; assembly: GCA_013397515.1. Classification (NCBI taxonomy): domain Eukaryota; kingdom Metazoa; phylum Chordata; class Aves; order Bucerotiformes; family Upupidae; genus Upupa; species Upupa epops. The sequence continues at coordinate 61,951 of VZRI01013801.1, read as the reverse complement.
ACAGTCATGACAGAGAACTAATATGATTCTCTATTTGGCACTTAGTCTTACTGGTAAAAGCTGTAGAGGATAAAAAGATGCATTTAGTTACAATTGCTTTAATATTAGGCATAATCTAGTGAAGATAATGGTCACAGAATCATAGGACTGTTTAGGTTGGAGAAGAGCTTTAAAATCAAAGTCAACCATTACTCTAACTGTACAAAGTCCAATGCTAAACCATGTCCTTAATCTTCATATCTACATGACTTTTAAATACATCCAGGGACAGTGAACCTATCACCTCCCTGAACAGCCTATTCCAAGGCCTAATGACTCTTTGAACTAAGTGGTTTTTCCTAATGTCCAACCTAAACTTCCCCTGGCAGAAACTGAGGCCATTTCCTCTTGTCCTATCACTCGTTACTTATGAAAAGAGACCAATATCAACCTCTCTACAATTTCCTTTTAGGTAGTTATAGACTGCAGTAAGGTCCCCTGAGCCTCATTTTTCTTCAGATTAAATAGACCGAGCTCCCTCAGACACAACTCATGAGGAACAGAACAGTGTTTTTAACACGCCTAGAAAATGCATACTTTTCAGTTTCCAGAAAATGATAAAAATCCTAAAAAGCTGTCACTGACAAAATGAAAAAGTTGATAAGTAAGTTAAAAGTTAGTCTAGTAAAAGAAAATAAATAAATTTACAGTTACTTGAATATTTTCTGCTAACAAATCAAAAAAGAAATTATGAAAGAAATCTTTCAAATGTGACCAAATCAAGGGATTATGGACTATGGTGTACAAGACTACATTATTTAATGGAGCGCTGTCCCCATTTTTAGGTAACAAAATTCAACCGTCATGAGTTACCTAGATTTTCAGTGCTTAATATACTTGCCTGAAAAATGGTTCAGCTTACCTGAAAGTGGTTCAGTTTAACCACTACTCACAATGTAGCAGCTTGAGGGTTTTTTTCCAGAGTTTTCATTATAAAGACATTCAGCTGTAATCTACTCTTATTTCCTACTGTCTTCCTGCAGTTTCTCTGCACACACTTCAAAATTTACATTAAAGAAGCTTGTGGTTTTAGAGATATGCACATAAAATCTACTAACAGAATTATTCTATTTGATTAAGTTCTGGTAGAGAAAAAAAGAAAGGATCATATGTGCAAAACGGGAACTTGACAGTTTTTAATGCAAGAATAGTAGACCCTTTACTTTATTCCGGTATCTTCAGTTGAAGGTGATTCATCCTTCCTGTTCTTCATAAAACTGCAAGTGGGCAGCATAAAATATGAGTGCCTTTACAATTGCAGGAATAATTCTTTGAAAAACGTTATACGTCCTTTAGAAACATAAATTGTGAAACCTAGTAACAGCTTCAAACAAAATATTTAAATCTGTGGGTGGCCACAGCAGAGTCCAGGCAGATAACAGACTTCTATGCCCCTCACAGTCCTTATCTGAAACCTATTTCATACAGTAAGGGGAAAAAACCCCAAAAACAACCCATGTCTAAGATTTCAAATCTTTTTGATGGCTATAACTTTTACTGTTTTTCAGTCTCTTGTTCCATGTGAGTTTAAGCTTCCATCCTGAAATCATCCAGAGAACTTCTCTGGTATGTTTCCTATCCTCAAGACAAAGTTTAGGTAGTGGTATTTTGCTGTTGGTTTGGTGTTCTATTTGTTTTGTTTTTTAAAAATCAATCTAGCTGCCCATGTGGGAAAACACAGCCAGAAAGTACAGGAATTTCCAAAGAGAAACTAGGCCTTTTCTAGTTTTCTTTTGTCTCTTCTGAATTCAGTTTCAACTAATGATAGAATATCTAAATGGAAAAGACCCATATCAAGTTATATTTTATAACCAGTTCCCATTAAAAATGCTGAAGCATGGAGGACTGAGTGCTTGAGGTGTTTTTAACTTGTGAGGCAGAACTCAGTGAGATATTCACTGTCACTGCATTATGGTTTATTTTGCCAGGACAGATAGAAAAAAGATTAAAAAATGTTTAAGGGTTCACCTCTCCAATACCTTTAACCATCAAAAATGTCAAGCTGCACTTACCATCAATTATCATGAAAATGAAAAACAGAGGGAATTCACACTCAATGCCATCAAAAAGCTGGAAAAAAAAATTAGATATTTTATCTTTTTGGATTAAGGAAATGCATTTGAATATCCTATTGAACAATTTCAAAGTAAGAAATGACAAACACGGATGCAAAAACATTTTAGTACTTCCATCTTTCTCTTAGGTTACAGCTTCTTACTTCTGTGACTACTTCACCTACTCTCAGCCTTGTAGTCAGTGTTAAAATGAAATAAAATGATAAATAACGTTCCTATTATGTGAAATCAACTGTATCCTAAACGTAAATGAAAACACATTCATTACAAAACAAATTGACAACTAACCTGCTGACTTAGCAATCTGTAAAACCTGCACATACCAAATTCTAACTGCAAATACTGGGGGCTGGCAGGAATCTGTCTATTTCTAGTTTGTTTTGGGGTGATTTTTTTTTTTTTTTTACTGCTTAAACATTGCAGAAAAACAAAAGTTGTTTACATACAGTCCAGGTATTCCATTACCTTAATTTCTGCTGGTTTATAATAACGTCGTGTTTTGTCCTCCAACGCTGTTCTGTACCCATCTCTCAAAAATCTTTTAAACCCATACTTTCCTTTCAGTTTTCTAACAATTTTATCTAGTGTTTGACTGAACAAAACCTCATCATCCAAGGCAAATGCAGGATAACTAAGACAGGGCAAAAGAGCTGCATCAGTATTCTGTAAGGAGGAGAGAGAAATAGCACATGACAAGTTTTAATTGGATTTCAGACCACTACTTCATGCACAAACACTGTTTAACTTACTAAGTGAAATATACATTTGGAACGTGGTCTTCACAGAAATCATAGGACTAATATATTAAATAGTGTGCAAAACAAGACTTTCATTTAAGGTGAATTTCATTTAATTACTTACATGAGACCTTGACTCTCGGGGTAGCAATGAGCATAGAGTTTGTCTGTTACGGTTGTGGGCATCAAAATCCACAAATATAACAGACCAAGAGCAGCCCTGTAAGCAGAAGAACAATTTAATAGGAAGAAAAGAAACCAGTGAAACTGCTTCTTTGTTTTATTTAGATTAGGTTGCAATAGGCTGGTAACTAGTCTATTTTAATCAGAAAATGTAATGCAGCATCAACTTGAAGACACTTTGCATTTTCAAATATAAGCATAACCAAAATTAAATGGTGGGTTTTTCTTCAATTCAGGCCATTAGGTACAACACAAAAGCAACTGTCCCTCCCTGTGCAGAAAACATTCTAAACAGTGATGCTGAATATTTGATTACAAGTCACATAGAACACACATAATTAAATAACAGCCTGTGATATTGGTTTGGAAAAGGACTTCCAAAGCAAATAAAAATTACCTGCTTTACAGTAATTGTCAGGTCTACATAATCAGCATCTACTCTTTAGCAAACCTCCTTTCCCAGTAAATTCTGTAAATTAGGAAAAATTCCCAATAGAAGCATTATCAATAGGTCATTTCTTCAAAACCCAATACGATTTTTAATGACTGGGTATTTTCATATATGCTGTTAAGGATAACGAATCTCAATACTTATTAATTACTCAATGTCTTATTAAATAAAAAATTCAGCATCAAGCTCATTCTGTGACTGTCATAAATATCATACCATAAATTTTCCACAAATTCACCAGTCAGATCAGCACACCATTCTCACAAGAAGATTCTTCCAGAACCCACCCCCTGCAATTAAAAACTTTTATTTCAAATTAAGTTCCTAAATAACTAATCACCCTTCCCCTCTGGTACTAACAGGAGTATCCATTTATTCACCATTCCAAACACAGGCTTTTTCTTACTCTTTAGCCACACTGCAATTATACAGAGCTGTCTACAGACAGATTTTTACTTTACTAGGCTAAACAAAACATGTTTTTCACTGTCCTAATGGAAATTAATCTCTAGTCTCTTAATCACTCTAGCAAAATACAGAACACTGCTGTGATAAGAATTAACACAAATTATGACATTTGCTTTTATGATTTACTATTCTACCTCCATCTTATTATAGATTCTGATTACAGACAAATCTCTACATTCATCCACAAACTCTGAACACTATCTGTCTACATCTGTGAACACGGCTTCAAAATCTGTGCTTCAGTAGAGGATTTTTGGAAGGTTCAAAGCCAGACTAATTTGCATTGCTCAAAAACACAAGCATCTTGTTTTACAAATGAGCTATTCTTTATTTCCCTGAAGACTGGCAAGTTCAGTAGTAAGGACACAGTGCAAAGGTGTAGGGTTTTTTAACATTAATTTTTCCACAATCCAACAAAGAACAAGTAGCTCCCATATAAACATTTTATTATACTATGCCTTGGCGAAACTTGAAGGAGCATTCATCCTGTCACTGGCACTCCCATTGCAGTGCCCATTCACTCGTTAGTTCATTAACTGACATTGCCAGTAAAAACACACCCCTTAGGTAGGGGTTTTTTTGCTGGCTTTCTCTTCTAAAAACCATGGTAGCCAAAATGGAATTCTTACATTAATGATACAAATTCTATGTTATCTGTACCATGATACTATGAAACCAGAGGTTTGCATTAGCCATATCAAGCCCACAGAAAGATAATCAGTTCTAGTATCTATAGTAGTGATGATTCTGAAGTGATTAAGTAAAAAAACAAACTGAAACGCAGCTCACACTGCATCCTATATATGAAGTCAAGTACACTTCTGTAGAACTTTGGACAACATAATGATTTCAGGATCTCGCTACAATGCACAGTTAAAGGCTATAACTCCATACATGTTAACTTGACATAGATTTATAACTGTTATTTTTGAGATACACAATACACTGAGAATTAATGAAAAATATCATAGGCTATAATGTGAAATGAGAAATTAAGTAGCTTATTTATCTGATTAAAAATTGTCTTTTCAAAGTGTAGATAATTCTTTTGTTGAGGGACCATTAGAATCATAGAATCATTAGGGTTTGGAAGGGACCTCAAAAGATCATCTAGTCCAATCCCCCTGCCACAGCAGGATCACCTAGACCAAGTCACACAGGAACACATGCAGGCGGATCTTGAATGTCTCCATAGAAGAAGACACCACAAAACCTCCATGGGCAGCCTGTTCCAATGCTCTCTATGAAGAAGTTCCTTCTGATATTTATATGGAACCTCCTATGTTCCAGTTTGCACCCACTGCCCCTTGTCCAATCACTGGATGACCTTGAGAAGAGCCTGGCTCCATTCCTCCTGACACCTACCCCTCACATATTTGCAGACATGAATGTGGTCACCCATCAGCCTCCTTTATTACAGCTTCACTGTATTTTATTATTATAAACTTCAACTTCTATAAAATACTTCTACTATGATGGAAATACAAATTAAGGTAACTTTAAAACCACCAATGAAATCCTTTTTTTACATTAAGCCATGTTAAAATCATATTAAACAAGAAAAAATAATTTTGCGGTACTGCTTGTTCATTATTGTATCCGGCACCTAGGAAGTATACCAAAGAATGCATGAAAATATTTGATAAGTTAAGCAGTGTTTTGTTACAAAATAAGCAGTAGTACAATTTCTTACAGAAATAGAAATCAGGAACACTTTTATGGGTCACTTTAATATGGCTATCAATGATAAATTATCTAATCTTTAGGTACATCCACGAATGCCAAAGGGAACTGCTATGTCATGATATCCTCAAAGATATGTAACAAACATACAAGTGTGTAAGCACAGCTACAAGACTATGTATTTGTATTTATTAGTCTATTCCAGTATTCACAGCATGAGTGGAAAAATCTGCATAGAAAGGCAGAACAGTTTGCTGTCCCCAGCAATGATTTATGCAGGTTGCACTTGCGTAATTGCAGGTGCAAACAAGTTGCTCTTGAGAGGCTCAGTAGGATTTCCTCAAAGCTATTGGAACACAGCTGGAACTAAGCATAAAAGCAAACTCTGCTGCAGATTGAAGGTCAAAATGTTTTCTATTTATGCTAAATAACTTGGAAATCATCTCTCAAAGCATTTAAACTGGTTGTGCCTCAGCAATTTATTCATCCATTTCAGAACTTCATAAAAAAATAATTTGAGAAAAACCAGAAGTTGCATTTAATGGTGCTTGAGACTGTTGGGGAGATTGCAGATACATGTTATTTCTGAAATTGTGAAAGTGTGTGTATAGTGTCTAATCATTAAAGATCCTCTCTAGCTCTTAGTTGCTAGTGGTGATCTTGGTAGAGTAGGGTTATTGGTTGGACTTAATGACCTCAAGCATCTTTTCCTAAATGATTCTATGATTACCAACAAGAAAATACAGAAACTGTACCCCAAAACTGCACAAATAGTACTTCAAGTCAAGTTTACAGCACAAAATGATCATACGTTGCCTGACTTGAGAAAAAAAAAAAACAACGTAAATGTAAAGCTATATTACTCAAGTAAATATGTCCTTTTTTAAAGCTAAGCTTCAAACATTACTCAACCCTAATGCAAGATAAAGTGTGATGCACTCACTAATGTTTACTTTTTATGACATCAGATACATGGGCATATAAGCAACACCCATCAGCTAAAGTCAAAAAAGGATAAAAGAATCTAAGAAAAGAGTGCAATGTAGAAAGCTTACCCTACTCTACTGAGCTCACCAATTTGTGAGCAACCTATCCTCCCACGCAACTTAGGGACAAAGCCCACCAGTAACTACTGGTTTTGTACCTACTAGTAGTTTTATAACTACTTCTACACATGCTGTTACTACCCAACTTGCTTTTTAGCTGCTTTATTTCCATTTGTTAATAACACCAGTAGCTTGACAATTATGTACCTCTTCCATGTGAAGATTTTATATACCATTAATTTGGAAGACTGTTCTTTTGTTTTAGCTATAGACTACTGTAAAGTGTAACAATTAAAAATGATCCACATGGAAGGGGAATACAAGTCAGACAAAAATCTAGTAGAAGTTGTGCTTTCTTGATTGATCCAAGCCAAGTGAAAGGATGGGAAAGCGTTTTACAATACAACATATGGAAACTAGAAAACTGTAAACCATCACAATTATATACAAGTAGCTTGTTTAAAGCTTTGAACAAAAGCTGCTGAAAGGAAGATGACAGAAGGTTCTGTGAAAGAAAACCCTTACTGAAAACCAAGTTCTTTTCATAACAGGATACAATCACTTCAGATTTTTTCTTTTTTTAAGGAATAAAAAAAAAAGCTATTTCCAACAGTAAGGGCACAAATGACTTTTTATCAAATGAGTTCTGTACTTGAAGCAGCTAGCTTTTTCTTAAAAGTTGGAATCTAACAAACTGTGCTAGGTACTTCTAAATACTCTATGATCAACAGTATATGTCAATATGGAAATAAAAAGGAAATAAAAGAAATATTTTTATTACCTGATTTCCAAAGAGATTGAAACCATTGATTGCTTCTAAAGCTGCTTTTGCCATCCCCACAGAGCTGATAAGAAAAAACAACAACAACAAATAAAAATAAATCATAGGCATTATTCAAGCCCAGGCTAAAAAGCGAGACATCTGACAGGTTTCAGAGCCAGATCTTTTCCTGATTTGAATTTTGTGTATCCTTCGTGTCATGTTCTGATGATGCAGCAAATTTGGGTGTTTGGTGGCAGATTGCTTTAGATTGTTTCGGTTTTTTAAAATACTTTCTCAACATTTTCATTTGTCTTCAGGTGTCAGAGACCATCTGGAAAAATCACTTCTGCTATTACCTTGCCACTAGATATGTGGCATGTATTTCAGAGTCTTGGTAGTAGCGTATTACTAGAGGATTTATTTCAGGGCACTTAGCCCTCAAGCATTACACATTACAATACTGATTTCTGACTAACTTTCAATACAGTATCAGAACTTGCCAATTTGGATTCAGAAAAGGAGGATTTTCTGATATATCAAAATGTTTTTTATTTCACTTACTCTATTACAAGTACCCATCATGATAAAAACTAGATCATTAAAAACTACTAACAAGCTTTTAGGTTATCAAATTCATGTTTAACGCTATTAAGCATAAAAATCACTAACTATACATCAAATTACATATTAAACTATAATTTATTGCCAATTACGAAATTAATACCATGCATACCAATAAAAATATGAAAAACTACTTTATACAAAGCCTCTTCCTTAAAAAAAGATAAATGTAGTCTTATATTTTCCTAGTGAATATTGAAAAAGAGCAGCAGCATTCCAGCAAAACAAAGCCTAGTGTAAATCTCCAAACTTAATTACTAACTGAACAAAATGAACAAAAACTTTAGTTTAGTTATGCCTAGATACAGTGCCTCTGATCATTGCTTTTGCGTCTGTATCTACACCATATAAACTACAACAGTGACTTACTGACTTCATTTGACACTGCATGTGCTATCCCTGTCTATTCCAGTTTTTCCTTCAGAAATCCATGCCCCTATTTCTCTGTAGCTACCCATCCATTTAGATGGGAGATCAGCCCCCCAAGTAGTTTACAACTAATTTGAAAATATTTAGTAAAAAAATTACAGTAAATGAGAAAATAGAAAAGGTAGACAGAAGAACACAGAAGAATAGATGTCTACCTTGTTCTCTTTAAAAAGTTAATGAATCATAAGACATATAGCAAAAGATTGGAAAGGGAAACAGAATCGATCAGGCTGACATAACAAAAGATTCAAAGTTTAAAAAAGGACTGTAACGATAAACAAATGAGACAACACAGTAGAAGGTACATAGATCAGCACTGCAAGAAGAAAGTCTTCAACATTCAGCAAGATCAAAGTCATTGGAAAGAACTGAAAGGTTCACCTTTCCGTAGAGTCCTGTCTTATAAGGGATAAGAAAACAAAAAGGGATAAAAGAGTTTCTGTCATTCTTTTTCTTTAAAACTGATGATGCACTCAGTGCATCACACTTTCCTCTTTCTTGTGATTTTATAGCTGGGATAAAAGTTATGCAGTATTGAGAAACCAAGATCAAATTAATTGGTTTGTAAGAGGATTCACATGCCTACAGTACAGGAGAACAATGCTTGCAGAAACAGTCATGATATTAAAGCATCCTTAAGAGTCTGAAAGCCACAATCCATTTGCAGGGAAACAGTAAACTAGAAGCAACAGTTAGGAATATGCACTTTCTGAACAAAGCATTCATAGTTTCTTGATAAAAACAATGAAGCAACACTGGATTAGAAAAAAATATTCAGAAATGATCACTAATAATCCCCAACTTATGTATAAAAAGGAATTGTGACAGTATTCACAACTAAAATACCCTGCCCAAAAAAGTTATAGCAACCAAACTGTAAGAAAAAACTGTATATAGGAAATGCTTTAGCCTTTATTCTTCTGTACTCCATGCAGCATTTTGGTATCAGAGCAAGCTTTTTACCTTATTGTAAATAAACTGTGTTGCACTACTTATTAGCTAAAATATAAAATTTCAAATGCTTACTAATCCATTAAATTATGAAGTAAATTATGAAGTATAGAAAACAAGAAAAGAGTCAGTTCAAAATTATGAAAGCTCTTTATTTTAACTACTGTTTTATCTGGGTTGGCTTTAGTACCTGAAGTACCTTAGGCACTGCTTTCAGACTCCACTATCCTTTCCAACTAGTATCAACAGGTTTATAAACCTCCATATTTTTTATGAAAAAATGTTATGAACAAGTGTTAATCATGGGATTCAGTTCTAATTAGTTGAGCAAGAGAAAGCCGATTAGTTTAACCAAGTTCTGCTCTGAGCAGCTGCCATCCAGCAGTGGTAAAATCCCTCAGTTCTGTATCTTTGGCTGATGAAAGCTTCTGATACTGAAGACTGCAATGAAGGAATAAAGTGAACTCAGAAGTACTGTGAACATAATACTTTTTCTGGCTATGTTTCAATTACTTAAAAATGTAACTGTTCTAACAATCACTCTATTTTAATTACCACCTATCAACTGATCAATCGAATTGGTGTGGTAACTCAGAATTTTTCATCAGCATGAAGTATTGTTATCAAACTGAATGCACAGAAAACAAAAATCAGAGATAGTGTCATGTGTTAAAATGTTATACTCTTCTTTTCCCTTCCAATAACATTACTGATACAAACAGTCAGATATTTTCAGAGCAGGAAAGAACTCACTAATAAAAGGTACAAGAAGCGATTGCTGTTCAAGAGCTGGTATTCAAATAATATAAAACTATCTACAAAAAAGATTGATTCTGTTTGGAAAAAAAGAGACTACAAACATGGATTCCTTCCTTGAAATAATTTCCATTCTACATTGTCAGTTGTCATTCTACAACACTTACTGTAATTGCTCAGTATTTTTCTATGTTCAATACATTCATAAATATTACTTTCAAGTTAAAGTAAAATGTCTCATCAATACAACACTGCTTTCCTTCTGCTGTCACGTAATGCTTCTTCACATTACAATGGTATATCAAGTATACCTTTCACCATACACAAGTACCACTTAAAGAAGTGATAATCTCGGAAGTGTTTTCCCAACTCCAGTAATTCTGTAACTGACAGGGAAAGATGACACTGGTTTCACAGCTACTGATTAAAGCCTTCATATGTTGGACAATTTAAAAGACAGTTTTTATAATAAGCATCATGCTCATGTCTTTGTATAGGCAATACGTTCTTTACACTCTACAATTGAAATAGTATGAATTAAAGCCAAAACATGTTTTGATAAGTATTTTCTTTCCTACACTCAGCAACCCTCTATGAGTGTGCATGATGCAATGTTAACCTGATTGTCACTACTCTCAGAGAAAAAGGATGGCTCTAAAACAAAGCCTAACCCAAATGATCTATTAGATTGGTTCAGTCCATCCAGTATAACTTCACCCTTAGGAAAACCAACCTATAAACGTCAGTGTGGATTAAGAGAACATGACATTCCCATTTCCATCTGGTTAAAAGCTGTTCAGTTTTCCCTGGAGAAAATTCACATACTGAATAACCAGAGTGCTGCCAACAACACAAAACATAGGATTTACAGACACAGGAGTAACCAAAAAAAAAAAAAAGCCAATAAAGCAGACATTATATAATAACTTGGAATTTTCAGTTCTCATGCTGATACTAAAGCTCTATAAAAGCCCTAAAAAAAACCCCTATTTAAATGTTTTGCTGCAATGGCCTGTAATTATATCTATAGAGGTTAAGATACATGTCTGTATGTGAACTTAAAAAAAACATTTAATTTTGAAATAATGACACAGATCCACTTGATAGCAACAAACACTGTAAGAAATGTGTATTATTTGCAAGCCTATGATGATTATGATTACCAGCAATATTATAAAAATCCTAAGATATCCAAGATATACTAATTTTAATGGTAAAACGTCAGGGGAAAGAAAACAAAGAAAACAATAGTAACACTAGAAAAAGTAAAGTGTTCAGATTACAGATTTGATCCTTCAAGAGACAGCATTTGAGTACTGAAGTGAACCGGGCTGCTCTAATACTCAGATGCTAAGGACACTCCTAACTGTCTCACAGCACAGGGATCAGAATGCCTAGTGATTTGTAGCATCTCAAGAGTCTGGAAAAGAATCTGTACACTAGGGTACCCTCTACAGTACCCAGCATCTTCCTCCCAGCATGGTGCAGATGAGAAAATTCCAGACTCATGATTCAACACCTCCTTAAAATTAGAATATTCTACCACACTGGCTCAAGAGTCTGAATGGTTATGAACACAATTTTTAGAATTATATCCATGCAGCTGCACATAATTACTGGAATGTGAATACTTAAACAGCTAAGCATCGATGTGGCTATTTCAGCATGCACACAGTGATGAAATTATACTTCACATTTTCCAAAAATACATCTGTTAGACTTTAAAGAACTTTAATTTAGTTCAAGTAGTATTTAAATACATTATTATTTTGAACCCACACTATGAAGTCTTTTTATTCATACCACATTTACTTGCTTAGGCAGAAAGATCTAGAGCTACATTTGCTTACCTCGAATGCAGCTCTGGACTACCATTGTTGTATTTACTTCCTCTTTCCCAGACACCAAAATCTGGTACACGATAGGCTCTTTCCACACAAAACACTAGATTTTGAATAAAGGAGACCTAAAGGAAAAAGAAAGAAAGTCACTGCAGGAAAATGGTAACATATTTTCTTCTGTTCATTCTTCCAATTTTTCCCACAGCCATCATAACTCTTTTACTCCATCCTTTTTCTGTTTCCCTAAGAAAAGATGTTCCCAAATTCAGATATTCTCTTTAAATCAGCTTTTTATCAGAAAATTTTAACAACTGTCCCAAATTAGGTGATAATGTGCTTTATGCAAAACCTCCTAGAAAGACATGTATGAAAATTCATTAAAATTGCTTCAAATTCAAGACAAATATTTGAAGAGCTCCACAAAGGTTTTATTTTGCTCTTGTAAAACATCAGAGAGAAAAAGAAATTAAATTCTACAAAGATTAGGATTTGATGCTGTTTTTTAATTTAATATGCCAAGAAAATTCATAGTCCTTGTTTACACTGCTGAAAGAGACACTTGGAGTTGCCTGATTGTAGAAAAAGTTAAATTGATGACAACTTTTATAGTTAACTTCACAAAATCAAACTTACAGGCAGTTTAACCACAAACACAAGTTTTACACTGGTTCACCCACCAAAGCAAGATTTCATCCCTTCCCACACAGAGCAAGGGATTCTGTGGGAAAAGAGATTACTGCAATGGCTATGAACAAAACCATACTGAGGGACTATAAGGAAGGACACGCTTTACTAGAATTGAGTGGGGTTTTTTTAGGTTTTTTATGAACTCTGATATAAAAAAAAAAAAAAACTTTACTGAAAGGTATTTCATTGCATTTTAGATTTACTTCCATACCTGTTTTGTATCTTTTTCTCTCAATTTTTCATTAAATCTTTAGCAGTTACTATTTCAAATATACTCTTTATGCCAGTATCAGTCCATCAATGATAGGTACAATTTTATACTTTATCTGTATGTGTGTATACACATACACGTACATATATATATATACACACACATATATAATCTTCCGGTTTGTAATTTCATTGTAGGGTGTACATGTTCAATTATCTGTACACTCAATCTTTTCATAGCTACTACTACTTTCAAGCAAACAGACTGCTCCACTGTTTAGATATGCCCGGTATTTTTCATCCCTGTAACTGAGCATTTACGTGAATGACAACAAACCTTTTCTGATTGAATCTAGAGTACTCAGTGACTGAGTATGGCTTCTCCCATCTTTACCAATAACTGAAATTTAGATGTGTCAGCTAAATGAAGATCAAAGAGCCCCACAAAGAAATATACACCTTTACCTGTAGGAAGTGATGACTTTCTATCACTTATATTGTTTAAACACAAGACAAAAAGCAAAAGAATTAGCATCATAGAATGGTTTAAGTTGGAAGGGACCTCAGAGGTCATCCAGTACCAACTCCCCTGCCATAGGCATGGGCACCTGCTACTAGACAAAGTTGGCCAGAGCCCCATTCAACCTGGCCTTGAATATTTCCAGGGAGAGGCATCCACAATGTCCCTGGGCAACGTGTTCAAAATATTACAAATTACAGATACTTAATGAAATGAAGAATTTCCAAACAGCAAATAAGAAAACAGCAAAAAGCTGGTTGCAAACCAAAATCTTTAGAAAGCAATCATCAGTATAATGGGCAAGTAAATTCTATAACAAAGTCAATGCTAAAGTAGTTACAGAAATTGTGGATTATATACAATAAATATATAACCAGAAGTAATGCACAAGGAGAGAAAGGTGTAATGAAGAATACACTAGCAGCATGGATGACTGTAAATACTAGTTTTACTCTGGTTTATGTGTGGATAACTACTCTCAAATCCAGTTGCTTGCATGATCATATACTGCTAACTTCATTATGGAAGCAAAGATGTAATTAAATTAATTTTTCATCTGCAAACAAATGGAGCTAGAGGGTGGCACATTGACAGCTGCTACGTCTGACATTGAGCAACCTACCAGTGTACTAATGATTGCCTCTGAAGCCAGGAGTTACGTGTGCAAACATACTCTGGCAGACGGCTTGGCAGCCACCTGCCACTATGCCAGCCACTGGTTCAAAACACAGGGAAAAAAAAAATAAATCTGGAGAGTCTACATCCATCAGGAAACAGTATCACTAGAAGGAAACACCCAAGTTGATGCTTTGTAGCAGGCTGCCACACCACTATCTTCAACACAGTAAAACTTGGGACTTCCCTAGTTACACAGTTAGCAAGATCTCAGAATATATCCAGTTATTAAAACTAAACAGACCAACAGAAAAAAGCCTGTATTAAGACAATCTTAGCACAAATCTCCATAGCCCACAGATCTCTAGGGCACAGTTAAAATGCTTGCTACAACCCAACACTAGAGAAAATCCACTGACTGGAGAGTCAATGCACATTTTTGCAGATTCTGTCATTTAATGCAATAAACTAGATGATATTTGATTCACGGTTTAGATTAAAGTAAATAGATAAACAGTTGCCTTATAAACAGACAAAGGCAATTCAGAGAAAATAATACAGACCAATCATGTAATTTAACCAGGAAAGGCGACAAGGAACATCCCTTAGTTTTCTCATTATCTAACAAGAAAACATTACTAAAGTATACATTTTAGAAATACAATGCAAATTCTGTATCACTGGGATAGCCTCCCTTTTTAGTATGGCAATACTATAATTGCATTTAAGTTTTTTAAGGTAATACAGCAGCAATTATTAAATGGACCAGAGTAAATTTAAACAAACCCAGATTAAGAAAAGATCCATAAAAAAATATATTTATACACATCGTTATGCTTTCTTTTCTCCTCTCATTTTAGTGTAGGACAGTAGGCTTCCTTGATATGACTTTGTCCTCCAGTCAGCCATGCTAGCTTTTTTTTTTTTCAGAACAGTTGACAATTTACAAACACCTCCTCTATGGCATAAAACTTCTCAATTAAAGTAAAGAAACATAAAAACTTCTTAACAACTATAGATTTGTATGTGTTTGAAGAAACAAACAAACAAAAAAATCTCAGCTTTCCAGAAAACTAACCCTACTTTACTCACTACATTGAAATTTCACAGGACAGAATGCACTGAATGATAGTTTGAAATGTGGTGAACAACAGAAGTTAACAATCCTAAGAGACCTTGGGATTCTTGACCTTGTACCTCTCAGAAATAGCAGGGAACTATACAATTTTTCAAGAAGTTGTATTATATTCACCCTTTACATATCTAACACTTTGTTAACTCTTACATGTATTTCATTATCCATTCCATCTGTTTATCATTTTTGCCTTCTTTTAGAAGTGGGGAACATCCATAGAGTATTCCCTGAAAAATTATTTTACAGTCTGTAATTAAATAAAACCTAGAAGATACCAAACACACAGATGAAAACCAAACACCAAAACACCCCACAATCCAAAAACTAAATCAACTCAATAAAGCATACATTTAACATTCGAAATCAATTTGTACCTCATCGGTGTTGTAGATAATCTGCAGCCCTGAAGAGATCATCTCAACCAAATAGAGGAGAAATAAGGACACAGCATTTATCTGAAGCAATTAAAGACATAAAGGAAAACATAATTTATTTTTATTGGATTCACAAACAAGTTAAATGTGATATTGCTCACTAACAAAGATAGTCCCGCTATAACAGTTTTATCCTAATTGACTAATACCTTATAGGTAATGATTCAGAAACAATCAATAGGAACAAATGCCACAAACAAGCAATGTCCTCAAAAACTTATGTGGATGTATCATTTATTAAATTACTAGAAACTGTGGTATTAAAACAATTGTGCATAATGTTCTGACCCCGAAGCAATCACTTCAGTCACAAGCTGTTACACCCTGACAAGCACAACAACTCATTAGGAAGCACCAAGAACACAAGGAGCATGTTGAAGAGCGCATAGAACATCTAAAAAACAATTCACTTTGTCCCTAACTGGAATTTTTGCAATATCAATTGACAGAGGTATAATTACAAATTCAGATAAAACTACATTTGTGAAACACTGATTTTTTTTGTAGCTGTACATTGCCTTTATTATGAATAGCAGTTACCGTCAGCAGCTGTACAAATGAGCATCAGAATATAACTATTAATGAATCAAAGAAAGCTGCTTTTGTTACTTTGATAAAGTAATTTTATCACAGTAACTTGCTTTAATAAGCTGTAACAGCTCAACCTCACTATATGAAATATAGAGAAACCACAGGAACAAAAATAAGAATTCTTATCTGAAACAGCAAATTAAAAATACGGTCCAAATTCCAAAGGATTTAAAGACCTTAATACAACCTCAGAAACAACAGGTACAGTAATAATGGCAAGCAAGCTATGTAATATATTCCATTCTTCCCAACTGAACCACCTCGATTAGTCTGGGTTTTATTTCCACAGACCTGAAAACCCTATTTTTTCAGATTGTCTCAGATGACAGACAGGAATGTCCCTTAATGCTTATGACAAGGGCTGAGTTGCCACAAAATCCAGAGGCTCTAAACAGTGCTCCCATATTTAAAATTGTCATCTCCTTCTGCATATAAAAGATGAGCATTTTCAGGAAGTCCAAAATGATAACTCAGGGTAACTCCACAAATCATTCTTCTCAATACATACGTTGCCAGAACACAACACATTTACTGTGCAAACTGTTCAGGTTATGTTGTTATCATGAAATTCAATAATTACCAGCCTTCTATCTGCTCAAATCCCACTAGCAACTTCTGAGCTAAAAAGAGCATGTAAAGTTATGGAAAGCAAAAAAGCAATGTCAAGAATGCAAAAAGACAGTCTGAAGGTGAAAGGGGAAAAGGTTAAATTAATACTTAGTAAGGTGAAAAAACAATTAATTGCGCAATGAATCTGACTAGGTATTACTACACTAATACAATAAATATGAATAGTAATCTGTAAATAGATAAAGCTATTGACCTGACTGTATATATTAAATCTATACTATGAATGAAAATTGTTCTTACTTATGAAAAATTAAAAGTTAATAAACATATTTTATTTATATAGACTATACTAAAGATTACTCTAAAGAACAGAGGCAACATTATTTAAAATCATCCAAAATTTTGTTTACATGCACATGCACATTTTACCTGCAGGTGACCATATTCCCCAGGGGTTAAGACCTCATCTCCAGTGTGTGCACCGAAAACAGAATGAAGACATTCAGACGGTTTGGGGTCTTGCTTAAATAGCTGAACCTAAAGATGGGTTAAAGGGAAAACATAAAAATCAGAGCCATGAAACTTCAAATAACCTAAAGAATTACATATTACAGATAAAGAAAACAATTACAAATGCAATAACGTAGTTGACAGCACAATGAAAACTCTCCAGCCTTAGCCAAAAGAAATTAAACATCTTTACATTTCAACACCAGAATGACATTACAAAGCCCCAGTTACTAATGGTGTAAGTGGAAAATAACTACAAATGGAACCCAAAGAAATTTCAAGTACACTCTGCAGTTTACTTCAGAAAACACTCCTGTCTTCTATACCCTAAACCAATGCTGTAATCTGACAACAATGAAGCTGCTGTTCTTATCTGGGACAACACAGTGATACTGCCTTTTCCTTTTGAATTTTATCTATATTTAGAAGTTAGCTTTAACAATTTAATCAGTCCCTCAGAATTAAGGGAGTGCTTGTGTCCACACTACAGTGTTTTACCTTATCAGCCTGACGCATATAGCAGTAGAGAATTCCTCTCATACACTTTATAGCAGAATGCTCCAGTTCATGAGTCCTTCCCTTGTCATCATCAATACGCCTGGGTAAGAGAGATAACTCATAAAAGCAAAATGGAAATGCATTGGGGAGAAAAATAAAAAGACACCAGTGCTTTGGAATACTAAGTATGAAACTATGATTGTTGAATAGTGGAGCCCACAATTGCTACCAACATCTTTATCACCCAACCATCCATCTTTAATAAAAATATAAATGTTTTATTTTATGTTGCAACTTATAAACATTCCTATACCAAAATTTAAAAAAAGATCCTTGCTGATACTGTAACATTGCAAACCACTGTTTTGCATTCCTTGAGACCCCCAAAGGACGAAGGCCATTTCCCTTTAGCTCTACAAAATACCTGCCATTGATAACGAAGTCTTGCCTGATTACATTGACAAACTATCACTGTGCTTACAAGAGTCTGAAAGCTCCCTAGTCTCCCCCAAAGTCCAGACACCTCAATATTTTTATATTTTTACACCGTGAAATCAAACAGTATTTACTATAATTGACTATTTTACTAAATGTATAATAAAAAAAATAATAGAACCCAATTTATTGTAACTACAAATGTATTATGGGCAAACAACTTTGATCTCTGCCTTCCTTGTTTGCGAGTTCTCAAATTTTATTAAGCCTTTCAGAGTACACATAACCTTAAGTATTCGTAATTTATAACATCATGTCTGTGATGCAAATATACAAAACAGCAGATGTTCAGCGCTACTTCTCAGTCCACTTTGTAGCTCTTACTGATTTATCATTTTTCACAATACTTAACATGCCAGTTTAAAAAAAAAAAAAGAAAAACCCAAACAAACCCAAAAATCATGCTGTTTAAATTATCTTATTATTTTTTTATTAGAAATGAACTTGCTTTCAATTACAAAGTTGAAATTGGTAGGGGAGGAAAGGCCAAGGGCAATAAAACTAGATAATGCAAAATTACATAGGTTAAGCTGGAAGATACATGATAAAGCTGAGAATAAATCCTAAAGCAGCATAAGTAAAAGCTCTTAATTTCATGTTACAACATTTTCCCTACATTTGCAACAGCAGTGTTTTCTTGACAAGCTTAAGAAATTTGGCTATTATGAAAGTGAACAGCTGCACTGGAATGAGTACCCAAGCCACAGCTGGCAGACAATGCACATTTCACACTTCAGACTTTTCATTCTTCTTTCTAAATTTCTTCTTTTTTTTTTTTTTGTTTGATTGTTTTCAAATCCTTGTATATCACAAATAGAAAGAGGAATGCAAAGAATGATGCAAAGACTTCAATACAAGAAATTATAGTACTAATACCATATTCTGGATTTCAATTTCCTATAGTTTCTGCTAGTTTCTCAAACTTTTGTAGTCCATTAGGTCTTGGCTATGGCACAACACCATCAGAAGTAAACACTGTATCTCTGTACATCTCTTTCAAAGAGACCAATTTTTAGCAGCATTTCCTAGAAGATAAATTTAATACCGGTTTTTCCAGACAGGCGTCAGAAGTATAGAATGTAAAGCAATAAATCAAGATAAAAAGAAACTCAAAACATTTTTTATTTGCTAAAAAGAGAACCTTTACTTAATAGTAGCTTCTCATACTATGCCCTTCCCTTTTCTGCAAACCACAGAAGAACTTCATCCAAGAGTATGATCACTATCACAATACAAAATGTTGATTATTAGAAAGACTAAGTTATTATCTGCATACCATCTTCCTCCTTACAAACACTGCACTGGAGTTATCATCACCTGTGTGTTTTCCTGGTAGCAATTTCAGAAACCAGGAATACTAAATACCAAAAAGCAATTTCCACTAGAGAATATTATTAATGAATTATTGTGGAAAGTAACTCTCCTACAGATTTTAGGGTCATTACACTTCCTAACCTTCTTTATCAGAATAAACAACAGTTTAGTCAGTCAACAGAATAAATGGAAGAAAAAGAAAGTAAAAAGTGCCTTCTTTCAGCTACACTATTGCAGTTGCTCTACTACCCAATGACCCTCTCCAGCCATGGGTTCAAGTGAAAATGGATTTAATGAAACAGCCAAACTATGAAATATAAAATATCCACAATTATATTCGGCCCAGTGAACATACAGTCATCATGATAAATGGGAAAGCAGCTCTTTGGGAAGAGAATGGTAAACAAGCTCTTCCAGGGGTGGGGATTAAAAAAGGGGAACAGGAATAACCCTTGCCCTCAAACTTCCTCCTTTATACTGAGGGTGATTTTTATAGGATAGGATACAACTATGGCCAGCTTGGGTCTGCTGGCTGACTCCAAACTACTGACAGCCTGCATTCTATGGTTGGCCTGTAAGCCTGTACTACCAAAACCAGAATAAAAGCTAACAATTAAGACTGCCCAGCTTTTGTACCTAGCAAGGAACATAATTACTATTATTTCTGAAATACATACTTCTTGAATGATAAGAATCTAGTCTTCTGCAAGTTATGATTGCTGCTATAAGCAACAAGCCTACTTCTGCTCAGAACTCTCCTACTACATTTAAAATGAGCAGTACTACTTGAGTACAGTTTGCCATGATAACCATTAATTTAATAGCATACATTAATTCTGCTGTTTCAGAATCTTGATACTGATTAAATCATATAAAAAATGTTTACTTAACCAAAAGAAAGGCAACATTTTTAATTGTAGCAGCCTTAGGAGATTTAAAAACATGTAACACCTCTACTGGTATACACAACTACTTTAGAAAAAGCTTAATCTTTGATGACATTCCAGAGGGAACACAGCAGAGATGTGAGGTTAGAAGCTACACACCTGTAAGCAAGAGCTAAGGTCCAGGCACATGCAGCACAGTAAAGACTGTCATGTACTTTTGCCTTTTGGTTGTCACCATATGTCTTTGTAGGAAACAGTCCTGTGGTTGGGCTTTGATAAAGCAGCAATGTTGACTTAACTGGAAAAAGGAAATAAGAAAACATGGTATTAATAACCATGTTTCTTACAGTTTCTACATAAATTTTCTGGAGAAAACCAAGATGTGAACAACTGGTATGCACAACATAAAGCAGAGGAGAAATAAATGTAAGGAAAACGACATACAAGGTTTGCAAAACCCCCTTTTTTTGGATAAAAGGTTTAATTTGACTGAAAAAAAATAAAGCTAGATTACAAAACTATGCGATGGCACTGTTCTAGTACAAACCAGCCCATACAGCATCTTTATAATGCAACACAGTCAATTCCCTTTTATGAAAGAAAATGGGGACTTGCAGTATGGTAATAATTTAAATAGTTACACTTGCAAAACTCTAGATTCATCAAATTAAATTTTTAACACCGGCTAGATGACTGTATCAGGATTTTTAAAAAAGGAAAGCAATAAATAAGTAAGGAGGAAGGATGACTACAATTATTTAACTCTGTATCTCGGCATAAAAATAGAACAAGACAGGAACTTTCAAGCTGCCAAAACTTAATTAGAAAAATACTACTAAATATTACTTTGATGCTCTCTGCAGTTTACTATTTAGCATTTTGTGAATGGCTTTCCTAAAGAAAACAGGTTTTCCCCAGAATGTTTTAAACTATCAATTTTAAAACTCCTCTTTTTTATTTGAAATTGTTTTAAATAAAAATTAGAGGGTTACACTGCATTCTGCAGTGGCATAGTGTCTCAAAAGACCTTTAATAAAATGCTACCTGAAAAAGTCAAATAGAATGTTCTAAAACATAGTACAAATATAAGCATAAATATTTACTGAGGCAGCAGTCTGCTTCCAACAGACAAATAGCAAGCTGAGCTGCTACTAAGCATTAGAAATAAACTGAACGGTCACCACCTCTATAGACAAGGCACACAATTATCAAAATAAACCATTGCTTCCTTAATGTCTATGGTTTTGGATTAAAATGAAACAAAAAACACTAAAGTGCCTCAATACCAAAATAAATTATGGCACCATTAACAACAAAACATTAACTTTTCATTGATCAACTTTCAAACCATTTTAATTACTACAAGAAGGCTTCCATGCTTTTAAATATTTCCTCAGCTGTACCTGGCTAATACAACATAATATTGTTTATTAATAAACAATATTAATTTATCAAAAATAATCTAAATTCAGTCTTACAGATGGACATGCATTTCCAACACGCATTTGAATTTTTAGCATGAAGTGTAAATTAGTTCTCCAGTTTTTGTGCCTTTCAAAACTCTAGCCACAATTTAGGAAACAATTCTCAAGCAGGAATTATATAAACAATTTAACATATAAATACCAACTAATCCATATCTGTGTAGTTCACGCACCAAAAACTGTCAGTGTACAACCTTTACTCCTCCCCAACCCCCAACCAAGACCATCGGGTACAATATGGGATTCTATTCTTCTGTTTCACAGAGATAATTTGGAAAAGTATTTAAAGGTCACAATTTTCAAGCAACGTATGCAATATCCATGTACATGCATTATTATCACAAGAATCTTCTGAGAAATAGTAATGACAGAAGTCTTCACCTCTCAGAAAATAAAAAACCCTTATTAAAGGCTGCAGATACTATTTTAAGATAAAGTTAAGTACTGTTATAACTAAAGTTACTCTGAAAATCTTTCATGGTAGAACAGTGATTAACTTACCAATTCTGTAATAGTGATCTAATTTATCCCACAGACTTGCCCCATCTGGTTTTGGAAGATTAATACTTTTAAGAGGCTCATAAATTGAACCTAAGAAAATAAAGGGAAATACAAAATTCAACTTCAGAATTATCTTCATAATTCTATTATTGCTAAAAACTACTGCAGTGTAGTGTTCTCCATGTTTGTTACACAAAAGTACAATTTATCAAATGTCAATTAAAAAAAAATGTTACAATTTCTAATAATCTAATAAGAACAGTTTTATAGACTTATTTTTTCCTACAGTACCGGTCTACACAATGGGCCCCCCCACCTGAATCTCTTGTAGATATTCAGCAAGAGCAAATGCTACAAAAACACAGAGTTCAATTATTGAAGTCAGCCTACCAAACATGAGATTTTTCTAGGAAGCTTTTTCTTAGAAGCATGCTGCAGGCAGAATTCCTGAAGATATGTAGAAAAACAGAAGAACAAACAACACAAAATTCCAAATTTAACTTCCCTCCCTGTCTACTGAAACAATGAACACGTTCAACGCAATGTTCTATCAATCCTACCCTCATTTTTACCTACCACCACAGTAAGATTTCACATCTGGAATCAAAAAAGGGTTAGCTTGCTCTCACATACTACCAAAGCTTAAACAACCTATCCAGCAGAAAAAGCCCTCATATTACGTATATATTAAAGAATACAAGGTTATCAAATCCACATCTTTCCTTCTGAGTGTCCCATATATTTGACTGCTTCCATGCCTGCACCTGCCAAAACCATTTTCCTGATAGCTGAAATGAGCTACCTATCCAAAACACACTATTTCTTGAAGATTACTGGGGTAAACCACTTCCAACTCCTATTGTACAGAGTAACATAGTGCTCTGCTTCCATAAATCACTTAGGCTTTATTCAGTGCTCTGAACAGACAGATCTCCCACAGAGCCATTTGATAACAGGAAAAATGAGAAATTCCTCTTTCTGGACTGTATTCTATCTTCCTGAAAGGCTCAGAGAAATGAGTCTCCAGGGAAGCCCTGCCAGCAAAGCTGGCAGGACACAGCAGAGTGCTCCTATTCAAGCTGCCTGTTTCACACTCCTAGCACATATCCAAGCATTAGACAGCAGATTGTCGATATACAGGACTCCCACTCAAACAAAACCAACGTGTGTGGAGTGGCGAGAATTTTATTCATGAAGTCCTTTAGTTGGGTGACTGATAAATGTTTCAATAACTCAATTCTGATCCTTTAAATTAGTATTAGATTTGCTTTGCAATCACAGAAGTTTTAAAAAAAACATAAATAAAGCTTCCTTTCTTGAGCAGCCTCCAAAGTGTCTGTTATGCATGCATTCTCTGGTGATTACAGACCCATCTTAGCTTCCCCTACAGTCTTTCCTTTCCTAGCCAGGAGAGGTTAAATTTCAAAGATCAATTGCATGTGGGGAAAGGGCTGGAGAAGGGAGCCGAGACAGTCCCATTTATTTTTGTTGCCTAAAGAAATCGAGTTGTTTTGTAATGAATAAGAAAAACTTGTTCTAGAGAAGGCTATTTTAATCTTTTTCAAAAACAACATTCTGAACCATGTAAAGTCAATTTTTCAAAGCATTTTTATGATTGTCCATAAAATTTGTCATTTATACTACTATACTATTAGTTTAGTTACCTTGCAAAAGTGCACTATACAGTGACCTGCAGTAAGAGCAACTTTGTAAGGTGATTCAGCAAAGGACAGAATAGGCATAGGAAAAAAAATATTCAGTAAGTGACTTATTGCACAAAAAGAAGTTTATGAGAAAAACAGTCACTTACTAGATGTTCAAAGGGAAAACAAAGATTCTTACTCTTGGATTTGTTCAGTGTACACCACACAAACAGTACACACACACTGTGCATGTGAAAAAGGTTGAGAATACTTATTTTTTGCAGACTCTTAACAAGAGTAGTGCACCATGTAAAACAGCCGAGTATTCACTGGCACTCACAGCTATGCACACAAGTCAAAAGATTCTAAAATGCTGTCGTTAGATTCTAAAATGCCGTTGTTACAAGTTACATACTTACCAAGCAATCTGTGACCCTCTGTGGCCAACAGAGAAACAAAATAAAGTTATTATGAGCAGAGTATTTGTCTATTTCAGAGTATTTCAAGATTTCAACTTTGTTTAGAAAGACAACTCAGCAGAAAGAAAGAGCATGAAAATTTCAAAGCATAATCATCTAGAAATTATACTCTTTTGAAACCTTTCAAATAGAAATAAATGGAAGCAGCCACAGTAGATTGTTGATGAAACAAAAAGGTGAAATGAATTCAAGAGAAGTCCAAGAAAATTGAAAAAAAGTTTTATGCCTTTAAAGCATTCCTTAAAACTACTCATACAATTACAATCTTTGAAAGGTACATTCAAGTACCAAGTTTTCCACACACTTCATTAATTCCTTGTTTACATCTACACAATTTAGGTTTTGCTCTGATGACTACAGCATGAAGCTGGACAAACCCTGTGGTAATTACACAGTCTAATGAAAAGCAAGAAACAGACAGGACAAACATGAAGGTAGCTACTCCTTCCTTGTGGTGTTACAGCGATACTGTAACTCCGTGGAAAACACTTTCAGGAGAGCTAAGAAAAGCCTCTACACTCTTCCAAAATGTACTTAATAGATGATTTCAGCAAGACTAAAACCTGCCACAAATGGCTCCTTTCAATTGCATATATAAAATAGGTTTCCAAACTGAAAAACACTGCAGTAGCAAGACCACTTACAAACAAAAGGGCATATGACACAGTATCCTTGAATTTATAGTGTATGATAACATTTATAAGAAACAAAGAGGACATTAATTTCAAATACTATTTTCCATAAAGTTCACATCTCATTGTAAACATGGAAGTTTTATCTTATATTAATAGATACATTAGGAAGGAATATTAAAAAGTACTTTGTTGGTTCAGTATTACTTCAACCTTAAACCAGAATGACAAATCTCTGTGAAATTTAAGTAGAGTACAGGGTAGTTC
Organism: Upupa epops; assembly: GCA_013397515.1. Classification (NCBI taxonomy): domain Eukaryota; kingdom Metazoa; phylum Chordata; class Aves; order Bucerotiformes; family Upupidae; genus Upupa; species Upupa epops. The sequence continues at coordinate 36,436 of VZRI01013801.1, read as the reverse complement.
AGATTTTCTTCCAAAAAGAGTGAAGCATGTCCATTATTTCCATACATCAGAAGTTAATTGTGAATCAATAAAAACCAGCAACTCTGATGACTACAGCAAACACAGGAAATAAAAGTGTTGCTTCCTGCATTAATTTAATGTCTGATAAAGAACAACTCAAAATCTTTATCACATGTCCAATTTAAACTGTCTTTGGATATTGCACTGACTAAATACACCATATCAGTGTTTTGAAGTGAAATTAATCTCCTTCATTTCCTACCGCTTACATGCTCTAGACTAACATAATTTCACTATTCAAGGTGAAGAATTACTAAGAAGGACAGTAACGGCGCAATCACAGTCAAGAGAGACATAAATTACTAGTGTAGCACTAAATGAATAAACAAGTATTTCTGATTTAGACAAGATAAGAAAACTGTAAGAAAACAGTTTCCAGCAAATGAGACTCCAATGTACAATATTCTAAGCAGAATACAAAACTGAGGGAAATAAAGGAAGTTTTCTGAGGAAAGCCATTAGCAATGTAAATAGTTATAGACATACAGACTCTGGAGACTGAGAATATTATGTCACCCTGATATTAAAGTACTTCTCCATACACTTCACTTTTATTCCAGTTATACTTGAGACTAACAGCAATTGCTCTTCAGGGAAAAGCTGAAACTGCCTAATGCTTAGATTTAAAAGCTATCACCAACATTCAAAAACTCTGCTCCAAATCCTTATACACACATTTTTAAGACCTACACCTCCTTGAAGAGGGCAGCAATTACAGATATTTAAAAAAGGTAGCACCAAAATGGAATTCTGGACAGTCTACAGATTCTATATTTCAACAAACTAATTTTCACATTATTCAAAGTACAGAATTAAAAAACCTGAACAATCAAACACAAGTTTAATCACAAACAAATGGCAAGAATTTTGTTTCCAGCATTCTACACAGCAGAAGAAGATGCTTACTTGCGTAATTAAACTAGAAAGGCAAAAAAAACCCCACCAGAACAAAAAACAAACCACAAGAACAGAATACCAATTTCTTTCTATATTTCATGAGAATAAAACCTGACCATGGCCCTTTAATGTAACACTAGTTACAGATGTAATCCAACACTAGAGGCGTGAACAAGTTCTGAATCTCAGACCACAGTAGCTTTCATTACCAATATTAATACAGGCAGTAACACCTTCACATTACAGAAGCCACTGGGACCAGAGAGGATTTTATTTCTTAACACAACAAAGTTTAAGCATTGATAAAATATAAACAAATCATCCTCTCAACATCACATTTCCTTTCCCTCAAGAATTTGCAGTATTTCCTGAACTCAGACTTAATGATAAGAGACACTTGTATACATCACAGTTAACTCTGCAGTACATCTGCTTTTAAGTCCAAATCCAGCCAGTTGAGGCAATTTTCAGAAAATAACTTTCAAAAGCACTTCTACTAGAAGGAAAATTAACTTCTCATGTGTCTGAATATTTGAACTGTATATAATTTATATTATTCCATGAGACTCCATATTATTTAAAATATCCCATGAACTAATGGTGCTATTGCTGGTGAAGAGTTTTCATCACTACATACAGGAGAAAACTGATCTCACAGCTGACCTCCTAACATTCCTTTCTAACCAAATGGTACTAATTTATTCTGTACTTCTTGTATTTCTTAATCATCTGAAGTGATTTCTCTCTAAAGTTATATAATACTTAACAGAAATTCATAGTTTACGTAACTAACAACACACAGAACTCACTAGAGCTAGAAATAACACATGGACCATTACACCAGTACACAGGAGAGTCACATAGGTAAAATGCACCAAACACCAAAGGATGGCACAAAAGCCTTGCAAACACTATGGTCAAGGCAGTCATCACCATTTCTGAGAACTCAGTATTCTTAAAACAACTGAAAATCTTTATTTTGCATCATAACAACAGGAGCATCAACCATATGATATTCAGAAAAGAGTACATAACTTTTATTACATCAACACTTTGTGTCCTTTAGGAAAGGCAAAACAGAAACTGTACAGACAGGGCAACTGGCAGTTCCAGTGGCCTAGCTGCAGAGACAAGTGAAATTCCCTTCCTTATCTGGTTACCCTCACTAGCACTTGTGCTGCACTTCTCTGTTTTGTTCAATCCAGACTAAATGAGTCTTTCTGCAGATCAGCTAGCTTCACAAACAGACTTGTCTATTTCAGCCAATCTCAGTGCAAAATATACCCAAGCTAAATCGTAACAATCCTGACAACTTCGTATATTCTAGCTTCTGAGGCACCTAATAGAAGGTGTGCTAGGAAGACCCCTACCCTGGAGTTGCTTCCACTTAATTTCCAAAACTGAAGCTTTGAAAGAATGACTGACTTATTGGAAATTATCCCGCTTTTGTCTGAACTAGTCACACTGGGCTTTTTAGGAGTTAATTCTAAACACCATTATCAGTGCACCTTTCACATGACCATCACCTTAAAAGAGACATTTCAGTTCATAAGTTGCTATACTGACAGACTTACAAGAATACAAAACACCAACAAAATATAAAGACCTGAACAAGAGATTTATTTCAATCTACTGCAGACTGCAGTTTTCAAAAGTGTTCTAGTTCTACTGTGTGGTGCTAAAACACTGTGAGCACAAAACACTGCATGAAATGCAAACCACACAACTGTTTTTGTTGAGTTAAATAGCCACAAACAGACACAAAACACAGAACTGCACACTTACCAAATTTTAAAAAAGCATGCGCAGAGGAGGTTCTGTCATCATCCAAACTGGCCATTTCAAATTGGTGCAGCTAATCACAAACGTCTCAGGCTAAGCTACAGTAATTATCAAAATGGTTTAGTAAGTGTTAAACGCAACCAGCATTAAATTAAATAAAAGCGATGTTAGTGGAGTGGTTAACATATCGGAGCACCCAGCACAGACAGTATTAAAGTCCCAATGCATTTTATGCTTCCTTCTTCTGCCCTAAAAATTGGTTTTATCTTGCTTTTTTTTCCATTAAGTTTATCCAAGTAAACACACAGCACCTACACAATGACCGTCTTTTGGACATTAGACAGTAGCTTTGTCATTTAATAAAAAATTTGTTAACATCAAAAGATACTGAATAAAATATACTTAATGTGTTTCAATATTAACAAAAAGACCTATTTACCTAGTGCCTATAAAACTTTAAGTAACAGGAAGCATAGCAAGCATATTCTGCTTAAGCACAGTGCTCCTTTTATCCCCTTTTTGGAATTTAAACTAGATGCTTTTTGCAGTCATAAATATTGCTCATGGTAATAAACATTTCACTTATTTGAAGTGGATTATCTCTCAGTTTGGACTGTAAAATGTGAAAATACTGTGTAAATATAATGACAAGCTTTTCCGAATCCGTGAAGAAATTTACAGGTTTTAAATTAACTAAAATTTCAGGGGTTGTAGACTAAACACTTTTATAGCCTGCTTCTAATGGTTGTTACTAGAGCCACAAATGAAACAGTACGTTATTGCTCAAGAAGATTAAAAAAAACCAAACCTTGCAACAGAATTTGGTTTTACTGGCAAAACCATAATCCATTATTTACTACACATGAACATTAAGATATGGATTACCTCCTACAGAATAGAGTCTTAAACAGTACTTTACTGTTGGCTATAAAATATGAATTATTTGTGCATTTCATGCACATGCATCTATACTCCGTGTTTACTATATCTCACTCCAAGCATTACACTTTGAATAAGCCAAACCAAACAGAACTGATTGTAATTTGGGACTCTCCAGCACAGACCTCAACCAATTCAGAGTAGTGTGGGGGAGTTTCAGCCACTTTTCATGCCTATACTAACCACATCTCTGTCAGTGCCAAGAAGGTGGTACAACAACTCTTAAGTTACACAAATTTCAACATGCTTATGCAGTAGTAAATTTGAGAAAACAAGAATGTGAATTTCAATTTTAAATAAGAATGCAATCTGAAAGATTATGCACAAACTTTGATTTTAAAAATCTACTACTTTTATAAGCATTTCAACTTTATTTCTTAAGTCAATAAATTTCTTCAGCTGCTATACATATGGCAGGAAAAGAATTCTACAGTAATAATCTATTATTGACACAGAAGACACTTTCTTATATGCTACATGAAAAAAGTAGAAGGCAACAGCAGCAGCAGTTAAGAAGAAAAGTTAAGCACTTCAAGCAGTCCAAATGTCTTCTATAGCCACAAGCCCTGAATCTGCAAGGGAATCCCAAAATTAACAGACTGCCTTGTGTCTTAGGATTCACATACTCCAAGCATGAAGGTGCCAGACTTTATTTTGTAGAGCTCGATAGCTACACTGATAAATCAATTTTCTTGTAACTTCCTATAGCACTGTGTAATCATAATTGGCCAAAAAGTAACAACTTATTTACTGATTAATCTTAATCACGCTATTTTGCCAATTAATACTACCCCCTAAGCAAAACTTTTAAAGCTGTATGAATCAAATAGGTCTTTAACCAATCAATCCTGTTTGTTGAGCACCATCATAAAACCTTATTTTCTTTTCATGCTGCCAGATCTGTTCTCACCACAACACAGCCAAGTATGCAAATAAGAAAAGAATGATTCAATTTTACAAGCCAACACAACATATAAACAAACACCACATGGACCATTTAGAAAACTATTTCCGCTTGAACATTAACAATTACAGCACTGTTAAGGTTGTATTTTAATAATTATAAATCGGGTTTTTTTGAACTTTAAAAGTTCAAGGTAACTCCTCACTCTTTCATTCCCGAACGCAACTGCTACACTCAAGTCCCCAGTCAGAAATCTCACTCGGAATATCTAAGCCCGAGAGCCACCTGGCAACAGCTGGAACTGCGAGTCCAAAACAACCCGCTGGGCAGCTCCAGAACACCTCCGCGACGGCCCCGACGATAAAGAGCACCAGCCCCAGGCGGAGCTGAGCAGGACACAACGGGCTGGGGTGAAACCGGCCCGGAGGACGGCAAGGGAGCAGGGCTCGTATAGTGTCAGGGTAGGGGAGCGGGAAGCGGCGGTGGGTGAGGACAGATCGAGACACTGCCAAGCAGAAGGGCACGGCGGGCAGCCAAAGGGTCAGACCTGAGCGTTTACAGCGAGCTCGCAGCTCCATCATTTTCCAGCTCACATCAGCCAGATGGGCCCCCCCAGAGGCCGCCGCCGCCGCCGCCGCCATCGCGACGAGAACCAGGCAAGCGCAACCGTGCCTCAGCGATCTTCACCGAATCCGCGGCAGCCGTAAAAAAAAGCACCACGTCTCACGCCACCGTCGCAAAGCCGCCCGGTCAGTCCCGGAAGCGAGGAAACTGCTGCACCCGGAACGCCTCTGCGCTGCCGTAAATGATGCGAGCGAGGGGGGGGCTGTGGTGCTGCGGGATGGGAGGTCGCTACGGGCCCTTCTGGCTCCGGTTGGGGTTGTTGTTGGCCCTGGCGGGGCCTAACTCGGCCCTGCAGAACGTCACAGCTCAGCTGTTCGGAGCGGAGGCTTACGGGACGCTGGCGGCCTTCGGGGACTTCAACTCGGACAAGCAGACGGACTTGTTCGTGCTGCGGGGCGGTAAGTGTGCTGGGGACTGCGGACCCCTCGAGCAGCCCTTTGGGGGGTGGCCGCTGTCCAGGGCCCGCCTCGGAGGGCTCTAGAAGAGGCACCAGTTGCTTGTTTGACAGGCTTTTTCAGCTTCTAGAATGCAAGGCTAATACCAAATAGTAGTATTCTAAGTAGGAGGTAAACACAAGCCAAGTCTAAATAATGCTGAAGTGAGCACTGGAGTTAATACTAGGCTAAAAGCACTGATCTGGTAAAAAATCCTATTCCTAATAATCCTAACCCTTAATAAGAAAATGTCTTGGGCCTTTTGCTGGGTATATGTTACTGTTCTGATCTTAAATTACCTCAAGGAAATGAGAACAATGTTCTGTATGCTCAGATGCACGACAGAAAAATCAGAGCTTGGTAAGCAACTAGCAGAACACAGGTGGTAATCTGGATCCAGGACTCTTTTATGGCAAGAATAATTCAAAATTACCAGCATACCCTGGGTTTAGTCAATTTTTGAAACAAAATGCGTGACTAAATGGAATTATGCATACACTTGCCCATTTTGTACGTCTCAGCCCAAAACAGAGATGGGTGGGGAAGCTCATGATGTTTGATTTTTTCAACCTACAACCTTCTGCTCGTGTTTGATGCCTCTTCTAACAGCACAGGGCAGTAAATGAGCATTCCCCTAATCACCTTGTGTGTTTCATGAGATAATTTTGAAAACTTCTGTGGTATCCTCTCTCAAATGTTCAGACTGGAGGCTTCTAATCTGTTATTGTATTTCTCCCACACTTTGCTATGTGCTTGTTTTCATTTCAGATGCTGCAGAGAGCAACCAGGATGTGTGCCCAGTTGATGTAGTGGCATAAGGATTTAGTTTTTTGTTCATCTAATAATTTCTAGTAGTCAGAATCTTTTGATTTTTGATGTGCACAGAGCTGAATTTTTTGTAAATCTATCTTTAGTGACCATAACATCTCATTTCTGAGTGGTTTAATGACTTGGAACTTGACATGTACAAAACAGATTTGCTGCTTTGTTGTCATAATATCTTTACCACATAGATGATAAAAAGGTGAGTGAAAGGCCACAGTGTGAAACTAAAATTGCATGTTTTAGCAGTCAACACCCAGCTTTATTATCAAAAGCTTAACAGCCAGCAGGTTTCCCCACCTTACTGTGGGCCAAAGTTTTCAATTATCTGTGAATGTGTAGTGCAACCCTGGCTTTATTAGCTGGCCAGATGGGGCTGCACTAGTCACCCCATCCATCTTGAAAAGATTTGTTTTCCATTTACTCATTTATTGGCAAACACCATTACAGCAGTTACCTTTTTTTTCCATAGCCAGGAACCCTGTATTCTGCTATTTCATAGCTGTGAACTTTGCCACAGAATGATGCTTTTGAATTATATTTGTAGGTCGTGTTTGGACCTGTAAAATTATTTTTTCAATTAGGTAATCTAATTCTTGTAGTCTGAGATGCTGTAGGTGAGTTTCTTAGAGAACACAGAAAACAAAAAAGATGAGTAAAAACTAGCATTTTTTTCTTTAGCAGTGAACTGTTATTTCACTTGCAGAAGTGTTCGTGTACTGTGGTTTACTGACTGAAAATGTATTGTTGGGATTTTTCCCTAAAATGCAATTATTTATGTAATGTAAGATATGGGCTTTTATTTGTATCTTCCTGAAGATACGTGATAAAGGCTTGTATCATTGCCTCTTCATGAGGAATTGCTGCAGAGAACCAGGTTGCTTATGTGAGTTTCACTTTAGGTGCTCTCAGGAAAGCTGTATCAGATCCTGCTGTGGCAGATACAATATTACAAGAATTCATTTCAGGTAGCTCTTAAGCTTCAATTATATGGGTAGAACTGCTGCCTACCACTTTTCCATGTGTAATGTTTCTTTACTTGTTATTGGAAGTTTTATTTTAAGTGATGTGATAACAATAGGAGAGAGAAAGACTAAGCCCCAAAGAAGATTCTTAGTTTTAGCATTCCTTTGAGATTTAGATTTATTGGTTACGTTGAAGAATTACTCCTTTTGCTACCTTTTGCATGAGGAGGAAGTAGTTGTATGGGAAGTCTTCCAAAGTTGTAGCTGCTGTGAGGAGTGACTATTTGTGGTGTAGCTTTTTAAGTTTTGGTTCTGTATGTAAACCATTTACAATCCTCTTCTGTTATTCATCATCTTACTTGCTTTTTCAGGAAATGAGTTGATTATCTTTTTGGCTGACCAAAAGGAACCCTACTTTAAGCCCCGTGTTAAGTTACCAATGAGGTAAATATTTGTATTTTTCTTGAAAGTGCGTCTGTGGTCAGTGGCATCATGTCTGTGCTGTTGTTACCTCTTTGGCTGTTGTTCAGCAGGCCTTTAGAGCTCCACTGCTTTGACCGGTTTTGTTATTAATTTCCTGCTATATTTTTTGTTTGGATTTTGTGGGTTAGATGACAGATTTTGTGGAGATAAGTTTTGTCATTCATGTTGTTAACTAATAGTTGTGACTTGACATCCCCTTTCTGTAATTTCTGTGCGTTTTGGTTTGGGTTTTTTTTTGTCCTTTAGTTAATATTAACAGTACCTGTATTTTGGAATATTTTTGTGATTGGCTTGGTTTTCAGTACTTTATTTCCTAGTAAAGCAAACTCTCGTTCCCTATACCAGGTTGTGTCTTTTGGCAGGTATTATTGGTCTATATTCCAAGGTGTGCTTTCAGGGAAGTTGTGGTTGTCATAGCTACTAATGGAATCCAATCACTATAGTCTGCTTTTAGAAAGATTTTTGTGGAGAAATGGTGTTGTGGTATTTCTGTGTAGACATACGTTTCTTTCTAAAGTTTAAAATAAATGTAGTACAGTCTCTGTGCTAATGTACATACATATGTATAATTTTAATCATTATAGTATTAACATGATACAATTTCACTTAATGCTTGCTAATAGTGTTATGTCTATTAAAATTTCAATTGCTGCTACAGCTCACCTTCAGTTTCTGTAGTTACATTCCTTAAGAATTACATGAAAAAGTATTTTATTAGTATCTATCTGCTTTTAATTCTTAATAGAGTGATTCATGTTTGTGTGTATTATAGAGCAGAGTCTCTGCCTAGGTAACCAAGTACAAAAAAAAAATCCCCCAACTACCCAAACAAACAAAAAAAAAAGCACTAAAAGTAAAAAAACATCAACAAAACCCACAAACAAACAAGTGCATGGAGGCGTGCAATAAGACATGGCAGAAAGTAACAGGAGATTTAGCTATCTGTCTGACTCCTACTGCTTAAACTGCACCTGTGCTTTATGGTTTTGCTCTTGTAACACAGCCAGAAGATCCTGTCTGAAACAGAATCACAGAATATACAGGGTTGAAAAGGACCTTCTAGATCACTGAGTCCAACTGTACCCACAACAACAAAAAACCTAAAATGCTGATCGACAGAAAACTGCAAAGTAACCCCCTCCATGCCTACTACTACGGCCTGCCACAAAGCACCTTATCTGCATGCTTCTCAGCCATGTCCCTGGGAAGGTCATTCCAGTGCCTCACTACTGTTTCTGTAAAGAATTTCTTCCTGATATCTAATTTGAACCTCTCCTGCCTCAACTTCAGACCTTTTTCCCCTGCCTCTGTCATTAGTCACCAAGATAAAGAGGCCAGTATTCACCTTTCTACAACCTCCCTTCAGGTAGTTGTAGAGGACAGTGAGGTTCCCCCCCTCAGCCTCCTTATTTCCAAACAGGCCCAACTCCCTCAGTCTCTTCTCATATGAATTCCTCTTTAAATCCCTCATAAGCTTGGTAGCTCTCCTCTGGGTATGCTCCAGCATTCTTATAATGAGGGGTGCAGAACTGAACACAGTACTCGAGATGAGGCCTCACAAGGGCCAAGCACAAAGTCCTTTTCTGCTGGGCAGCTTTCAAGCTGCTCATCTCTGAGTCTGTAGCATTGCCTGGGGTTGTTGTGACTAAAATGCAGGACCCAGCACTTGGCCTTATTGTCCCTCATACAATTAGTCTTGGGCCATCAAACCAACCTGTCCAAGTCCCTCTGTAAAACCTTCCTGCAATCAGGCAGATCAACACTCCCACACAATTTGGTGTTGTCTGCAAACTTACTGAGAGTGCTTTTGAACCCCACATTCAGGTCATCAGTACAGATCTTAAACAAGACTGGCCCCAAAACAGCCCTGAGGGACAGTGCTTGTGACCAGCCACCAGCTAGATTTCACCCCATCCATCACTCACAACTCTTTGGAAATGGCCAGCCAGCCAGTTTTTAACCCAGTGAAGGGTGCATTTATCTATACCACAATTCACCAGTTTTGCCAGAAGAATGTTGTGGGAGATTGTGTCAAAACCCTTGCCAAAGTCCAAGGAGACAACATCCCCAGCCTTCCCCCCATCCAAAAGGTGGGTCACACAGTCATAGAATGAGATAAGGTTGGTTTAGCAAGATCTCCCTTTCATAAACCCATGCTGGCTAGTCCTAATCCCTTGGCTGCTCTGTAATTGCTGTGAGAGCTCACTCAAGATGATCCTCTCCATGATCTTTCCTGGTACTGAAGTCAGGCTGATAGGTCTGTAGTTCCCCAGATGCACGTGTTTTTGAGGACTGATGCTACACCAAATGAAGGAATTTAATGAAGTCTAGATAGGTTTAAAAAATAGGATGTTGCTGAAAAATGCTTGTTAGCTGAAGTTTAGAGTTTAAAATGTCATCCATCCTTAGAGGAAGACAGCCTACAGAGTTCGTGACCTAAAGGTATCTCAGCAATAAATAAGAACTTTATAAAAAGCTAGATTGTTGTACTTGACCAATTAATAATTTGGGTAGAAAGACAAGCCTTTGAACACATAAATAAATTCAGTTTTCCTGTGCACGTTGTTATGATTATTTGCACATGGGATGTCTTTTGTTTGTTTTAATTTCTAGATCTCTTGCTGTTACCATAACCAGTGTAGTTCCTGGAGATTATGATGGAGATTCACAAATGGATGTCCTCCTGACAACCCAAGGACAAAATCATGGCAGAGATGAACACAGTGTATTTATTTTCTGGGGGCACAACCAAACATTAGGTGAGTTCCTGAGACTGGTTCTTAAGCTTCTTAGTCTCGTTAATAAATCAAAGCACTGTTAGAAATTTATAACGTGGTTTACAGTGTATTCATTGTTTTTACAGCTAAAATAGGGATTAGCACCTGTTTGGTTTCATACCAACATGTTATCTTGCTCATCATTGTATTCTAATTAGTGGAAGAGAATAAAGCTAAAGCTGTTGCTTTATGTAGTCCTCAACAGACATAACCAAACAACACTATAGTTAGAAGAGCTAATTGAAGAGCTGTACAGACTTTCAAAATATCATGTGTAACCTTATCAACAGTAATAAAACACTTCTGTTAAACCAAATTCTTTAAAGACAGTGACACCCTGAAGGGTTCTAGAGTCTCTATCAAATTGAAGTGTCAAGAACTTCAAAACCGAGTTTTCAAAAATCTTTTGGCAGTGTTTTAGATATATCTGACTTTTACGGCAGAGTCATAAACTGAGAATTCTTGAAGGCATTTCTGGGTTTTTTTGCTTTTGCTAGTGAATGGTTTTGGGAAGAGTTTAGGGCTTGATGAAGGATTCATAGAATGGTTCAGGTTGCAAGGGACCTTAAAGATCACCAAGTTCCAAGTCCCCTGCCTTGTGCCGGGGACATCCCCACTAGACCAGGTTGCAAGCAAAAGAAGATATTTTTAAAGTCTTCAAAAACTACAGAAGAATAATCACTAATATAATCCACCATGTTATTAAATACTTAGAGGTAAGGCAAGTGATGGCCTTAGATGCTGTTGCTTCTGGTTTTAATCAGAGGTAAACCAAGCAACCTGGGAAATTGTCCAGAATCAAGTACTAAGAGAACAGGAGACTCTCATCTGTAGTAGTGGGATGAATATAATGGATTTTGATTAATTTATGCTGTCTTGCTTCTCAATCTTGGAGAGGTACAGATGAACATACGTGACTCAGAAAAGGAGTCAGAACTTAACAATTCAGGCAATGGCTGGTATGTAGTGAGGCTACTGGGAAGGTATGTGTTGTTACTTGGGTAATGGAAGTGTGAAAAATGAGTCAACAGGAGGGTACTGTCATATACAGTGTGGAAACTGGAAAGAAGAGAGGCATGGAATGCTGAGGAAATGGTGATCATGTGGTAAGGAGGTGGGATTACAAGTAGAAGTGAAGTTTGAGACCTGATAACCTGGATTACAACTTAAAATCCTTGCTTCCCATTTAGGAAATCTACTTCATCTAATCCTTATTTCAAACACTTAGTGTATATGATTAAGAATATACTTTACGGTGACAAAACTGTAACTGAGGTCTTGGGAACAATGCTAAAATTTTAGACTCTTCCTCAGAGTTCATGTGTCTGTGATGGCAGTCATACATAAAGGTAGGCTTCACAGGGATCTATTTAGAATAATTTGTGGAAGACTTTAGTGGAGAGAGAAGCTTCTTCATTTTAACTGTAACGTAATTTCCAGAAGCCATTTAGTTGTTGATACTCAGTGGTGTCTAATTTTTCAAGTCTTTTTTTATTCATAAAATGGATGGTTGTAAATAGAAGAATATGTCTAAGTTAAAAACACAACAGATTAGTAACTGAATCCGACTAATAATTTCTGTTTGCAGATCTTAACCATAAAACTATGTTAAATAAGACTTTTCTTGATGAGCCTCTAGTAATGGAGTAAGTATGAACTACTTTTCTTGAAAACAACATTTATAGTAGTGGCTAAGAGCAGATTATGTATATTTTAATGCTAAAATTTGAAATGTACTCTTTTAAGAAGAAGCTTGTGTGATGTTAGCTAGTCTAATGGAAGATGACAAAACATAACGGCCAACTTTACAATTCTTCTCTCCTGGTAATAACTAAATAAGCTATTTTTTAAACTGTCAGTACTCTGTTTTATGCAGAAAAAGAACCATTAACTTTTTGTTGAATTTGTAAAATTCTTCTGGCTTGGTGTGAAATGCTGAATGAAAGCGGGGATGAAATATAGCTGGCAAATCAAATCCATGGCATAGTGTGAAATACTGAAAGAATCAAACTGCTATCAGTAGCTGAAACAGGAGCCAAAGTTCAGAGAAGAATACACAGATGACGATTCTTTATTGTTTCATGAAATAATGCTAATAAAATGTTGGTTTACATTCTCAGCTTTAATGGAGACCTGATTCCTGATGTCTTTGGTGTTACAAGTGATTCAAGTAAGCCACAGATACTGATAGGCGGGTAAGCTAAGGGTTTATTTATTAGTATGAAGATCAATAATTTATTCACTGCATGTACACTTCTGCTCTTATTTAAAAGGCATAGGACTTACGTTGAAGTGGAATATACAAATTACAAAACTGCTTTCTTTTCCATGTGTATCTTTAAAGATTCTGTGATATTCTACGCGTAATTATTAATATGTTAAATAGCAGCAGGGGCGTAGGTTGTTTTATAGGGGAAGGGGGCTGTAGGAAAGCTGAGTTTGACATGAGAAATTGGATCATTGTTTCTTGAAACAATCTTGTATGTTTAGTACTCTGATATTTATTATTATAATCTTTACTACGGAATTATATGATGTACAAAAATACAAAAAGGATTTTAAGAAGCATCTGTAGAATTTAAGCTACATTTAATCATCCAATAGTGACAGGTTGATATGAGAAGTACAGGAACAGGTCTTATAATAGAAGGGACGGCCCAAGGAAAATGTGCAAAAGTTTGAAGTAAAACTTTTTAAAAATCGTGCCTCATTTATGTAGGAAATTATTAACCATCATGGGAGTCAAAAGCACAGGAACTGTGAAGAGAAGGCTATTACCCTCTATATTTAGGAAAATACATACTTATTAAGGGAAGGGATTCATTCGTAAAGAAGCATAAGGCAAAGGTAGTAACGTAAGCATGCATGCCAGTGATGTTACCTGTATGGCTGCTTTTGTGTTAAGACTGCCTGAAACCACTTTTTGGCAAAGAGAACTTGACTGAAATCTTATGAGATGGGAGTAGAGGGGACTAAGATTCATTACTAAAGCTACTGCTAGCCTTGAAATTTCTGGAATGGGACTAGTCTATAAATAATGGGATGATTTTTTTGAATAGCCTTTTTAAATAGTGAGGACTATGCAAAGGGTTATTATTGTTTAACTGCTGTGAGTATTTAAAGCAAATTGAAGCAAAACAAAAGAATGGATCTCTGACTCTGAAGTACCCAACTCTACACAGAAAATTACAAAGTAGCAATGTTTCTAATACTGGGCAAATTGCGGGGAACTGTCTTTTGAAGATAAGATATAAGTTATTTCCTAAAAAAACTAATGGACCTAGGGAAGGACAGTTAACATTCTTTTCAGTTTTCCTGGTAACTGCTTTTAAAGTTTGTAATCTGATAAAGAAAAAGAAAGCTTTGGCTGTTGAGAGCTATTAAGATTGTGTATTTGAGATAGCAGGGATATTTTTTAGAATTTGAATTCGATTATAAATGTCAAAATACAATGTCAAATACATTAGCTTTGTGATTGTATGAAAAACACTCCTTTGACATGTTCTTTTTGAACTGTTTTGACTGATAATGAGTAATTTCCAATTAATAATTGGAAAAGCTTGGAATTGGGCTTGTGGTTTTTTAGAGAATTGTATCTTTAAATTAGTGTTTGGATAAACTTTTATCTTCTAACTTGCTGTTTTGCAGCTTGTTAACGTGACATGATAGGATTATCCTGTATGTTATTCAGTAACATTAGCATAAACTTGTAACTCTATGTCTCTGGAGAAATTCAGGTGGTGACATCACAACTATTTTAAGTATTGTAGCAATTTGATTATATGTTAGGAAGTGTTTGCAGTCCTGTGTGGCTTACTTCAGCTATGGTTTCAAAAGATGTGTGTTACTACTGGAAAAATCGATGAGATGATTACTCTGTGTCTACGGCAACAAACGAAAAAGCTTTCTACCCTGTATCTCCTTGGCCCTTAAGAAAAGTCGTAATTAGTGTTCCTCCCTACCCTGGCAGTAATTTCACTGTTCTGCTATTTTAGAATACATAATTAGAATTTTATGAGTGGATTTGCTAGAGGTTCTGAAAGTAACAAATCTGATGATTCAACCACCTTGCCTTTAGAGGGATTTGTTATATTTTGGGCCTCTGCTACTGGGGAGGTTTGTTGGAAGTATGGTTATTTTAGATTGGCATTGAAATCTAGGTAGTACATATTGCTTTATGGGTGATTTTTTTTTGGTGTGTGTGTTAAAAAAATTGGTATTAGAAAAATAACATTTCACTGAAGCCCCTCTGTTGTGAATCATCCCTCACAGACCCTTTCAAGCCATTATTCTACCTGTTTAGTGCATTGTAAGCTAGGGAGAAATTCAGGCTTAGTGTTAAGAGAACATTCTCTCTGTTCAGTTTTAAAGTATCTTTATTTCTTGAAGTAGATACAGTGTCATGATTAAAGTTCCCTAAGCATTGACAAAATATGTTGCTTTTTATTCTTCTCTGTAGGAACTTATCATGGCATGCTGCATTGGAAACTCAAAGTAAAATGTACATACCACACTCTCATGCGTTTATAGATTTAAATAATGACTTTACTGCTGGTAAGTCGTGCTACATAGTTTCCTTCCATTATTTTACTTCATTTTATTGATAATCATAGATGATTCTGAAATGTTGTATTAAGAAATTATGACTTTACTAGTTCTGATTTATTTTTAGTTTGGTTTTAGTATCTACAGTTTTAAAATTCTGGGTTTTAAAAAATAGCTGTCAAAATGAACATCCTAGGAAAGTTTTCTGCTTCTCCATGGCTAGTGCTGCTTCTGAACAATTTTGTGTTTTACCATTAAAGTATTGATTCCTGTTCTTAGTGATGCCATATTCCTAGTTTTCAGTTTGAATCGGAAGCAGGGCTGCATTTTCTTCAGCTTGAATCCAAAAACAGTTTTACTGTTCATTCAGAAGAATGTTTTCATTCTTCTGGACTTGTTTCTTGAAGATGTCAGTATGGCTTTACCCTGTTTTGGTTTAGTTAATTCTATCACTGTTTGAAAAAACAGCATGTGAGACTTTACTCTTCCATTACTATATGAGTGACCCTATAACCCATTTATAAATCAGTATTCACAAACAAGTAATAGAGACAACTTCTTGTAGTAAATAAATTGTAGTCTTCCTTTGGTGTAGTGGCTCAGTTTTTGGGGTTGGATTTTTTTTTTGTGGAATATGCAATGCAATTTAGCCTTCAATTATCACAATGAATCTATTTATCACTTAGACACCTGGTTTATGCCTCCAAGTACATTTAAATACTGTGCTAAACTCAATTTCCTCACACACTAAATGATTTCTCAAATGTTTATCTTCTGCTAGATGTGCAGTGTCCATCAATTTGTAGATGGTAATTTTGGAAAGAGTGGTTATTTTTTTTCCTGTTGAATACCATGGGAATGAGAGGAAAGAGTTCATAAATTTCATTAATATGCTTGTAAGTGTTCAGGATTAAGTTAATTACTTCAGGACATAGTTGAACCTTAGTATTCAGTTCTGGCACATGGCTGTGTGAAGCCGTCAAGTGGAACTTCCAACTGGAAAATTAAGTATATGGTTGCTTACCAAAATCTGTGACATGTAATAAACATTCCAATACATTAAGTTCTAGAAACTCTTTGGTCTGGGTGGCATAAATGAGTATTACATGTAACATATTAACATTAATATTGAATCTAAATTCACAGGTAGGTAATCCAAGCTCGTTACATAAATCAAGCACAGATTCAACAATTTTTGTGTGAATACACAAAGGTTTTATGACAGCTGACATCCCATAGAATATCCAAAGAGTTCCAGTTCATGATAGTGATATCTGGAAGCCCCTTTATTAAACAGAAAATAACATTGAGAGTTGATCTTGGGATGGAGTGCTGAGAACTTTTATACATTCACATCTATATTGGTGTGTCTAAAGATGTGAATGGAAGCATCTATGAAGCAGTTGCCATAGAAAGATCCCAACTTTCATTTACTTGTAACACCAAGCATATTAGGCTAAAACACATGTTATGATACAGCTGCCTAATGAAAAATCAAAGGAAAATCAATCGCTCAGAGAATAATAGTGGAGTAAATTTTACCATAGAATTATTTAATATAATTTTTTGTTTCAAAGAAGGAATTTTGGTGTTTTGCTGTCCCTATTGAAATTGGACCAACTGTGAACAAGATGTGTGTTGATGAAAAGTAATACCTTATTGGTGATATCTGATATTTCATGACTGACGTGTTACCTGCTGCCAGCATAAGTCACCAGTCATCTGGTTGTCTGCACATTTATGGCAGTTTCCTTAAGTCAGCTATAATAACTGCTCAGGATTTGGGGCTGGTGGAGAACACACTTCTGTTTTTACTTGAGTTATTAAGTTGATCCAGCTCACCATACAGCTTCAGGATTGGTACAGTCAGTGTAAGCGCTGACTGCTCTTTCAGTAGCAGCAGTTTCAGCCTGCCTTTAACAGAGCATAAAATTGCACCTTGAGCCTGATTGTGCCTGTCCAGAAAATACCTGTACAGTTATTAATTTGTGTTAGTGTGTATAGAGTAGAAAAAGTGACTCACAGAATTAGTCATAAAAGTAGTCAGCTGATATAAATGTAAAAAGGCAATCCAAGCTGTATGCTGTATGTAATTGTATACACAATACCGATAGTACTGTGATTCTGAATGTGCTCTGTCAAGGGCCTAAATAAGGTGCTGCTATTACTGTAGTATGTCCACAACTCGCCCTCTAATTCACTGTGTACACCCTGGATAAACTCAGCAGAAGAAAACTAAATGTTCCTCTTGTATGAAAACAGACTGAGACTTAGGGTTGTTCACCCTGGAGAAAGCTCCAGAGAGACCTTATTCTTCCACTCTTTAAAGGGGGCTTACAGCGAAGATAGGGTCACTGAATGATTCAGGCTGGAAAACACCCTTGAGATAATCAATTCCAAGTGTTAACCCTATTCTATGAAGTTTACCACTAAGACATTATCAGGACAAGGGGTAATGGTTTCAAGATGAAAGGGGGAAAAATTAGTTTAGATTAGATATTATGATGAAATTCTTTATTGTGAGGTTAATGAGACACTGGAATAGGTTGCTCAGAGAAGTTGTAGATGCTCCATCCCTGTTCAAGGCCAGGTTGGTTGGAGCTTTGAACACTGTCATGGTAGCTCTGTACTGTTCAAGAAACACAGGCCAACATGATGAGGTGTTGGAGGGGCTCTTTGTGTGAAAGGACCTGCTCTGCCTAGGAGAGGATGAAGAACCAGTTGAGAGCTTATGGGTAAGAATTAAGGGGTAGGATAATATGGATGACAGCGCTATGGGTGTTTACTACAGGCCACCTGTCTAGATGAAGGTGATGAGGCCTTCTGCAGACAGCTGAAAGCAGCCTCACAATCACAGGCCTTGGTCCCCACAGGAGACTTTAACTACCCTAATAGTTGCTGTCAAGTTGATACAGCAGGTCATGCTTAGTCAGGAAGTTCCTATACTGCACTGAGGATAACTTTCCAATAGAAGTGGTGGAGTTGACTACAAAGAGAGGAACACAGCTGGACCTTGTGTTAACAAGCAAAGAAGGACTTGTTGCTGATGTGAAGGCTGGGAAAACCTTAGCTGCAGTGACTGTGAAATGGTGGGTTCTGTATCCTGCAAGGAAGAACTAAAGAAACAAGTAGCATTTGAGCCCTAGATGTCAGAAGAGTTTAGGCTTTCCAGAGATCTACTTGATGGATTACTATGGTGGTGTGATTTCGTTTTGGAGGGTTTTTTTGGTGATTTGTCTTAGAAATTGCAAGCCAAGTTTCTGTGCCTCTGCAAAGAAAGTGTTTGGCAAACAGAAACTTTATTTAGAAATAAGGACAAACTTCTTACCATGTGAGTCCCAAAGCCCTGCAACAGGCTGCCTGGAGCCACCTTCTCTGGAGATACTCAATTCCCACCTGGATGCAGCCCTGTGCTTGGTTTGGTGGAATGACTGGACTTAACGATCTCTTGATCTCTATTTCTGATGATTCTGCAATTAATTCAGAATAATGTGACTCCATTATTTTTTTAAGGGAGTCAGTGGAACCTCTTGCTCATTAGTTACTTCAGTTACCAGCTAGTAAAGAGAAGCATACTCTAGTGAGTCCATTTTTACTTGCACTAGCTTTCCTGAACTGGAACACAACCTCATTAAGAATAGGTCTTTAGACCTATTAGAACTTTATTAATTTGGTGTAAGGTATTGATGAAAATGCATGGGAATAGTTTGCATGATGAGATTCTGTTGTCCAAAAGACATAATTATTAATTAATATTTTTTTGCTTTGGTAGTACTTTTTTTGATTCAAAAAATCATTGTGTTTATCTACATGTAGTGCTGCTATTGATGAGTATGAAGAACAGTTGGATCTAAAATGGATGCACTTATGTTTCCTTACAAATTAAAAAACCTTCTCTAGAATATGCCATCTTTACTTGGTGGTTTTTGAGATTTCTTTTTTAAAGATTTTTTTCTAATATTCTGCAATGTTTCTGGGATCTCTGTATCCTGTAACAGATGCAGCTAATTCTGTGTTTTTGTTGGTTTTTTTTAGCTGGGCTATTTGTGGCAAATCCAGTAATACAAACAGCACAGGATCTTTAAAGTGTGCTTGACACAAAAAACCAAAATCCTCTCTGGGCTAAGAATCTTTTTGCTAGTTGATTGCCTAACCCATTTTCAACCTGCTAATATTAAACCCTCAAAACAGAGCTTTTAATTGGCATGCTTTTCTTGTTGTGAGTAAAATAAATTTGATTTGTTATGATTTCCTTATATAAGAATGTGCTCATGAAGATGTTTTTAATCCATGCTAGTGCTTTATGAAAGGCAGTGTAAAGGTTTTATAATCCAAAAATCCACTAACCAGAACAAAGACAATACTAATCTTTCTTTGTGCGATATAAACTAGAGTGTTATAGGTAGTAATGCTGATTTCAAATAAAATATTATCATATAGAAGTCTTTGCATAATTTTTAATTCTGAGTAACCCTTAGTTAGGCCAGGAATTTGCAGAATTCAGGCAAAAACTTGCAGTACGCAACTTTCATCCAAGGGTCTACATTTACTTTGCAGGTAAAGATGCATAATGATTTACATATGTAAATAGGTGTCTTTCAGTGTCTTCTGCTTGTGTATGCAGCATGTGTGGCTCCCTAGGGAAGTACTGGGTTAAGAAAATGGCTGAGGTTGGAACAGATGTCTGGAAGTGGTTTAGTCCTAGCTACCTACCATCAGTGTTGCTGTTAGCACAAGTCTAACAGAGGTGGAAGTATGAGAAGGTGTGGAGACCCTTATTAGAATAGGACTGTTGGGTGTCTTGTAATACATACACTCATAATTAGTTCTTTCTAACAGCAAGCTTAAGAAAATGATTCTGAAGCTATAGGTCATAGGACACTGATTAGAGTGTCTTAACACAAGATCTCATAGGTCTACATTTATCTAAAAAGTTGAATTTTATAGGATAGCAATTATTTTATTACATGTTGTCTTTTTTTCTCATTAGTTAACTAAATTGTAGTACTTAGTTCAAGAATTATTAATAAACACTAAACTCCTATGCATTTGAAGTTCCAAGTCTTCTATCAACAAAACAGGCCATGGTCCTGCAAATATTTTTCAAGTGTTCAAATGTACAAGACAAGCAAGCTTGGACTCTGAACCAAAACAGCTAATATGTTAGGTATTCTGTGCCTTAGTTATATGATTCCAAAGTTTGGAAATGCTGCTTTTGCAACTTGTCTTGTGTTAAACACTAGCACATGGTGTGTATAATGGCAGATATTTCTGGAACTGTTTAGATAAATCAAAGGCAAAATTACAAATTTGATGTTGGAAAAAAATTAAGTGGAAAAATAATTAGTCAGAAACAGCTTGCTATAAGCTAATGGGTTGTCTCGTTACTGATTTTGATAGTTAATTTTCTTATGTTGGTTTTGCTTTGGGAATCTAGAAATCTAGTGTACCAGAACATGTACAGTGGGTTTCTTTTCACTTCTCTCTTCTTAGTTAAACTGCATAAAAGGAGATAGTTTTTGCCTTGAAAACAAATCATTCAAATTGCAGGTGATATTTCCATTGTGATCAGTTAAACCTGCATGCTGAAGACACTGCAATGCCTGATGTCAGACTCTGATTGTATTTTTGGTGAATTTTCTCTTGATGGAAGCTGGTACCCTCTGTGTATAAAATCATCAAAGCTTATTTTATGCAGTAGGCCTGCATTTCTTCTCTATGAACGAGTTTGTTTATGTTTGCAAATAAATTATCTGGCTTTTTAAAACTTTAGATAGAGTAGCATTTTAAAACTTGGTGGGGTGGAGAGTTTTTGAAGTAAAATTATTCTCTGTGGTTTTGCCTCTCCCTTGCATCTGTTTGGGGAAAAATAAATACTCAGTAATGCTGTTTCACACTTGTATTTACTGATCGGGTATGCTTTTTTTTAATGTCTCAGCTGCTTTAAGCTCTGAGAACAGAGTTTACAGCAAATAATGTTAAGAAAGCATGAGTGTGAAAATAGGTTCTGAAAGCATCCTTTTGACACTGAGCTGTCATCTTCTGTTGCTTGAAACAATATTGTTACATGTATTCTGAAAGTAAACAGTTTTCAATTAGAAAACTGGTGTCTGAAGTGCTAAAAAGCAGAGGAATGCATCCACTTGTGTTGTATATTCACAAGCATAACTATTCAGCATAAATCTAAAAAGTTACAATTTAAAGTGATGTGTTTCCATGAATACATATGGATGTTTTCCTATAGTAATTGGTAATAATAAGAGGGCTTAAGGTTTTGGTGTTTAATTACATTGTTTTGAATTATTTATCACATGGTTTGCTAAATAGTTCCAGTAAACAGTTACTAAATTTTGGGAGACCCATGTGAAAAGCAGAAAAAATTCTGCTTTTATTATAATCATTATGTTTCTTTAAAGTTTGCAAGCACAAATTACCATGCTTGGAATATATGAAATTCTTTTGTTTTGCTTACATGAATAGTTAATTTCAAACTTGTATGAGTACTTGTACTCATATCTGCATTGTGAATGCTGAGTTGCTGTAGCTAGACAGTAGATGCATTCCACTTTTTCTAGTAGAGTACTAATGCCACCTGACAAATTTGAATGCCATATAGTAGAGGGTTTCTCTACCTCAATGAAAAAATTATGAACTAATGCACAAGATAGGTCTGGTTTGGTTTACCATTAGTAACAAAATAAAACTTACATATATTAATTTTTTGTGTAAAATACAGTTTGTATATATTAGAAGTATTCTACAACTAAAGTTACATATGTATAAGCTAAAAGATTCATGTTTGAAGTTTTGTTTTTAAATGCCTTTTTCCTACTTGTAAGTCCATCTGTAAATAGAGGAAAATTTGTTACAGAAGTACAAGGAAGTTACCTTTTACTTGTCCTTAGGTTTTATGGCAGTTAGTAGTTTCAACACAGTTTTTGCCTTGCCTGTTCTGTCAAACACACTGCAGAGCAGAGAGTTCACCCATTGTATTTACATGTAGCAATCCATGAAAGCGGGTATATTTGCATCTACAAGTAACTTCTGGGTAAAGAATATGCACAGAATCACCTGTTCTTCCACATAAATGAGAAATGGTTTAGGTAGGTTTGGAGTCTGCAGGTCTGTGTTGTAACTGGGTAATAATTTGTGCATTTTGATAGTGTGTAACGATTAGGGTGGTTTTTTTCTCTTTATTAACTTCAATTTCTGAAGTAAATGTAAATCAAGCTGTAACTGAATGTTGCTAATGTCTTGGCTTCTGAAGACAACTGTAGATACTAAGGGCTTTAATTTTAAAATAAAGCCCTTTGACATTCAAGAGAAAGGTCAGATCAGTCATTAGTGAAATGAATGCTTCATCTATAAATAGTACTGTTTCTTATAACACTCAAAAGTAAAGGCAAAGAGCAAGTATAATCAGAGCTGAACTTGGAGCAGATACAGTATAGTTAGGTTTTACTGCTATTTCTTAGTAATCCCAGTAAGAAAAATCAGTCTGGGTTTGTAATGCTATCTGTTGTCTTTATTGTCTCTAGTTTTCCAGTTGGGCTGGAGTTTTCTTATTTCTCTGCCTACTTTTGTGTTGAACTTGTTATAAATTTCACTTGCACTTGCTTAGCCACTTTGAGAGACTGAAGCTATGGTGGAACTGATGTGGTGTTTGATAACTTTAGGCAACTTTCCCAGAAAGACAGCAAGACCACTTTACTTTTGCTGTTCTTATTAAAAGATGCATTCAAATTTCGCCAGTTAGGATCAGGTTGAATCCATTTTTTCTATGGAATTTCTTTGTCACTATCTATCATAACCTGTTGCAATTATGTGTTAGTAAGTCACCTAGTCAGTGATGAACTGTGTAAATGAACTCTGTATGCCTTCATTGCTGTGGAATTCAAGTACTAAACCTGCAGCTCTTTGAGGATTTGTTGGCTCCAACCATTCTCCTGCAGCCTTTTGTATATTAAAGAATTCAGTATTACAAGACATGGACAACTATAGCAATAATAGTGAGAGATGTCTGACATGAACACTGTTCCTTTGGGAAGGAAATGCTTGCAAAGAGTCTTTGCTATAGCTGTATATAAAAGGATAGTTATGAATTGTGTGGATCTTTAATCATTTCCTCTCTCATATGCTTTTGGTTCTTTGGGACAAAAGTTTACATAAGGAAAATAGATAGAATAAGTTAGCTGAAAGTAACCTTTTGAAATAATCTGGCCTAAAACATTGTACCAGGCAGGGGCTGCTTTTTCTTACAAGTTTCTTTCCTATAACCTTAGAGAAAACACTCATAGTTCTGAACTACACAAATTTGTCAAGAGTTAGTTGGGGTGTCTAAATTACGTTGCATTTTTGCACTGCTACTGTGAAGAAATGCTTGTCTTGCTTTGGATCTCTAACTTTGTTGATAAAACCAGAAAAATTATTGTAAACTTTTAAAAATTGGATTTTATTTTGGTACAGGAGGGCTTAATCACAACAACATACATGAGCATTTGAAACGTACCTTCTAAGAAGGATTATGGATTAAAAGGAAGACAACTGGCAATCATAGCTGAATTGATTCAGTGGGCTCTAGAACTAGAAGTGATAGTGATGTACCTGTATTAAGTTGTCCTCGGGGAAATCACAGCTTGTTGCTTTAACTTAGGAGCAGTGTGGCACTACCTCCTCTATACTATTTATGGAAGATTATCTGTCATCTTTGCTTGCCTTTGCATTTTACCAGCTTAGTGTGATATTACAGCAGCCTTGGATCAACTTTGATGTGTTGGTTCCTTTTGTTGTATATAATACTATGTAGCTCAGGCTAGGAAAAAGAGAAAGAAAAGTATGTGACAAGCAACAAAGGGTTAAAGGTCACTAACTTTGAAGATAAGCCATTTTGGGAATGGGAGGGAGGTCAGTACAAAACAGGCATGTTGCTGAATTTAATATTTTGAGAGAGAACTGTGTTCAGCACTGATCTCTCGCAGACCAAGGAGATGTGTGGCAGATTGCTTCCTCGGAGAACAGCTCTATTTTCCCCCACTTAAAATGTGGAACAAGTGATCAGATTAAAATACTTGGTTTACAGTGGCTGAACAAAGACTTTCATGAAGCATCTCCACATTTTTAACATAGTAAACATTTCAGGTGTCTTAAATTATCATTTTTCTGTTAATTCTTTAAAGTTTGGCTTGTGTTTAGTATCCTGATTTATTCCTCCTACACTGCAGATAGCTAAATGTATTCTTTGACTTAATATTAAGTTCTGTGACATAACAGCCACTGTGGGTCTCACCCATGTTTATTTTCTCACTCATTATTTTATTACATGTATTCTGAAAGTAAACAGTTTTCAAAAAAATCAGAAGTTTTAAAATAAAACTTCTGATTATGGGCCTAACATCTGGGATTTTCTATGCCTGTATTCTGTGCCTTGCTCTCTTATTTTAGTTCATTGTGCAGTGATGTTTCTGAGTATTTCTCTATGCTTACTGTGAAATCAGATCTATTTAGGAAGGAAAACCAACTAATAAAATATGCTTCAGTCTAAGAATGGGGGAGAAGGGTATTTTTTTCAGTGAATAAGAAAAATATGTCTCTCTCATGCTTTTACAAAATAGGTGTCTGTATGATATGAAGTAGAGGAATAATTAACTAGTATTTAAGTGAGTTCATAATGGCAGTGCGTCTAAATTAGGGTCAGTATACTTTGCAATTACTTTGTGATCACTGTTGCTCAGTGTAATGCCTTTCTGTGCCCCATTGTAACTGTCTGGGATGCAGAATGTGGAATATCTTTTCAGTAAACATGTCCATTTTTCTAGGGTAGAGTCACGAAACTTGTACCAACATAGCACTACCAATGGGAATTCTGAATTGGTGCTTCCTAAGATCCCCTTGCATGGAGGCCTGGGCAGAGGGAGGGTTGACTTGGCAATTAAAAGGTGAGAAGTCAGCTCTGGAGTCCATGAAACTGAGTCAGAGATGCGCTGCAAAGTAGGCAGTGCCAACAAAACATCTGCTGCAGAGTAGGCAACCTGTTATATTTGCTGATCATATGCAAGTGCTTCTGTTCCGTGTTTCTCGTCCCACACCTCCAACCTCCCCACTCCCTCCAGTTTATATCTGATAGCAGTCAACAATATTGCATGAACTTTCATATGCAGAGTTAAAATTTGAAAGTTTATGTATGTTTTCCAAGATATATTTATGATACCTTCAGTTTGCTTCCATTCTGTCTCTTGCCTTCAAGAAATACTGAAGTACTGAAATAATTGATTCCCATGAAGCATACTGTACTCCCATGGTTTGCATGTGTATGCTGCAAAGGCACTGACTTTGCAGGGATTCAAAGGGGGAACAAAATTTCGTTCAGGGGAACAAAATTTAAATGGTAGAACTTGCATGGACAGAGGGTGCACAGGGAGAATTCTGTAAGCAAAATATTGTTTTGTTGGGTTTTTTTGTGTGGTGGGTTGGTTGGGGTGGTGGTGGTGGGGGTTTTGTTTTGTTTTGGTGGAGAATTCCAGAATTTTCTGTGCAGCAGTGCACCTGTTTACTCAGTAAATGAACTCAGGATAATGTGGGGGTGGTGTTTTTTGCTAGAGATGCATTTCAGGGTGGGTTGGTTATTGGTTTTTTTGTAAGTCACTGGGGTTTTTTCTGCCTATAAAGTAACCATTGTGTTCTAGTTCAAATAGTGATATTTTTCATTGGAGGGGAGCACACTTGATTTCCCCTTAACATCCCCTCCCTTTGTTTTAATCTCCTTTTATAAAGCTTTTTCTTTCTCTTTTCCTGATTTTGATGCTTTCCTAAATGCCACTAAACAAGTTCCTATTGAAGCAGATATTGCTAGATAAATTCTGTGGAGCACTCTTATGCACCTTTGTGATGTTGTAGATATTTCAGGCTTCCTTTACACTAAAATTCTCTATCTCCTGTTACTTCCATGCTTAATTGAACCTATCCAAAATAGAAGTGTGGTAGGTTTTTATTTTTCATTTTGACTCACTAAAAATGTCACTGTCTACTTTTTCTACTTTTGAGCTCTGTCTCTCTCTTTTACCATTAAGCAGTCCTCTTCAGAATGCATTTGTAATATCCAGCACTTAGTAGCAGGCTGTCTTAGTTTGTGTATAAGCTATACGAATGCAGCAGTTGAGGGCAGGAGTATAAGGGATGAAAACAGTTATGTGAGTTTTTTCGTTTTTAATCTTTCTTGCATAATAATATTCACTGGAATATATTTACCAGTTACATAGGTTATATAATATTAAATGAATTCTGTGCCTTGAGTGACCAAATAGTGTTGTCTGTAGCCTAATGTTAAATACTTTCTTTCTCTTTTTTATTTTTTGATTGTAGATTTGTTCCTTACAACGTTATCAAATTCACAAAGCGTTCAGTTTGAGACATGGGTAAATAAGGTAAGGGAAAATACAAATAATCATTCTGTTGAAACAGGCAGGTCACCTGATATCTTTTGCATTAGGAATAGGTGGAACCAATGTTGAGGTACTAACTGTACAGTTGCATTTAGACTGCAGAATATCCCCAGAGATAGTCTACTCAGCTGAGTTCCTCTGCAGACTCAGTAAATCAGTTACACCTTAGCAGAACTCCTGGTGTGTCATCAATGGTTCTAGGAGGTTACTCATACTCAACATGGTGCTCTATGAAAATAAGGCTGGTCAGCTTTAGTTTTTATTCTTGCTGCTTCAAAGATTTATTTCTTCAAAGTAAAATTTCTCAGAACTATGAGTTGAGGTCAAGGATAAGATTTTTTTTTTGTGCGTGTGTTGCCTGCTCAGGGTATGTGAATAACCTCACTGTTAATAGCTCAATCAATCACAAAATGTTAAGAGTTGGAAGGGACCTTGAAATATCATTTAAGTCCAACTCAATAACCATTAAGTTGGTTGATTAGGAACTTGAATGTTTCTTTTATACTAAACTTGTTATCCTGAATGACAGTAATTAAGAATCTTAGTGTATGTGTATGTTAAGTTTTATTGTTACAATCAAATGCTTCATGTTTTTTTCATGACTTAAGGAATGAATTTTTGAGGTTTTAATTACCTGAAAATGTGTCCAGCATGTACTGTAGAACAACATGGTCAAATTCAATCAGCAGCTGAACTGAAAAAGTTAAAAACAAAAGAAAAAGAAATTAATAGCTGCCAGGTATCCTCTGAATCTTTTTTTATGCAAAAGTAAAGAAAGCTGTACTAGGCAGTTTATTTTTTTAAAAGCAGCAGGTCATGAATTCTGTGTTTACAGTGTTTATATAGACTTAAAATTTATCCTATTTTTACTTCAGTGGATTTAATTCTTAAGGGATAATGTGTTAGTGACTACAAAAGGTGTGCAACCTGTCTCCTGTAGGAGAGTTTTTAATTGTCTCACTATTTTTGGATTTTCCAATCTCACGTATTCTAAATATCCTGTGTTATACCTTGTGTATGTGCGTGGAGAGATTTGCTTATCTGCTGAGTGAATTCTATTCTTTGAATTCACTCAACCCAGTGAAATGTCATGCATGTAAAGTATATGTACGTATTATTTAATCTCAAAATGTCTTAAATGATACATTTTAAACTGTTAAGTTGCTCTACAAACCTAGGCAAAGTAATTCCCTTCACTGATGCACTGATGCTTTTGAAATATTTCCTGGTATGATAGATGCTTTTCTGTCCAACTGAGCACTAGGCAGAGTTGTCTTTTCTGCATGGACATATTTGCATAATTGGAGAATTTTTTCCTCGTCTCAGTCCTTGTAAATTTTACATGTCTGTGTAAAGATATATAGTCAAACATCTACATCCTGCCTCCGGAGTTGAATCAATGAACACTGTTTAAGTCTGAAACTGAGTATGACTTGAATAAGCAAGATGGATAACTACACATAATCCACAGAATAGTATCATTTATCTCTATGGCTTTACATAGACTGTGTGCATTGCACTTCATGGGAGCTGACTGCAATGACAAGAAAAATGACCCTCACACTTTTTACTTGGCTACTCAAATGTAGTGTTTTAAATGGGTTTGTTCCGGCTGTGATCTAGTTCTACTAAAATCTTCAAAAAACAAGGATCCGGAACTTGTGTTTAGTAATCCTGATGAAATAATGGAATATTGTTTTCTTCTGTGTTCTTCAGGCCCATGTTTTAAAAACAGATGATGAAAAGAAGACCTAAGCCAGATTTAATGTAAAATTATTTCCTAATTAGAAAGAGAATCAAAAGTTACTTTTAACTGTTGTGAAGGTGTGGTTTTATCTAGATTTATAAAGTCACATGTCAATATATGCATAAATGTTAGTACTTATAATTGCTTCGTTATGATTCAGATGATGTTGCTGAAATAACCCCATAAAGAAAAGCCAAATAGAATTTGTATCTCATTGTTACTGGTACTGGATTTCAGCAAGATTCCGTGAGAAGTCACAATTTTAAAGGAAATAGTTTTTTCACAGCTGACAAGTTTCTGTTATCTATTTTATCACTTTATTAACATGTATTTTCTTTAGTTCAGAAGTCACATTTTAACATTCAGTCCGCACTTCAGTTTTTCACTCATCTTTGTCTCATTTGACAGGATGGAAATTTCTCTAAAGATGGAAAAAGTAAGGAAATGCCTAGTGGGGTGAAAGTTGTTGGACAGTCCGTGTTTGCAGATTTTGGTGAGTTTTGAACTATCCTGAGTATTTCTTCCATATTTTTGCTTTGCTGCTCTAAGTCAGAGAAGAAATAAAGATGTTTAGCTCTGAATAGGTTAGGGTTAGGCAGCTTTTTCTTTTTTTTTATCAATTTGATTGTGGATCTCAAAATACATAGGAATAATTATTAATAAGTTCAACTACATTCAGCTTTGGCTATGTCAGTGCATTCTGCATCACATGTTACCTCCTTTTGAGTGCCACACTTAAGGGCTGTTGTTTTGAGGTATCATGCAAGACTAAACTTCCTTTTATGAGACGTGTATTTTATATCTTGTTCAGAAGATACTACTTGAGTAAACGGTCATAAATTCTCGATCTGTAGAAACTAATAAAGGAAAATCCTAGTAATTCTGGGAGGATTTGGAAAAGAAGAACAAATTTTATATTCAAGTATTTTTGGAATAATGTATATTACATTGTTTTATAATAAGCCTGTATTCTGTATCATGCAATATACAATGTGTATGATATGATTTCTGTGTACATCTGTTTTTGTAAACTTACCTTTGCGATCTGTCATAGCTCAACAATGTGTGTCATGCTACACATATTGGTAGTCCAAAACACGCAGGTTTTCTGTGAACTAAAATAAGGATGTTGCAGTCTAAGGGAGAGCACTGCAGGCCTAAATCACCTGATACTATTGAATTTAAATAACTTGTTAAAGAACTAAGGTGCTATATTTATGCAGCACACTTGTTGAGACTGAGTCTGTCTTTTAAGTGTTGTCAAATGGTGACCTTATTGCATCCATTTTTGGTATAAAATCTGCTGTAAAAAAATTTATTGAAATGAAAAGATTTTATATTAGACCCAGAGTCTGATTCTGTTGCTCTATTCTGCTGCTTAGAAGTATTTTTAAGACTTGTAGCAAAGGAGTTTCTTGACATGTAACTACAAGACACCTCTGGATAGTTAATTACTCTTAGCTCCTTATCTAGCTGCTATGGATCGATTTGCAGATCATGATGCAGATCAATTTGCAGTAAGTGAAGTAAGGTAGAAGCTGAATGGTGTTCTAGGTACTTCAGCAGAAAACTTTAATACATTTTCTAAATGTTTGTAAAAGGTTTTGTAAATCTCTTGCTGTTTACCTACAATTATAAACTCTTGTTTATGTAATAGCTGAAGGAAAAGATAGGTTGCTATGGGTTTTGCTGTTTTTAAAAGCCAGCATGTCTAATTTCTTTTTTTGTAATCATTATCCAAGGCAATGCATCGATTAATGCCTCAATGGGTTCTAAGTAGAAATCTGGTGAGTGTTGGGGGTTTGGTGGTGCTGCAAGGGAAAATGTGTTCAAGGACTTGGGAAAGACATGTAAATGAATACAGAGGGATAGCATATATGTCAGAGTGGATAGAGAGGCAACTATCTTATGGGAGAAGATTCTGAATGGTCTCAAACATTGCAGCATTAAGAGACAACAGCCAGCACAGACCTCACAGTATGAGGGCATTCTTCCTGCACAGCTACATACACTTTTATCATCTACCTTCATTCCAGATCACTCAAGCTCATCAAGAGTGAAGGATGGAAAATGGCTTAATGGTCTTTTTGCCCATTACTATTCTACACTAACTTAAGTGAACTAAGCAAGTTTACAAATTGCTGCAAATGTGTGTGTCTTGATAGAGGTATAAAGTTTATTGTGACAACTGTGGAAATAGGTACAACTGTGATTTAAAATTGACCATTTGAATGCTATTACAACTTTAATCTTTCTTCTGTTGTAACAGTGGGCAGGAAATGGAGTACTGCAACCTTTTTTTTTATCTTCCAAGCATTAATTCACAATAATCAGGACAACGTAATTTTGCCTTGAACAAAGTTTTAAAGAACATTCAAAATAAAACAGTACTAAAGCAATGTGTGTGAGTAACAAAAAGGGATATAATTCTAAATCTCTTCTTTTTTAAGAAATGCATTCTGAAGAAAGCTGAGTAATACCCTCCCACTATCCAAAAATCCTACCTACTGCAAAGTATTTCTGTGTATGAGTAGCTATACAGTAATGGTAGTAAGAAAAAACCCTTTTAATGTAAAAGTGTATCTCAGTTGAGTTCTGTTCATGCTCATTTTTATTCCAGTATTTTTTGTTCCGCACCAGTCTAACACTAAAAAGGCAAAAAAACAATATTACTAGAAAGTTGAGTTACTGTATTCAAGTAACTGCATTTAAGCACTGTGCTCTGTTTGCATATTTTAGATACTTCAAAAGGGAGGCGTTTATCATACAGATTCTGCTTGTAGTGAGGCAAAGTTAACGAAAGTACATTATAATAGAGGTAGCTTGTCAGACCTGAACACCTCCTTCAGTTTCAAATATCAGGAAATAATGATGGTTGTAAGTCAAAGGAAGTGAAGGTATGATGGTGTGCAGTTTGAAATAGTAATTTGGCGCTCATTCTCTCTCTATATCTATCTATCTATATATTGGTGCCTGAAAGAACTGTAATTGTGCAACAAGTCAAAATAGTACAATGAAAATATGAAGTAAGAATCATTAGAAGACTGCACTACTTAAGTAGCTTTTGCCAAACTGTGTGTGATACACCAAGCAGGGCATACCACAGAGTGCTCTCACGCTGCTCTGTGCACGCTGCAAGCATCTTCACTGTTGGCACTGTAATACAGCTGCTGTGGCTACAAATACATTTGGTATACAGTCACAAACCTATAACGTTCTTACTTGATTCCATATTTCTCAGTGCTTTCACTCTGGCATTTATCAAACCCTGTGCATATTAGACTCTGGAATTATGTCAGGTCTAGAAATGAGTTTACATGTGTGTCACTTGTGCTACCACCTTTTCATTTACAGTCTCCTTTGTACTTGCACATTGCTGCACTTCTGCAGTCCAGGATTCTGGTTTATCGATCACACCTATGTCTTAGCAAAATGTGTGTTGTTACATTATTTCCAGCTGTAAGATTTTGTGTCATTAGAAAAAGGGGGGAGCTTAGAAATAAGATCCTGACTGCGAATCTCCAAAGCTAACTAATTTTGGGTAAGATTTCCTCTCTTAAACTAAGAAGGTTAAGCAACAACTGTGAAGGAAAGAGTAGAGTTGGAAAACAGCAGTTAGGTGACTAATGAGAAACTGGCAGAGATGCTGGAGTAACCTTAGCACCAAGTGCTCCTGAAGTACTCTAGTAATAGATATATTTTTTTCATGAAAAAGATGCACAAATGTACGTTTGCAAAAGGCACGCAAATGTATGTGTCTGTAGGGTGTTCTACATTTCCATAGGTGTACTTTAATGGGAAAATATGCAAAAATAGACGTGTATACATATACACTGTGTTTATGATAATGTAGCAGACATGAAGTAAACTTTGTCTAAATTAGAACCTACTTCTAAAATGAGTAGCTCTCCCCCTGTTACAAGAGAGCAATGATTTGTACATTAACTTAACCAAAGGACAGGGAACAATTGACAAATTTGCCTCTTTTAAAAATAAATCAGAAATGCTTTGTGACATACTTATTACAAATGGCATTTCAATTGATTAAGGTGAGGAGAGCTGGCCACCAGAGAATTCTGCACTTATTGGCTGACGCATTGCTCCAAACAAGTAAGAGCTCTTCATTATTGCTTTTTCTGTTCTTCTCATGTCACTATGGTAATTGCACTGCAGTGGTTGCTATAGCAAAAATGATTAATCCACCATTGTTGTTATCTGTATGCTGGCAGAGCCTTTTCATAAGATGTGCTTGTACTTTCTTTAGAAGAAGTCACAGATGTTGACTAGAATCCTGATAAATAATTTCAATGTCAGAGAGTCTTAATAATTGGCACAGAAAATAGTGGGGAAAGTTTGTATCTGTTACAGAAATTGAAGGATTTCAGTCTGAAAATGACCAATATTTTTAGTAACAAGATAAATATGAGCCATATATTGGACAGACAACTCTGCTA
Source organism: Upupa epops (assembly GCA_013397515.1). NCBI lineage: Eukaryota > Metazoa > Chordata > Aves > Bucerotiformes > Upupidae > Upupa > Upupa epops. The sequence goes on along the minus strand of VZRI01013801.1, from coordinate 3,565 downwards.
CTCATGTTAACTTTGAAGAATAATAAAATATGTCTTTAAAATAGTGACCCAGAAGTAATTAGCATGTAATATTGCACTGTTTATACACTCCATTAATTCATTCTTACAGGCAATTAATGTTACAACTACTATTCAACTGTGATTGGTTCAGATGGGTAATGGAGATAGATAAATAATCTTTTGTTATAGCTGATCTAAGAGTGTAAAAGTTTCATTAATCAATCACTGATGAGGCTTAGTTTATGCAAATAAATTTTTGCAGCCTGTACATAAAGAGAATCAAAATAGGTTCTTGAAAGCAAACTTGGTAGTACTGTTGGTAAGTATTATCATAAGCAAATACAACACAACTCCTACCATCCTCAGCGTAGCATTTGGTGATTTCTTTACCTCAGTTCTTCTACTCCCTATTTGTTCTCTTAGCTGTGGCTGAGTTTCTGTATGGTCTTCCTTAATTTACAGAGTCTGTTTGCATGTTACTAGGCTGATGGACAAAGAATGGATTTGGGATTATCCAAGTCTTTTATGGACATGAATTTTTTTTCTCACATTTAAAATCCTTTTATCCCACTATGTTGCAGAACAATCCTCTCTGTTATAGTTCATACCTGAACTGAATTAAGCAACTGAACTGTTTCATGTGTGTTAATACCTGAAATTACCTTTTTTCTCATAAGAGATTATAGCTCATTATTACCAGTTAATTATATTGAAACAGGGTAACAGAAAGCCTCAGCGTTGGGTTTTTTAAAATCCATTAATTGCACAGTGCAAAATGCATTTTGTGAAAGAGCTTTTGTTTAAACTTTGATTACCCTCATGATACCTGAAATGCACTGTTTTTCTGCCTGCAGATGCATTTTGATTTTGTAGCTACTAGGTTTGTGTATTTGAATTCCTTCAATTTTTTTCCTTCAGAATGTTGCACCCCAGATACACTGGCTATATGTCAAAGGAAACATTTAATGGTGTGTCTCAATAAATGAGCCCTTTTTAAAGTAATTGTCCTTGAGCACTGCGTTGTGATTCCGTGATTGTGAAAATATACCAGTGCTCCTGCAGTCAATAAAAGGATTCCCTGTGAACCTTAAAATGCAAGACAATGTTTCTGTGTGTGTGAAATGCTCTGTGTATAATGAAGACTGTTCTTACTGTGATCAGATTGGGTGAAAAAGATATAAAAGCTAATGATAATAAAGAATTCTGAGGCTTTTAGATAAGGAAGACATTTCAGTGAAAGATGCACTTCAGTTCACTTGAAATAGCAGCACACACAAGCACACCAATGTAATTGCCACTTGTGTTCTGAGGCAACAAAAGTATGTTTCAGTCCACAAAAGTGTATTGGAAAGGTAAACCTGTTCTATTAATTGGTGACCGGCAATGCTGTTCAGTGATACCTTTTAATATTAGTTTTATGTTTAGAATTCTATCATTTTTGACAGTTTTCTCTAGAAAGTAACAAGCTTTGAAGTTTATGGCCATAGCTCTCAATTTTCTTCTTTACAGTTGTTTGAAAAAAGCCCCACACATGAACCAAAAAAACCAAACAAAACAAAAAATATGTAAATTCATGTTTATAAAAAATAGATCATGTTGCTCTACAGTCTGCACTCCCTCAAACTGCCTCAGTTACTTCAGTCATTTTTGCAGTCATGATACAGGCAGTAAGTTGAAGCACATGTGGGAATTTAGGCTAGAAAGCTTTTGAATACAGAGGCCTCAAATTTTTCTGCTCCTTAAAGCATCTTTATGACATTCATAGAAGTCCCACACTTGTGATCTGTTGCCCATCCTCTTCACTAAGCTAAGGTGTAGCTGCATACAAGTGTGCTAATTCTATTATCAAAAACAGAAGAGATTTTTTTTTTTTTTGCAATACAGTTCTTGTTTTCCCTGGGTTTGCACTGGGTAAATAATAGTGAAAGAGTTGGGATTAAATCTCTAATCCACAAGAGCAGAATTTGAGCATGTGTGCTGGTGATGGGCTGAGACTAGCTGGAGTTACAGCATAAGATGTGTTAGTGGGTACCTTCAAGTAACTCTGTGCTTTCTTGACTGTCCCCAATATATGAACAGTTTCCCATATTTAGTCAGGTTGTTCCACATTTTGCTGATAAATACTAACATGGGGGGGGGGCGTGTGTGTGTGAAAGTTGCCACTTTGTTAAAGGCACTTGTACTTCAATAAATCCTTTGGTTTCTTTCCACTAATGAAGTTGGAGGAGTGGTGCACATGGCCCTTGCTTATTCATCCTTTATTGGACAATTCAATCTCCTCAGGGCTGGTACTTTCTTTCACAAGGTTCATGGTTAATGTAACTAGAACTTTCAACCCAGAATTCAGTCACAGGAATGGCTTTGTTTAATTGGTGTTACCCTTTCATGTGGTATCTTGTGACAGTTTAAAGCAAAGTGAGCTTTCTGAATGTGTAACATTGGGTAGTTCCAAGCTGTGTGGTCAGGCACTGTAGTTTCTGCTTGAACAATACCAGCTATGTTTCTGCATGATCTACAACAGGAATTTTATTGCTTCTTATTTTGCATTTAATTTCCTTTTCCTGTTTGGTTTCCACTTAGTATATTCAATACAGTCTTTCTATTACAATGGAAGGCAGCACTGTTGGATCAGATGCAGCCTAGCGGTATCTGTGTGATTTTCTGGCATGCTGTATTTAAATGCTTTACTTGCAGTGGAGGTATGGATTCTTTGGAATGATGTAGACAAATTTAAAGTTAGGACTGATGTAGTGTGAAGAAGAATGTTATATAAGCATTTCTTTAATGTACTCAGAATTTTGAATCGTCTTTATAAGCTCTTTGAGTCAGTTTTTTTTGAAGTTGTGATTCATATTTTCTAAAAGCAGCTGACATGGATTCTTTTAACACTGTAATTATCTTAGTAATTTATTATAATTGTCTCTGTCATGACCATCTTGTTGAACACCTAAAGGCAGAGAATGACAACAGAATTCTAAAAATTTTATCACTTCAGAAGATAAACTTAACTTGATCAGCTTTCAAACAAACTTTATTGACCTTGAAGATCATACTCGTCTGTACTGGCTGTACTCTTGTTGCCTGCTCCAGAACGGTATTGTTTCAAGCACTACTACAACAGGCCTTTTCTCTCCTCATTTTATTGCTTAGAACTTCCAATAAAAGGCTTGTGAGAAAGAAGAATGAGAAATGTACAAAAAGACAATGGAAAGATGTGAGGAAGCAATGTGTCTGGTGAAACTAATAGCATGTAAAACTTCATGGGGCCATATTATAGGTAAGGTCTGTAAAAAACAAAAAAAAAAAAAGAAAACCCAAAACAAAACTGCACCCTACCTGGTTGTGAATGTGCAGTCTCAGATGGAGAGTGGTAAAAGCTACACTGTTCTCACGGGCCTGACCTGGCTTGCCAGAAAGCAACTTCTTTGTGTTTAATAAACTGATTATTGTAACTTTCTACAGTTATATCTTGCAAAAGAAGAGCTGATTGAATGTTTGTTGTTCTGACGCAGCAGAAACACTATTACACTGCATCCGAGCTACATAGATTCACAGAATCATTAGG
>VZRI01013800.1:2353-13856 GCA_013397515.1 Upupa epops | reverse complement strand
CTGGCACCAGACCTCTTCAATCTGTTTCTTAATGATTTGGAGGATGGATTAGGGTGCACTGTCAGCAAGTTTGCTGATGACACAAAGGTGGGTGGTGTTGCCAACACCCCAGCAGACTGTGCTGCCATTCAGCAAGACCTGGACAGGCTAGAGAGCTGGGCAGAGAGAAACTTAATGAGGTACAACAAGTGTAAGTGTAGAGTCGTGCATCTGGGCAAGAACAACCCCAGGTACCAGGATAGGTTGGGGACTATGAGCCAGCAATGTGCTCCTGTGGCCAGGAGGGCCAACAGTATTCAGGGAGGTGGAGGAGATCAGAAAGAGAGATTGAGGTAGGTTCTTCTCCCCTTCTACTCTGCACTGGTGAGGCCACATTTGAACTATTGCGTCCAGTTGTGGGCCTCACTGTTGAGTAAGGACACTGCTGCTGGAGGGTTTCCAGCAATGAAGATGACAAAGGAAGTAGAACAGCTCACTTATGAGGAAAGGCTGAGGGAGCTGGGTCTCTTGAGCTTGGAGAAGAGGAGGCTGATCGGTGACGTCATTAATGTCTATAAATATGTGAGAGGTGGGTGTCAGGAGGATGGAGCCAGGCTCATCTCCACATCATCTGGTGATAGGACAAGGGGCAATGGGTGCAAGCTGGAACATAGGAGGTTCCATATCAATATCAGAAGGAACTTCTTCACAGTGAGGGTAATGGAGCAAGGGAACAGGCTGCCAAGGGTGGCTGTGGATTCCCCTTCTCAGGAGACGTTCAAGACCTGCCTGGATGTGCAACTTGGTCTAGGTGATTCTGCTGTGGCAGGGGGATTGGACTAGATGATCTTTCAACCTTCCTTCCAATCCCTAATGATTCTATGATTCTAATGCACTTGTGTAGAGCTGTATTGCTGCATGTGGACAATAGAGACACAACCTGATTCACATGGAAAGATTAACAGAAATGGTTAAGTTTCTATTTCAATATGTATGCTCCCTTGTGTATAATCTACACAGGCATGTTTTGATTTTTAGCTGACAGGAATTTTGCAAAACTGTAATTTGAAGATTGCAAAATCCCATCTTCTAGTTCACTCCATTTGGCTGGCAGCTTTTTGGTGAGGAATTTCCATAGTTGGGAGAATGCCACTAATGAATTGCAAATTTATTATAATGAACTAAAGCTTTTTTCGCCATGAAATTGAAAGAGACAGTCAAGATAAGGGGGGGAGAAGTTTCATGAGATGAGAAAATAAACATAAAGACGTGAGTTAAACTATCATCATTTCCTAGGATAGCTACAGGAAAAATGCCCACACTCATTCCAAAGCAAGAGGGAAGCAGTCAAAGCTCTTCCAAGGCCCAAAGCATGATTAAATGTCAATCACAAACAGAAAATATGGAGAGGCTGCTTTCCTTCACCACTGCACTAATACTTCTGGAAGATTCTATTACACACATCTCTGTTCTCTGGTATGGATAAATTCATTAGTGGCTGTCTGCTCTGAATAAAACTGTGGATCACTGACTGTGTATGAAGAGGCTTCCCACATGCCATTCTTGCTATAGTTCCTGAGTACAAAATACAGCTTGTAGTGTAACCTGAATTTAGTGCTGAGGTGTCAGCTCATTGCTTTAGTTAGATTGTTGGTTAAGTGCTGCAAGGCGTTGCATACTTGTTAAGGGACATACCTCAGGCTAGCATGGGAGATAAGAAACTTGTGATCGATAACGATGTCTATGCCCTGAGGCAAAGAACAGCTTGTGGCCACGAGATAACTACCTGACCATTATGTGGACGACGCCTGTTCAGCAACTCCACCTTAGCAGCACATTTAAATGTTTGCAAAAATGTTTAACCAATCAGTACAATACGTGTATGCCTTAACTATATAAATATGTGGTGATTCTGTAATAAACTGGACAACTTGCTTGCATCAAGCTGTGTCTCCGTCTCTCAATCGCGGCAACAGCTTTTCCTGAGGAAAAAAATACAGCTTTCTCTGAGTACAAAATAACAGTTTTCCCCGGGTACAAAATATTCTGACATCAAAAAGGTCAGGTGTTGATGTTTGTAAACTGTTCATGGGTATTTTGTAGATGCCAGCTTATCTCAGCTGGTTGCCTGTTTGTCTGAGATCAAGAAAGAAGAAAAGAATTGTATGTAGCCTGTAGGATATGAGGAATGTGACTGTAATAAAAATGTTCTCTGCTTGAAATATAAAAGTCCTTTCAGTGTAATTTGAGGACCTGCTGTTCATTTAAATTACCCACTGTGTGGGTTGTGTACTGTTATACTCTGCAACATAGAAGGAATATACAGTATTTGCTTTCCCTGAAAGGAATATGGAATGTTAACACAGAATGTTTTCAGAATGTATCTGAGGATTACTGAATATTATTCACTTAAGAAAATTTATGCTTAAAACAATTAGAAAAACTTTCAAATTTATACCCATTTGTCTGCCACATTGACTGTACATAGGTTATTGATATTCAAAAACATAACTTGGTGTGGAGCATCAAAGGACTCAGAAGACTTAGTCTGCAACTCTGATCATAACACATCACTAAACCAGCTAGGCAGCTGTTGAATCAAAACTTGAGTTCTCTGAACATTTCATTTGAGAAAAGTAGGTTAGAATTCAATGTAAGAATAAGTATGACATAGTTTTATAGCCTCTGGGTCATTTAGGGTATGTCTAAATTACACCATGTGGATTGCACAGAGATGTTTGAAACTATGCCAGATAAGTTAGCTTCAAAATCAAAAGCACTACAGCCATCTGGGCTCAGCAGTTCTCTTAAAGTAATTGGTTTTACTGAAAAGTGCAGTGTGGTGCATTCAGTGATGTGATGATTGGAAATTTTGGCTGTCTTCTAGTGTCTGGATCTTGTGATGTACAGATGCATGCTGCATATAGACATGTCCAAAGAACCCACAGTTGTAAAGTGGCAAACAGATTAAAGGCGTGTGTTGTCAAACTTTAAAGATATTTACTTACTGCATAGAACTTCAGTCACTGACACATTCACAAGGAGAGATTTTTTCAAGTTCATAAATGGTGTACCTAAGAATATAATTTGCCTGAAAAGCCCATCCAACCTGGACTTGTACGCTTCCAGGAAGGCAACATCCATCACCTCCCTGGGCAACACGTTTCAGCGCCACACCACCCACATAGGGAGAAATTTCTTCCTAAGATTTAATCTAAATCTGCCCTCTTTCAGCTTGAAAACAATCCTTTTTGTCCTATCACTGGAGTCCCTCATAATATGTCCTTCTCCAGCTTTCCTGTAAGTGCCTTTCAGGTACTGGAAGAATGCAGTAAGTTCCCCACAGAGCCTTCTCCTCTCTAGGCTAAACAGCCTCAGATCCCTCTGAACTGTCTTCATAGGAAAGGTACTCCAGTCCTCTGATCATCCTTATTGCTCTCCTCTGGACTCACTCCAACTATGTTCAACCAATGTTCTTGTACAGAAGACTCCAGAACTGAATGCATCACTCCAGGTGAGGTCTCACAAGAGCAGAATAGAGGGGAAGAATCACCTCCCTTGACTTACTGGTGATGCTTCTTTTGATACAGCTCCAGACACGGTTGGCCTTCTGGGCTGCACTCATGCATTCTAGCCTCACTAATTCAGTGATTCTGAGATTACTGGCTCATGTTGAGTGTCTTGTCTACCAACAACACCAAGTCTTTTTCCTCTCAATCTATTCACCACACAGCATGTATCTGTGCTTGGGATTACCCTCACCCACGTCTAGGACCTTATTCTTGGACATGTTGAACTTCATGCAGTTTGCAAAGCCCAGTTCTCAAGGTCTGGTTGGATGGCTTCCCTTTCCCCTAGTGTATTGACCACACCACGATTTATGTTGTAATCAGCCAGCTTGCTGAGGGTGCACTCACTAACACTGTCCGTGTCAAATACATTAAACAGCACCAGACCCCAAACAGACCCCTGAGGACCCACTCAAATATGATTTCCACTTGGACATCGAGTAGTTGATGAGAACTTTCTGAGTGCCACCGTCCAGCCAATTACTTATCCACCATGTTGTCCATCTGTCAGATCTATGTCTATTTCAGAGACAAGGATCTCATGCAGAACAGCATCAGATGCCTTGCACAAGGTAGATGACATCAGCTGCTCTACCCTTACCAACCAATGCTGCAACCCTGTTGTAGAAGGCCACCATGTTTGTGAGGCATAATCTGCCCTCAGTGAAACTCTGCTGGCTGCCACCAATCACTTTATTTTCCGTGTGCCTCAGCTTAGTTTCCAGAGGATCTGCTCCCTGATCTTACCAGGCACAGAGGTAAGACTGACTGGCTTGTAGTTCCCTGGGTCACCTTTATTTCCATTTTTAAAAATAGGATTGTGTTTCCCATTTTCCCTTCAGCAGGAACAAAACTCCATGGCCATGTTTCTCAAACATGATGAGTATTGGCCCAGCAGCTACACCCACCAGTTCTTATGAATATCCAGCTTCATTATATTTGACCATGGATGGTTCTTCCTTCTTCTAGTCCCAGCCTTTAATTTCTGTGACCTGAGTGGTGTGGTTTTAGTTCCTGCCAGTGAAAACTGAGGCAAAAAAGTAATTGAGCACCTCAACCCTCTCCACATCCCAGTTTACCAGGTCATGTTTCCTTCCACACAGGTCCCACATTTTCCCTTATTTTCTTTTTCTCACCCATATATCTATAGAAGCTTTTCTTGTTCCCTTTGATGTCTCTGGCCAGATTTAGTTCCATTCCGATTTTGGTTTCCCCAACCCAATCCCTGGCTGCAGAGGTAATGCCTCTATACTCCTCCCAGGCCATCTGTCCTCACTTCTACCCTTGGTAGGCGTCCTTGTTCATCCACAAAAGCTTCCTGTCATTTCATCCTGACTTTGTTTTTGTAAGGAAGCAGTGTTGTTGGTCTTGAAGGAGGTAGTCCTTGAGTGCTAACCAGCTTTCTTGGGCACCCACTCATAGGAGTCATCCCACCATGTCTCAATGATTGCAATAGGATCATGACCATACAACATGACTCAGGTCTCCATTTCTTCTTCAGTGTACAGGCATTTAAGGGAGGGAGTTCAGCCCACTGTCTGCACCCCTGAATAGTGGTTCACCTCCTGGCTTTCAAAATACCAACACTGTCTCTCAAAGACACCAGGACTCTATCCCACAAGTGCTGAGTCTGTACCCCCAGGCACTCCTCTGGTAAGCCCAGTTACTTTCCTTTTCCCCTTCAAATCTTGTTTAAAGCATTGTTAATGAGCATCACTAACCTTTGCCCTCGCAACCCTTTTTCCCTTGTGAGATGATTTTGGCGTTTCAGTTGCCAGCAGACCTTGTGATCTGTAAATCAATCCATGGTCATAGATTGCAAAGTCCTGACAGTCACACCAAACCTAGAGCTGGGCATGGATCTGCTGACTTCTCCTATTTACCCTCTTGTCATTCTCTGCAACTGGAGGAATTGAGGCGAACACAACTTGTGCTCCTGAACACTTACCTGATTGTCCAAAGGCCCTGAAAATCCCTACCTTCAGTTTTCTTCTCTCTACCTCTAGCTGCCACAAAAAACAAAGTAGGTCAATGATGTGTGGGCTGTACCAGGGAAATACCACCTTCTATAATACCACCTACTGAAGAAATGTGATTTCTCAGGAACACACGTGCCTTTTCTCTTGCCATTTTAATAAAATGTTCCAGTCTTAGCTCAAAGAAGGCTGCTGTTGCCTGATCTAAGGTAGATCTGGTTTTGTTAGAAGTAAGCAGCTTTAAGGCAAATACGTGGTGTGTGAAAGCCTAGCTTTATTTAAATTAGACTTAATGGAGCTGAGAACTGGAACTCTTTGTGTAATCGAACCCTAAATAAATGAGCTCTTTCCATTCTGTGACACTGCTGCAGTATTGGAACAAGGATGAATGCAGGTATGTGTTGCCCAAATCAATTGTGCTGGCACAGAGAGTGAATATACTTGCATTAGCTGCTACCACTTTATCATGCTGTGAGAAATGAAGTCCTCTTTATCTAGCACATGTTCTTTTTCTGCTAAATTTACTGACATTACATAAACATACTAGGTAATTCTAATTCATTGTTGTGTGCACATTAAACAATTAATTTTATAAAACATTTTCAATATAATTTCAGAAAGAACTATGTTAATGTATACAACTTAGAAACAGACAATTAGTTTATTGAATAAAATTTTGGACAGAAACATAATGAATAGGAAGGATTTTGTTAAACACGGTTTGTTTAATCTGTTCTACTTAACCAAGAGAGCTAAGAGAGCTAGCAGGGGAAGCAAGAATTAAATTAATAGTTTAGAAGATTTAATTGAAGTGTTTTACTACTTCTAACCAAAGGAGAAGCTATTTGATAGCTTGTATTGCATTGCAAGTGCCCTTTTTGTCCAGACTAGTGTGCTTCTTTAAAAGATCTTCATTACAATGAACTTTACAAGTACTACCGTGAATGTGACAATGGTGGCATTTTCTCCTGGCAGAGACTGATGACCAGAGGTCCCAGGTTTAGCTGCAAATTCCTGTTAAGGGCTGGGGGTTCATTATGGCAGACCATACAGGTGTGCAATTTGTTAATACTATTAATCCAAAATTTTACATCTACGTGTCTTTCTGGTCTGGGGATTGTGGTTAAATGCTTATTTTCTGTTGGTTTTGAGTGTACTGTTACTAATTTACAAAACCTGATCTTCTCTCACTGTGGAATAACCCATACTACAGCAGTTGGCTCCCTCACTCTTCACACTGACAAAGGATAATCTGATTGTTGTCAGAATTCTTGTTTCCTGATAATTTCAGTAATCTTACATGATTGGATTTTTAAAAAATATGTATTAGCCGAGTAGTATTTAATTTAGAAGCCATGTCACAGTGTCAACAGCCAGAAGGCACTGGTGTTGCCTTTATTCCATACAGCAAGATCTAGACCTTAGTTCAGGAGTGATTGATTTGATATCAGCAAAGCATTGGACTTCCATTCTCACTCTAATGAGGTAGTACCCCTGAAAAAGCATCTGTTCAAATACCTACCCCCTGGTCCAGCATGATGACACATTTTCAATCTGTCATTTATAAAGTGACTAAAATAAAACTGCTGCTAGGTGGTGCATGAACTCAGAATAGACATGATCTCTTTTCTAAAGAGAATAAAAGTATTTTCTTTTCCAATCAACTCTTCTGACCAAGAGGCATGACTGGAGCATTTAGCCATACAGTTCTGCTTTAGGCACTTCATAGCGCTTTCTCTGGATCTCTGTGGTTTTGAATGGGACACTGAGAACTTTGTTGCTCAGCTTCTAACTACCCTTGCTTTGTTTTTACCAGGACACATATGAGAGACAGGTTTGGCATTCTCTTCCTACCTTCTAGTCACATTAAAATTGGACTAGGCCCAAGTATATGGCTGTAGGACTCTGGAGATTTTTTCAAAGTATTCCTTAACTAATTATTATCTGACTTCTGCCTTTTATTTTGTCTTGTACTGACTATAGTCACTTACATACAGGTGTGTGAAGTAGATTTTTTATTCCATTTGATGGGCTCATGATTAAGATTTATTTCTCATTCATTTGAATTTAAGATTGATATCTGCCTGATTAAATCCATACAGTTATGCTTGTAATTTGCACCCTGTTCTTCTGATCATGTTGCAGAACATCTTGCAGGCATGTGAACAGCAAGTGATAGATGAGGGCTTAGAATCCTCGTGAACACACATCAGGCAAGGAAATGGATTCTATGTGACTGCCCTACAAACACTGAGAAGAGCCAATTTTCAATATAAAAAGCAGTATATAGACACTGAGAGTGCAAATTTTCCCCCTACCACTGAGAAAGTACTGGACGTGAAGAAAGACCTGATGGGGATGTCACCTCAGCTACAGTAGGATGACTAGTTACTAACCTACCTTTTGCTTATTTCCTCCTGTTCTATCACTACTCCTTTTCTTCCTTTTCTCTAGCTCATAAGGCATTGCAATTTTCCCCTAACTGATATATAACCTTGTTTAGTTTTTAATTCATACAATCATTAGGGGTCAGAAGAGACCTTGAAAGGTCATCTAGTTCAGTTCCCCTTCCACAGCAGGATCACCTAGACCAAGCTGCACAGGAACACATCCAGGAGGGTCTTGAACATCTCCCGACAAGGAGACTCCACAACCCCCTTGGGTAGCCTGTTTCCATGGTCCATTACCCTCACTGTGAAGAATTCCCTTCTGATATTGATATGGATCCTCCTGACACCCACCCCTCACATATTTGTAGACATTCATGAGGTCATTCCTCAGTCTCCTTTCTCTAAGCTAAAGAGACCCAGTACCCTCAGCCTTTCCTCATAAGGGAGGTGTTCTACTTCCTTCANCCTTTCCTCATAAGGGAGGTGTTCTACTTCCTTCATCATCTTTGTTGCTGAACACCCTCCAGCAGCTCTGTGTCCTTATTCAACTGCGGGGCCCAAAACTGGACACAATACTCCAGATATGGCCTCACCAGTGCGGAGTAGAAGGGGAGAACCTCCCTCAACCTAATAACCACGCCCCTTCTGATCTCCCCACCCAGGATGCTGTTGGCCCTCTTGGTCACAAGAACACATTGCTGGCTCATAGTCATCCTGCTGTACACTAGGACACCCAGGTCCCTTTCTGCTACACTGCTCTCCAACAGGTTAGTTCCCAACCTACACTGGTACCTGGGGTTGTTCTTTCCCAGACGCAAGACTCTACACATACCCTTGTTATACCTCATTAAGTTTCTCTCTGCCCAATCTCTAGTCTGATTCTAAACACAATGATTGTTCCCTGACTGGAATCTTACCATTCAGACTGTTTCCTGGACTGGATATTTAGACCATTATGGAAGCTCACAGATTTGTCTGCAATGGATTAAGAAATATTGTGAGATGTCCATTGTTGATGTAATCAATCTATATTAAAAGTAATTATACAGGCTACATACATTGGGGTTTTTTTCTGGTCTTTTAAAGTATTGTCTGTATGAAGGCTGCATTTGTGAAGTTAAATAGATGTGGCTCGATACTACAGTATACTTTCAGCAACATTAGAAATCTAAAGCATAGTATGCTGTATTTAGTGTTCTGCTTCTTCAGTAATGTCGAACAGAAGTAGGGAAAAGCATAGTTCCTGACACAGAAGAGCACACATGATTGATAGCACATACTACTTGCTAATGCCAAAACAGTTGTCTTAAAATTCAGTTTCTGAAATTGGGTGCATCTTATACATGAAGGAAGTCTGTCAACCTTTTCACTGACTTCTTGTCATTATGGGGTATTGCACTGACCAGTAGTTTTGGCTGAGGGTTGTTTTTTGTTTTACTCTCTCTTCTGCATTCCTGTCAAAAAGTAGTGGATCTAATGCTGCATTCATTTGGTTTCTCAGTGGTCCTCTCACCTTTTTCCCTAGTGTCACAATTCTGCCATTGCAAATTAGAATGAAGCAAAACCAAACAAATTATTTAGCTGTAATTTATTAGTGTTATTTTCATGACAAAAATCTTTAAATTACCTTTTCACATAACAAGGCTCTTTAGAGTAGAGCAAGTTATCCCTGTCACAATTTCAGAGCTACTTTTATTGAGTTTTCTGTAGATATGCATCACATCTGTTCATAGCTTTGTCAGACAGAGGTAATCATCCACCAAGTCATAATGATTACTTTTTAAGAGAAAATTCCTCACCCACTTTGTTTCCATATGTAAGGATTGTAAGCACATATGAATAGAAGTTCAAAACCTATTCAGAACAGAAGTCCAGAACCTATTAAATGCAACCAGATTCCTGCATAATAAGAAAATGTTGCTGCAGAACACAATAAATAGCTTCAAACATAATAAGAGTTTCAGGGTCCAGTTCCAAAAGTATCAACATTTGGCTCAAAATCAGGAAAAAGGAGATTTAATGGCCTCTCAAAGAAGGATCAGGCCACTCATAATAAGTACAAGGATATCATTAGGCTATGCAGGAAGATAATTAGAAAGTCCAAAGCCCAGCTAGAAATTAATCTGTCTTTGAAAATAAAAGACAGCAAGAAGAGCTTCTATAAATACATTAATAACACAAGGAAGACCAAGAAGAGCCTCCATCTCCTGCTAGACCCAGGAGGAAAGATAGTGACAAAGGATGAGAATAAGGGTGAGGTGCTTCATATCCTCTTTTCCCCAGTCTTTAGTAATTGAAAAACCTGTACTGAGGGAATCATAGAATCATAGAATCATTAGGGATTGGAAGGGACCTCAAAAGCTAATTGATGGAGGCCAGAGACAAAACATCCACACCACAATCCAGGATGAGATGATCAGGGACCTGCTGCTCCACACTGATGTCCACAAATCTATGGGGCAAGATGGGGTACATGCTAGAATGCTGAGAGAGTTGGCAGGGGTTTTTCACCACACCACTGTGCCTCATTTGTCAGCAGTCCTAGCAAACTGGGAAGGTCCCACCTACCTGAAAGTCAGCCAATATAAGTATGGACAGAAGGATGATCCATGAAACTACAGGCCTGTTGGTTGACTTCAGTTCCAGGAAAACTGATGGAGCAGATCATCCTGTGTTCTAACACTCAACACATGCAGGATAACCAGGTGATCAGACTCAATCAGTATAGGTCCATGTAGGGCAGGTCCTGTTTAACAGACCTTATCTCCTTCTGTGACAGGTTAGCTATCCTGTTTGGTTACTCCAAGGTAAAACATGCAGGCTAAGGTAGTGCCTGTTTTTCTATAGCTAAAGTTTTTCCTGCAGTTATGAGAGTTTCAGAGTTTTAAATAACTATAGTATTTCACCATGGAAAATTGCACTCTACATTCTGCTCATTTCAGTAATTTTCAGAACACTTTTCACAGTCATTGTCTCGGTTTGGGAAGACAGGTGTCGGTTAGGGAGAGCTGGAGTCTCCCTTGGAATGGAGACTGTCAACCCCCTCCCTCCAGAATATTATAATTTTGCAATTTAAGGGCTTTTAGGCAAAAGATTTGGGAAAAGGAACAACAATTCTTTACTAAGAACAGTAAGAAACACCAACAGTACACTCAAAACAACCAAACGAAAGAAGATCCCAGGGACCCCAACAGAGTCCACCTGACACCCGGTAAAAAGGGTGATGGCTGCAGACCCCCTGGAGTGGTGGATGTGGCTCTCTTTTCCTCAGTGAGGGCGCAGACGGAAGACCGCAGCAGGCAGGAGGCGGCAGGGAGCGGCCGGAAAGTGTCCGCGGTAGCCAGGAGCTGGGCAGCCACAGCAGCAGCCCTGCTCTGCGCAGGAAACAGCAGGAAACAGGAGGCAGAAGGTCTCGGAGGGAGGCCAGATGCCGTGGATCAGCAGAGGCAGCGGTGGCAGAGAAGCGGCACCGAAAGCACGCGAAGCGGCTCCCGCTGGGCACCGCAGGGTCCCCAAACCGGAAACTCCAGTACAGAGAGCGAGCCCCAGCTCAGCTCCGCGCCACTGCCGCCACGCGCACTTTTTTTTT
>VZRI01013799.1:17198-62051 GCA_013397515.1 Upupa epops | reverse complement strand
GTAGTGTTGCCTGGAGTTGTTGTTTCCAAATGCAGTACCTGGCATTATTGTACCCCAGTATTCATTGTACCTCATGCAATTGGTCTCAGCCCTTAGATCCAACCTGTCCAAGTCCCTCTGTAGAGCCTTCCTGCTTGCACAGAATCATAGAATGGTTTAGATTGGAAGGGACCTTGAAGATCATGTAGTTCCAATCCTGTATTCTGTGTCAGGACACCTCTCACCAGACCAGGTTGCCCAGAGCCCCATGCAGCACGGCCTTGAACACTTCCATGGAAGGGTCGTCCACAATCTCCTTGGGTAACCTTTTCCAATGATCTACCATCATCATGGTTACACCCTCATGGTCATCACTCTCAGATCAACACTCCCACACTTCTGGTGTCATCTGCAAACTGACGGAGGGTGCTCTCATGTCCTGGTGATCAATAAAGATATGAAACAAGACTGGCCCCAAAACTGAGCCCTGATAGACACTGGTTGTGACCGGTTGCCAGCTAGATTTCAGCCCATTAATCACAACGCTCTGGTAAGGGCCAGTCAGTCAGGTTTTACCCAGTGGAAAGTACATTTATCTATACCATGATTCACCAGTTTCTCCAGAAATAATGTTGTGGGAGGCTGAAAATGAAGATAAACAGAATCCTTAACTTCTGATTAGTAATTTAATATTTATATATTTTTCTTCCTTATTTTTTTTGGAAAGGCAAGGGCTGTGTTACTAATGCCATCTGCCAGACCATACACAAGGCAGAGAGAAGCGTTCCTGTGACTGGGCAGAATTTTGTAACCATAAAGGCAGAATAATCCTTATGATTTCAGTGGTGTTACTTCTATATTAACACAAGCAAAAGTAAGATGAAATTTCTTGAGAGCATATCTCTGTACCACCGAAAATGACCTAAAAAAAGCTTTCTTGATAAATCTGTATGTAACAGTGTTAAAATACTACTTGTCCTTCCAGCTGACATTAGAGTGTCCTTTCTTTTCAGTCTAAGTAATTATTTCTCCACAAGCTAGCTGGAAATACTTCTTTTCCAGAGAAGCGTATGCTCTGGCTTCATGAATGATAAAGTGGAGTAGCCTCTTGCTGGTCAAAAGATTTTCAGAATATTAATTTTGGAATCTGAATGTAATGGAGAGATTTTGGAATTGTAAGTGGGATAATTTTCATTTAATTTTTGAAGTTCCTATCTTCTTGAGGGGACATGCTTTCAGAAAGGAGGGGACTATGTCACAAACCTGAAAATAGAGTGTATTAGTTGTCAAAGCCAATACAAACAAACCATAGAGAGGCATAAGTGAAAATATTTGTGCATCTCAGATACATTTAAGCTAACCTGTTATCCTTTGTAAAAGCCAAATTTAATACTGTACAGTTTACTTTGGTAAACTACAAACAGATAGTTTTCAAATGACAACGTATTATGAAGCAGTCAGTTCATCTGTTTTTATAGATCAAAAGGTAAGAAAAGATGCTAAATAAATACTTCTGTAGAGCTGTCCCTGATTATTATATCTTTCTATATAAGCATTATGAATACATGCTCTAAGAGGTTCTCTCTCTTGTGAAACAAAAAGTTCTTTTTCCCCCTCTGACTTACGTGTTGCATCCTGCTTTCATAATACCTTACAGAAAACTGTCACACAACTGTGGTAAATTCTATACAATCATATCTAAATATCACAGAAGTATATTAATAAGTTATGGTCACATATGATTAATTTAATGTGTGATTAATATAATACATGATTAATACCATATAATCATCAGGGTAGAAGATCATGTTGCAGCATTCTTCGATTCTGTGATCTGTTCTCTGGCAAGGGAAAGTAGTTGGGGACAGACCAATGTGAGTGGATTTTTTGGCTTTGCTGCCTACTTTGATCTGAAATACCCTTCATGTCTATCCATGTTGCAATGAGCACATTTAGGGCTTACTTCTGTTCAGATTATATCATTGTTAAAGCTCATTAATTTTTTAAAGAATAGGATAAAACTCTTAGTCAGGTGTGGTTTGAATTTGAGACAGATAAATCACAACATTACAGAATAACTAGCATTGTTTTAAGTAACCTGAGTGCTTATAAAGGTACTGAAAATAATCTGTGCTCATGCTTTTTAATAAACATATATTGCTGTCTAGAATATATATGCATGTGTACCTGTATCTTTGAATCTAGAATGACATGCTAGAGGAAGCTGGGCATGGTCAGTATTAGCATGCAATGGCTGTGAGATGAAAAAACATTGTCAATGTTGGCAAAGAATGAGGGATCTCGGATATGACTGACCATAGTGATGCTTACTTTGAGTTCTGTCTGAAACACTCCTCCACCTGTTTTGTTAGCCTTCATTCAAAGGTCTGTCTTTTGAGACCTTTGCTTAGTTTTTAACTTGTGACCCTGAATGCAAGGAAGTACACATGCTCTCGCAAGGCTGCATCTCCTGCTGTCTGAGGGGTACAGGGACATGATCTCTTTCTCTCTGCAATGGCAACTATATTTGCAGAGTCTCATCTGCCTATTGAAGGAAAATATATGCAGTGAAAGAGTAGTCTTAGAGAGTTTTATCCTAGCTGGACTATGCTACTTCATAAGAGCTCATGAGATCTCAGACCTCAGTTGTGTGGCCACAGGCAAAGAAAAGACAAATATAAATCTGGGAGATTTCTCTTTGTGAAGGTAATGCCTTAAGCAGAAGCACTAAGATGCTTTTATCCCATTTGAATTCTGCTTTTCCAGTCTATCCTAATAAGGATCACTCGAATGAGCTAAGTATTTCCCTCAGTAACCACCCTTGCATTATTAATAACCGACTCCTATTTTCTTGCTAGAATAAGAGCTCTCCTTTAATATGTAAGAAGAGGTTCAAGTAACAGTCTTTCATGAATGCACATATTATCAGTATTTTCCACTAATTAGTCTCAAAGTATGTCATCAATTTTATCACCAAATCCACATGGTTTGGAAGCAGTTCTATTCAGATGCTAACACTCAGCTAAAGACCTGGACAGACAAGCAGGAGGAAAAGCTGTAACAAATGAATTGTGTCTTAGCCATGGTCCACAGCCAAAAGAGCAAGAATGAAGAGATATAAAGCTCCTAATGCTCTTAGAAGAGCAAACATATCACATGCAAAAGAACATTAGCAGCAAAAAATCAGTGGTTGATTGACCTCTATTGGCTACTGTTTCCCACTCCATGGACACCATTTGCTCTCTCTGGGCATCCTCTGGCTCCGATGGAGTGAGGTGCATCAGGTAGATCTCTTGCTAAATTCAGTCAAGCTGCATGGGCTTTTCACCTCTAGATCCTTAAGGAACCAGACTCTAATTTCTTTGGCACACAACTGAAACCTACAGGACAGAATCAGGGCCCCTGTTTCCTTAGACATGTTGACCCTTTTTGTCAGCCAGACATAACTCAGCAGCCTTGAAGAGCCGCACTAGAAGTTGAAGCACATGAGGCTGAAAATCCTGGGCCACACTGACATCTGCTCCCAGCCATGAGGAGGACTACGTGTCTACCTAAGATGTAAGCCCAACTGTCACTGCAGAGAAGGATGGGAAAGTGCCTGTGGGATAAGTAGGAGGCAGTTTATGGAGGTGTAGCCCTCAATGAGGTGTTTTCTGCACTCTGGAAGCCTCTGGTGACTGGGACCTCAAGTGTTTGTGCTGTACATGCAGCAACATGCAAGGCTGCAGCCTGGAAAACTTTATTTTTAGCTGATTAACTTCTTTCCTGGCAAAAAAAGTATAATTTCCTTGCATTTTTTAAGAAAGTAAGAGTGCACAAGAGAGAGCACTACTTTCCTCCACAGCATCTACTCTGAAGTCTGGGAAAAGGCTGTGCAATGGTCTGTCAGGAAGAGTATTTTCTCTTATGATGGAAACAAAGAGCTTCAGCCTTGTTGATCAAGGATTTAAGCAGTGGAGTTTCACCAAATGTTTGCTATTATTCTGGAGGATATGCATAGTAAGAATGACCTCCTTACTCCTTCCTTGCTGCTCCTTCTAGCTCATCTGCAGTCTCTTAGATTATCTGGTTGTCTTTGCCTATCTAGGATGTTCTAGCTTTTTAAAAACTTTAAAACATCCTCTTTCAGCAGATGAGAGGCATTTTGTAATTTGTAATCTTCCCAGATTCTCAGTCCTTCAAGTCATTTCACCTATTATGAGAAGGATTTTAGTGGGTTTCTGTTGTCTATTAACCAAACACATAGAACATATTTAATGCTGCTTCTCGGAGAGTTAAATTGGATTTGTCCAGATGGACACTGTTACAGGCCTCTATAGGTGGGATTAATTTCATTAAAATATAATCCCCCCACGCTCACATTATCCCCTTCAGACTTTCTCCTTTAATCTTTTGCAAAGCAGCATTAAAAGGGTTTCTGGCATTCATTAAGAATGATGTTAAAATGAAGCTACATCAAAAACATGGGCTATAGCTGCTGAGAAAAAGCAAAACTGGGATTTCTTTTGCTTGGAGACCTTCCTTCAGCCAGTTGAGCAGGAACAAGAAAAATGGCAAAGCACAAGTCCAATCACAGAATCATAGAATCATTCAGATTGGAAAAGATCCATGAGATCATCAAGTCCAACCGATAATCCTACTCTACCATGGTCACCACTAGACCAGATCTCTAAGCATCACATCTAAATGATCTTTAATTACTTCCACGGATGGTGACTCTACCACCTGGTCTATCTTGACTTCAGGAAGGCATTTGACACAGTCTCACATAGCATCCTCACAGCCAAATTGACAGTGTGGACAGGATGATTGAGTAGTGCTGTGAATTGAATAGATGAGGGATTAGAGTGCACTATCAGCAAGTTTGCTGATGACACAAAGCTGGGTGGTGTTGCTGACACCCCAACAGACTGTGCTGCCATTCAGTGAGACCTGGACAGGTTAGAGAGCTGGGCAGAGAGAAATGTAATGAGGTACAACAAGGGTCAGTGTAGAGTCTTGCATCTGGTCAAGAACAACCCCAGGGACCAGTATAGGTTGGGAACTGACCTGTTGGAGAGCAGTGCAGGAGAAAGGAACCTGGGGGTCCTAGTGAACAGCAGGATGACTGGCAATGTGTTCTTGTGGCCAAGAGGACCACTGGCATCCTGGGATGAATCAGAAGGGGGGTGGTTAGCGGATCAAGGGAGGTTCTTCTCTCCCTCTACTCTGCACTGTTGAGACTGCATCTTGAGTACTGTGTCCAGTTCTGGGCTCCTCAGTTCAAGAAGGGCAAGAGCTGCTGGAGGGTGTCCAGTGTAGGGCAACAAAGATGATGAAGGAAGTAGAAAACCTCCCTTATGAGGAAAGTCTGAGGGATTTGGGTCTCTTGAGCTTGGAGAAGAATAGGCTTGGGGTGATCTCATTAATGTCTAGAAATATCTGAGGGGTGAGTGTCAGGAAGATGGATCCAGGCTCCTCTCAAGGTCATCCAGTGATAGGACAAAGGGCAATAGGTGCAAGCTGGAACAGAAGAGGTTTCATATCAATATCAGAAGGAACTTCTTCCTAGAGAGGGTAACAGAGCATTGGAACAGGCTGCCCAGGATCCAAGACCTGCCTGGATGTATTCCTGTGTGACTTGGTCTAGTTGATCCTTCTGTGGCAGGGGATTGGACTAGATGATTTTTCGAGGTCCCTTCTAATCCCTAGTGATTCTATGATTCTATGACATTAATCACAGGGGCACAAATTAATCCCATAAACAACCATCCACTTTCATTCCAGGGCAGAGGCACAATTTGGTTTCTGTCTCTCTGCCCTGGAAATGAACACATGTTGCTCCATAGCCTTGCACAGAAGGAGTTTCACCCCATTGAGCACAAGGGCTATGCACCACTTACCCATCAAAATACGCTTGGCAGAAGGGCAAGTTCCACCCACATTCCTCTGTGCTCATCTGGGCTGGAGAATCAGCACTGGAAAGCTCTGCACGTCTGCAGATTTTTTTTTACTGCTTGAAACTAAATACCATGCACTTATTTCAGCTTTGTTTCAGGTTACATTTTCTGCAAAGACAACATCTACCCATTAAAGGCTGCTTACGTTATAAATTTAGAATTCCAAGATTAAAATGAAAGAATAAAATAAAGAAATCCATGCCGTTCATTAATCTCACACTGGGAATAAGCAGAGTGAGACTTCTGAAGTACATTTTCACCTCAAAAGAGATTCTTGATTTCCAAAAGTTCTCAGACACTTATGCTTTACTTTCTCAGGCAAAGGAACAGCAGGTACCAGTTTCACATACATGTCAGGTATTTTGGGTACTGAGGATAAATCAATCTCCATCAAGGTTTTCAAGGCAGACACCTTGAGGAATTACACAAGACGCTTCCTGTCAACTACTGGCCACTTAGCTAAGACAGGTCTGGAAGGAGAAAATGTAGTTTCACTTCCAGTTTCATCCCCTAACCACTGGATATTGCATGGCATTCACTGCCATGGAGAAATCAGTGATCTCACTTTCTCAGGAAATTGAAAGACTGGACATAGTAGCTTCCTTGTGTTTTAATTCTAGCAAGCTACTTAACATGACAAATGGGTTTCCAATTTCTAGTTGTCTTAGCTGAGGCAACAATGGGACCACTGACCTGAGGATAAAATGTCAACAAAATGCACAGTCACGGAACAAGGCTCTTCTGGGAGACCAAATTTGACATCAACATATGAATTTCTCAGAACCTGCTTGTCTCAGAAATCTCAAAACATTTTTGTTCTTGGTTTGGAAATACTTGAGATACACAGTTGGCAATTTTCTCAGCATTTTTAATTAAAAATCATGGGAAAACTTACCAAAAGTTTGCAAGTCTTGTAAACTCAAACAAACTGTTGTGTTTCTAGGATGGCTTGGGAATTGAATTAAAAATGCCTTTGTGAGAAAGTGATTTGTTTTGCCAGTGTTGATAAAAGGAGCTTGAAAGGCAGTTTTTGACAAATCTTTTCAGTAGCCCATAAAAGACTCTAGCGTGCATTTTGGTGCATCAGCAGCCACATGAGGACTTTCCTACTATTGTTATTAATTCAGTAAGAATTACCACACTAATAATACTCAACATCTTTACTATTTTTGATGCCATTGAGTAGGGAGGACATTTTGCAGACCTGGTTGTGACGCTTCCCCAGGATGAACAGTTATACTCTAAGTTAGCTTCCATCCTTCCTGATAGACCTGCAGCTCCTCCTTTTACACATGACCTTTCACTGTTACTATTTGAGAACATTTCAGCAAGACTTTTGGGAAGGGGATGTGCAATGCCCTGAGCTACAATGCCAGCACAACAGTAACAGCACCCAGGTCTTTGCCTCAAGACTGGCTTGTTCCCAGCTGTTCTACTATTTGTAGGAAATGGGAAGCCTGCTGAATGAAAGGCAGATGGTGTGATGGACAACCTCTGATCCCTATCACCAAGTTACACAATGCAGACTGGTAGATCTTTTCAGTACCCGATAAAATGAATTGTGCTTTCACTGTCATCAAATTAATTCTCAGTTTTAATGTTTTCAAACCCTTGAAACTGGAGATGGTTTGTTAGACTTATCTAAAATGTTGGACAATAGTCATGCTGCCACTCTGATTTTATACCCCCTTCCTTCATTTTTTGTATGAGAACATTATCAGGTCAGGGAGAAGAGGTTCTAATAAGTATGGTGAAACATGCAGGCATTTATTTTTCATAGTTTAATGTTAGGTTTAAGATGCATACAAAAATAGTAAAGGAAAATTCAAAATCACTTTAAAAGTAAAGCATTTTCAAAATGTAACAACATAGCAGCTTATGAATCAGGAAAATAAATAAAAATAAATAGTTTCTGAAATAAAAGAAACTCAGAACAACTGTCCATGAAATAAATGGACTTGTAGGTTAAAGACTCCAGTTATTCTCCATAACAGGATCAAAATGTATCCCCATATACCTAAAGTAGTTTATCTTCTACTGCAGTCTTAGTGAATCAAGAAACTCATCAAATGTGCTTACTTATACCTGTGATGTACAGTCACATCTTTAATCTGTTTTTCACTACATTCCCAAGACAAGCCCACTTTTTATTACAGGAAAAAAGTTCTATAACTTATATTACTGTTATGAGAATTTCTAAAAGCTCCATCCTCCCATTGCACATTTTGAGGACAAATACTCTTGCTGGGTGATTAGACCTCATCCTTGACAGCTCACTTGAGTAGAGTGAGGTGTTCTTAATAGTTTGGAGAAAATACATTTCTCATACATTGTCTTCAACTTATTGAAGTGGCTGCTGCCTAGTCCTTAATTACCAGATCAAAGTTGCACACAACCTGGGTTCTCTATGCAGTGCGAAGTGGGGTGTATTTGTACGGTCACACGCTTGCAGTGAGACAAGGTTGTAGCTAACAGACTTGGCTCATGCTGTAATGGGGAGTACAAGCTGCTCTGTGGACGCAGAGGCAGACTGTGTTTCTCATGAAAAGCATACTTCATTTTTCAGATCTGCAGAGGCTGTGATGGCATTTGTTCATCTAACAGATTCCTGTGCCAGGTACAATGCAGCAGGTGGGAGCCAGGAGACAGATGGAATGGCTCTCTTTCAAAAATGTACTCAGGGTCCGGTGCTGGGTGTCTCTTGTTTCCAGATTGTGTGTGCCTTCAGTTGCTGTTTCTCTGGTTGCCAGGAGGGACAGAGAAGATAAATGAAATGGCAAAACATTCCGAGCCCTCATTCAGGCTCAACTTGCTAGGTGGGTTTAGTTCCCAGATTGGGTGTCTCCCCTGTTTCTGTGACTCCCAGACAGGACAGTAGAGACGAATGATATGGCAAAGTGCTTTATAGAATTGTAGAATCATTAAGATTGGAAGAGGCTTCCAAGATCATCAAGTCCAACCATCAATCCAACTCCAGCCTGCTCACTAAACACTGCTTCCTAGTCCCTTATCTATGCATTTTTTGAACACTTCCAAGGTTCGCAACTCCACCCCTCCCTGGGCATTCTTTCCAGACCCTGACCACTCTGTCAGTGAAGCCATTTTTCCTGCTGTCCAATCTAACACTCCACTGGCACAGCTTGAGGCTGTTTCTTCTTGTCCTGTCGCTAGTGACTTGGAAGAAGAGACCAACCCCCAACATTCTCTAGAACATCCTTTCAGGTAGTTGTAAGAGCAATACAGTCTTTATTTATATATCTCAATCTCACTTTCCCCAGATTAAATAAAACCCTCAGTTCCCTCAGCCTCTCCTCATCAGACCTGTCCTCCAGGCCTTTCAGCAGCTTTCTTTCACTTCTCTGGAGCTGCTCCAGAACCAAAATGTCCTTCTTGTATTGAGGTGCCCAAAACATAACCCAGTACTCAAGAGGAGGCCTCACTAGCACTGAGTACAGAGGGATGACCACCTCCCTAGTCCTGTTTGCCATGCTGTTTCTGATGCAGGCCAGGAGTACACTGGTCTTCTTGGCTACCTGGGCACACTGCTGATTGTTGTTCACACACTGCCAATCAGCACTCAGATTCTCTTCCACTAAATCACTTGGTAAATTTGCAGTTTACACCAATTTAGGCGGGAATGTTGATCTTCTTGTAGGGTAAAGAGTCTCTAGAGAGAGATCTGGGAAGGCTGGATTGATGGATCAAATCTGATTGTATGAGCTTAAACAAGGCCAAGTGCTTGGGTAGCAAGAACCCAGTGCAATGCTACAGGCTTGGGGAAAAGTGGCTGGAAAGTTGCTTGGCACAAAGTTACCCAGGAGAATTGATCATTGGCTAAATATGAGACAGCAGTGTGCTCAGGTGGCCAAGAAGGCCAATGGTATCCTGACTTGTATCAGAACCGGTGTTACTAGATGGAATAGGGAAGTGGCTGTCTTCCTGTACTCAGCACTGGTGAGTCCACACCTTGAGATAAATGGTTTAAGTATCTGTCATCACTCTCTTTCCTGGACTAAAATAGAAGAGAATTATCTTAAAAACCATGGTAAAGAACATTAGATTCAAAAAGCATTCAAGTCTTGTACAGCTGGATGAGGAGGGGAGGGAGGGAGGCAGGCTGGGGCATGAAGAAGAAATCCTACTGAGAGGCAGCGGTGGGAGCAGGAAGCCTAAGGAGATGGAAAGCGAGATAGAGAGATCTGTTACTGTGGAAAGACGTCACCACGGAAACATCCTGATCTTCTCAGTAACAGCAGAGATTTCAGCTTTGCAATGGCACTGGATTATAAGCAAAGCAGGTTGTGGAGCCATGGCTACATCCTCTGGGAATAGAGCTTTTTGCACATGCTTAAAGCCAGCTGCAGGGATGACAAAGAAGCAGTGCTTCAAGTTTCACCCTGTTGCTTTTGCCCATTTATGGTCTAAGATGCCCAAGGACACCAGGAAAGTGTAGAGTGTGCTGTGAAGAGCCTTTGCATCACAAACCTTCAAAGTTATCAGTAGAAAGCAACTAATGCCTAAGAATCAGACTACTGCCTGTTACAAAGAGAGAAATATTCATTGCTTATGTGTGTGTGTAGGTTGGTATGTAGACATACATACGCACACATCTGTGGAGTTAGTGCTTCTTTATTCCATCAGTTTACTCTGTCTCTGTTTTATACTTGCAAAAAATTGTCCCATTTAATTGCCAGTTGCAGCTCCAACAAGAGTTTCAGGGACACAACTGAAAAGGCAAGACAGGCTGCTGGAGGTGGCTCCTCCAATGTGCAGCCAAACACAGCCTTTGCTGTGCTGACATAGATAAGGAGGCTCATATCGTTTGTCTTTGGGATATCAGTTTACAAGCACTTGTATGTCAGTAATCGTCTCAGAAGAGGAAAAATGAATGGCCAGGAGATCTCCCCATTTTGGCAGTGGTAGTCTCTGCATTGGTTCAAAATGGACTGTGAAAATTGCCTGTCAGTAAGAGAGCCCCTGGGGAAAGGAAATTTTTCTGTTGGGGCACAGATTATCTTTTTAATGTGTTTGTAAAGTACCTGACTCAGGAAGGGCAGGGTCTTTCTTTGGTAGAAATGGCAAGAAGAATAGAGTACTTCAGGAAATCTTACACTCAGCAAGAGGAGCTTAATCTCATTAAAAGGGTGTGAGGATGATACATTTTATAATCTCATTAACATTTACAGAGAGAACACTACTACTTCTGAAGGTTTTTGAAAAAGGATGCCTGTGTGTAGTGTGAAGAAGCTGAAAAATACACCAAATATCTTCTACTAAAAGCCCCAAACTCAATGATAATAGTTAGAATCATAGGAAGTGTTGGGCTGCAAGGGACCTTTAAAGGTCATCTAGTCCAAACCCCCTGCAGTGAGCCTGGAAATCTTTAACTAGATTGGGTTGATCAGAGCCCCATCAATCATGACCTTGAATGTCTCCAGGGCCAGAGTTTCTACCATCTCTCAGTGAAACATGTCTCAGTGTTTCACCACCCTCATTGTAAAGAACCTTTACTCCAACTTCCAATCTAAATCTCCACTGCTCTACTTTAAAATCATTGCCTCTCACCCTGTCTCTGCACACCCTTGTGAACAGTCCCTCCCTAGCTTTCCTGTAGTCCCCTGGAAGGCTGCTATTAGGTCTCCCAGGAGCCTTCTCTTCTCCAGGCTGAACAACACCAACTCTTCCAGTCTGTCCTCATAGGAGAGGTGCTTCAGCAATTTGATCAGCCTTTGGACCTCCTCTGGACCTGTTTCAACAAGTTCAAATCCTTCTCAACAGAACACCTTGGGAAGCAGTTCTCAGGGTTCAAGGAGCAGAGGAGAGATGGCAGATCTCCAGGATGCCTTCCATAAAGCACAAGAGCTTTCAATACCCATGTGCAGGAAATCAGATAGCAATGGGAAGAGACCGGCATGGCTGAGTCAAGAACTGCTGGTTGAAGTAAGGAACAAGATGCAATTGCACAAACTGTTGGAACAGGGATAGGTATCCTGGGGAGAATACAGGGATGCTGCCAGGGTAGCAGGGATAAAGTCAGGAAGGCCAAAGCACAGCTAGAGCTGAACTTGGCAAGGGATACAAAGAAAAACAATAAGGGATTCTATAAGTATCTAAGTCAGAAAAGGAAGGTCAAAGAAGATGTACCCTCCTTGGTGGTAAATGGTGGTGAACTAGTAACAACTGATGAGGAGAAGGCTGAGATACTCAACAACTTCTTTGCCTCAGTTTTCACTGGCAACCCCTCTCCTCACAGCATTCATGATAGTGAGGCACAGGACAGGGACCAGGTTGACAAAGTCCCCCCCACTGTAAGCAAGGACAAGCTTCATGACCACCTGAGGAAACTCAACATAAACAAGTCTATAGGACCTGATGCAGTGTGTCCCAGAAGACTGAAGGAATTGGCTGATGCAGTTGCTGAGCCACTCTCCATAATACTTGAAAAGTCATGGCACTCAGGAGTGACTGGAAAAATCATGCCTATCTTTAAAAAGGGTAAAAAAGAAGACCTTGGGGACTACTGACCTGTCAGACTCACCTCTGTGCCTGGGAAGATCATGGAACTAATCCTTCTGGAGAACATGCTAAGGTGCATGGAGGACAGGGAGGTAATCCTAGGTAGCCAGCATGAATTTACTAGGGGTGGGTCCTGCCTGACCAACCTAGTGACCTTCTACAATGAAGTGACTGCACCAGTCACTTCAGATGACTGTAAGTCATTTCTCTGGACTTTTGCAAGGCCTTTGACGCAGTTCCCCACAACATCCTTATCTCTAAGTTGGAAAATTATGGGTTTGATAGGTGGACCAATCAGTGGATAAAGAACTGGCTGGATGGTCACATACAGAGAGTGATGGTCAATGGCTCAATGTCCAGGTGGAGGAAGGTGAAAGTGATGTCCCTCAAGGGTCTCTACTGGGACCAGTGTTGTTCAATATATTCATCAATGACATTGACAGAGGCATTGAGTGCACCCTCAGCAAGTGTGTAGACAATACCAAGCTGGGGGGTTCAGTTGATAAGCTTGAGGAATGGGGTGCCATCCAGAGGGATCCGGATAGACTGGAGAGGTGGGTCCAGATGAACCATATGAGGTTCAACAAGGCCAAGTGCAGAGTTCTGCATCTGTGGCTGGGGTAACCAACATCAGTACTGGCTGGGATAGGGCCTACTGGAGAGCAGTCCTGTGGAAAGGGATTTGGGGGGGCTGGTGGATGAAAAACTGGACATGAGCCACCAGTGGGCAATCACAGTCAAGAAGGCCAATCCCATCCTGGGCTACATCAAAAGAACTGTGGCCAGAAGATCAGGAGAGGTGATTCTGCCCATCACCTCTGCCCTGGTGAGAACTCACCTGGAGTATTGGAGCCCCCAGCACAAGAAAGATGCAGACATATTGGAGCACATTCAGAGGAGGGCCACCAAAATGATCAGGGGTATGGTGCATCCCTCCTGTGAGGACAGGCTGAGATAGTTGGGGCTGTTCAGCCTGGAGAAGAGAAGGCTCCAGGGGGACCTTGTTTTGACCTTCTAGTCCCTGAGGGGAGCCTACATGAAGGCAGGGGAAGGTCTGTTCAAAATGGTTTGTATGGATAGGACAAGGAGCAGTGGGTTCAAGCTGGGAAAGGAGAGGTTTAGGCTGGAGGTTAGAAACAAGTTCTTCAATGTGAGGGTGGTTGATGGCTGGAATGGACTGCCTGGGGAGATGATGGAGACCCCATCCCTGGAGTCATTTAAGATCAGGCTTGATGAGGCTCTGAGTGACCTGACCTAGGTAGAGATGTCCATGCTTGTGTAGGGAGGTTGGGATAGACGATCTCTGAAGGTCCCTTCCAGCCTGGAACATTCTGTGATTCTTGAGGGCTCCAGAACTGCATGCAGGACTCCAGGTGATATCTCACCAGGACATGGCAGAATCACCTCTCTCAATCTTCTGACCACTCTTCTGCTGATGCAGCCTGGGATGTGGTTTGCCTTCTGGGGTGCAAGTGTACATTGGTGGCTCATGCCCGTGTTTTCATCCACAATTACCATCAAGTCCCTTTCTGTAGGGCTGCTCTCTACGGTGCCATCCCCAGCCTGGATTGATAATGAGAATCGCCCCAACCCAGGCGCAGGACCTTCCACTTGGTCTTGTCCAACTCTATGAGGCTCACCTGAGCCCACTTCTCCAGTTTGTCCAGGTCACTCTGGAAGTCATCCCATCCCTTTGGCATGTCCATGGCACCACTCAGGTTGTCGTCATCTGCAAACTTGCTGAGAAGGCACTCAATCCCACTGCCTATGTCACTGATGAAGACACTGAAGAGCACTGGTCCGAACATGGACTGTGAAGAACTTTTCACACTACTCTGAAAGTTCTCCAGTAATTCAAATATTTTTTGCCTTTGCACACTGAAATTCTTTTCTGTGAATTTCATAGATGGTTTAATGGAGTAGAAAACGAAACAGATAAACAGTCAGATGACTTCAGACATAGTTAATTGAAACTTAATGCTTCTGAAAGGCACTGGATTAGCAACATCAATTAGAATTATCAACAACAAATTAGAAATTGAATTATTCATCCAGAGGACAACAACTTTATGTACCATACTGATGACATCTGTCCATTTGGTCCCATGATCAGGCCTCCACAAGAAACACAAAAAAATGTTTAGATTAATAATACAGTTTTTTATTTTCTGATACAATGGCAGGTAGGAGTTTTTTGTTTATTTAGGGCTGAATGGAAGGAGCTGGAGCTGGCAATATCTATTACTAGGACCTGAATTAAAATTACTCCCTTATTTCATGTTGGGTTAAAAAACTTCAACTCAAGTACCTAAGAGCTCCTGTTCCTAACTTATGGTGGGCTTCAACTGGTGATCTAATAATACACAGGACATAGTTCCCCTTACCAGCTCTCTTAGCAGTTTGCAGGCTATTCTTTTTTGCCAAATAGATAGGTTTCTGACAGATTAAAATGTCCACATTTGGTATACTGTGGCATAACCCACTGTATACCCCTGTAGTTTTAGAGATTAAATCAGATACTTTCCCACACAAAAGCACCATCATATAATCAACCTGGTTTAGTTTGTAAAGGTATCTTCAAAGACCTTTTAATGGGCAGTGTTGGCTCTTAGGCTGCTTGTGCACTTCAAAAAGGGGAAGTCAGGGCATGGTCAGACAAGCTCTGGCAAATTCAGCTTCTGCTTTTGCAGTTTAAGAAATTGCTGAAGCCAGTTCTATGTTCAGCTTCTTTTCTTGAAGTTGCCAAATCCTGCACCAAGTTTTGTAGGGAACTGGTTGAGAGTCCTGTTGCAGCCTCAGCCCAAGGTGCCATTTCTGTTGTGGGCATGGAGCAATGTGAAGCTTGGCCCCTGTAAATGTTGGGGCTTACAGGGGAGGGAAAGCCAAATCAATTAGGATACAATAGGTGTCATGGAAACCTTTGTCAGCATGAGCAAAGGTCATGTCTCTATTTGCTTCTGTGTGTCCACACCTTCTGCCATAAAGACTTTGCCTTTAGACTCTCTTGAATTGTTAATTTTTTTTTCTGATAGACAACAGCCTGCAGTTCCTGTCCTTTGGTTGTTTCTGCCAAAGGCCAGAGCTGGTACCACCTTTAGGATGCACTCTGATGTTCTCAAGAAAACATCCAAGAAAAAAGAATGTAAAAACAAACCCAAATTGTGAACGTATGAATGAAGAATTTAGGGATAAACTCAGAGCTTTTCTCCTAATTTATGAGCAGGGGCAATTCGGACACAAATCACCAGGATTTGTTTATAACAAATTCAAAGGACATGTGCTGTGATCTAGGCCAGGGGGAAAGGTAAAATAGTCTGCTAAGAGTGAGAACTGTCATTCAGCCTATTGAAGTGCACTAATGATTTTGATAGGTAATTAAATTGTTTACTTTAATCAGGAAAAGGTTTGTGAATCTTTGAGCATCTCTTATTTGGTAGTTAAGATACAAAATGTTCTCTATGGGGAGTGAAGTTTATGAGGGGAAAAATATTTCCTCTGCCTAACGATATTTGTGCTAGGAATTTCAATTTGGAGCAATTTATTAACAACAGGATCTTTAAACATTATTTTTGTTATGCTTCACCATGTGTGAAGGAACTTTTAAATAAAAATACCTGAAAATATTGATAGGCATGTATGATCAGTTTGCTGGAATGCATAAGCAAAACCTCAAACATGCTTAATGGTCATGCCTCAAGCTTGCCTGCTTTCAAGTGTTCCATCGAGTCAAATTAACTGTGTGGTTTGCTGTCAATGCTTGGCAGCAGGCATATTGCTCAGTAGTTCTAAGAATGACATTTCAAATTGTTATTTAATCCATAAGGGAAGGAGTGATTGTCATACCTTGATGTGTTTAGTATTGAGAGATTGATAAAGGTTCACTCCACAGCTCTTTGAGATAACAGAATGTTATTGAATCAAGTGAGTTTCATGCAGGGTATGCTACTGCTACCGTAAATTAGAATTACAACCCATATGGTGACTGTTCCATAGTGGAATTGTCTCTCTAATCTTGAGTTGTCTTTACAAAGCTGTCCTCCTGGAAAGTAATGCATATTAAATATTTCTGTTCCTTGCACTTAATGTACATGCTAGTCTGCTCAGTAGGGCACTAGAATCCATGAAGTCAGAAAATATAGGTTGGATTATGGTTTTGTGAGATTGATCAACACCTTCTGAATGATGATCTATAAAAATGTTACCAATTTTTTTATTTTCCTATGGTAAATATTTTAGTGACTTTAAAAAATTCCTATTATTTAAAAAAAAGAAAATTATGATGTGATAATTTTTTCTTTATCTAATATATTCTATGCTATTGTGTTTTGCATCTAATTCTGTATTTTTTGCACCATAATAACATGGAATCTGCTGATCCATTTCAATCATGTTTTGTGAAGGTTGGACATTTCACAGATATTAAGGTTCTACAAACTATTAAAAGATTTGACCAAGTAGAAAAGACAGATCCTTGTGTTGGAGACCCTTATAAATATCTCTGTTGAAGAGAAACTGCAGTGTGAGTTCAAACCCTGGCAGACTAGACAGGCACACGTTATGAGAGAGTTATTACCCTGTAGATGTGTCTGTCCATTCTGATTCTGGAAATAAACCTATTATGAACAAAAAGCTGGAAACACTGTTAATGGAAAGACATTTCTTAGAAATTGAAAGAAAAAAATAAAAGAAAATGAAATAGATGGAAGACCTCGTGTAGCTAAATGTTCAGTAACTATAATTCTTAAGGGATAATTAAACAGCCACAGAGTTCTAGCTAACTTACAACAACATTGAAAACGATAAAGATTCTTCTACAGGAAAACTAAATATTTCAAGTATTTGTAAATACATTGCTTTGTGGAAGAATTCAGGCATTGACATATTGCAGACAATGTTCCTGTGTGACGTGGTCTAGTTGATCCTTCTGTGGCAGGGGGATCGGACTGGATGATTGAATGATCAAGGTCCCTTCCAATCCCTAATAATTCTATGATTCTATGATTTCATCCAAACTCAACAGACAGGTGAATTCAGAGAAGCAAAAATATTTTTTTCAATTAAAACAGGCAAATAGAAAGAGAAATTAAGTGAAAGTACAGAATATTAGTTCAGCTGTTACTTCATTCCTATCCAGAATTCACATATCAGAGATAAAGATGATTTCTTCACACGTAAGTGACTAGTGGTCACACCTTCTCAGACACCAGCAAATTCAACCACAAGTCTCAAATATGTGGGAAACAAGGCTTCTACCATTCACATAATCAGTTGCTCTATTACCATAAAGACACAAATCCAGGTACTAGTTCTTATGCAGCGGCTTCTGTACTATTTGCTTATAACCATGTGTTGTGAGTTATCACCAGTCATCAGTGCAGCCAGACCCAAAGCAGTGTAGCAGTAATATTGTGTTTTCAGTTTCTCTTCAGTTTAATAATGAAAATGACCATTCTTGTCATCACTATGTTTGAAGCAGCATTCAGGACAGACACACCATACTGCAGAGGCGTATATGAGCACAAGTAATAATAGCGTAATACATGAAAACATATTTCATACAGAACAAAGGAACTACAAAGCATGATATGAAAATCCAAGCCTCATCAGCTGCTTTTGGATTCCAGAACTGCAAATTGTCTAAATTGCACTTTTTAAATTAAGCAGTGTAATCAAGCTGGTGTTACAGGAGATACCTCTAAGGACAGAAGCAAACCATAACAGCATGAAGCTTCTGAAGGTCAGATTTTCCTGCTAAGAAGCAGTGTGAATTGACCTTTGTTGCTATGGCCGAAACTGTTGGCATATTAAGGGTAGCTTATCTAACTCTACTTTGGGTACCTATGCTACAACACTCTTGTCTGCATCTTGGGAAATAAAGTCACTAGGGCAGTAAAACCTGTTTCAGACACCAACTCAGTATCTGAACCTTTCTAGATGTACTGTGTGTTAGAGAGGCTAGAACAGAAAGCTAGTAAAGATTTCTCATCTTCAGCAAAACAAGAACTGTCAACACGCTGTGGTACTCTGGGCGAAAAAGTTGTTCATGGAATCATTTTTTTGCTGAGGCTAGATTTTCTTGCGGGAAGCTTATAAAATTTCCCCATATATAGATCCACTACTTTTTATTTTAGGTTTAGAGAAAGTAAAGTTATCTAAAATAGTCTTTTTATTTGTTGTTCACAGCTAGTTTTAGATTAATGCATTTATAAAGTACAAACTGCAGACGCACCCGCATACACATATTGATGGTGGTAGACATAAAGGGTCTGTGTTGGATTTAATATTGCCCAATTAAGCATCTGCATTTCCTCCATAGCTTTCATTTACGGTAATGCATCTGTCAAAGAAAGTATTTTGCTGGGGAGATGCAAAGCAATTTGAAGCATTTTGTTGTGGCAAAACCAACGCAAAACCTATTTAGCAGCAGTCAGGAATGACAGGACAGGACAGTGTAACAGAGCCAGGGTTATAAACATACCAAGTTCCCTGTTGTGGAAACATTCCCTGGTACCCAAGTCTTGCCTGAAGCCCCAGCCTCTCTTGACAGCTGACAGGGTTCACTTCTCATTTCTGTCCCATCAGGAAAAGTGTCTAGTCCTGCTGGGAACTTGCATCAATTTAGTTCTAATGAACGTCTATTAGCACAGAGGAAAGACTATAGCAGTGGTTAGCCTGGCTACCACAGGATACTTCTGTGATCTTGAGCATCACTTAGAGGGAAAATTGTTCAAGAACGCAGTAAGGAGTCAGTAGGGTTTCCAGAGGCATTTAAGGGCCTGTTTGCCATAAAGAACAAGAGAAATAAGGCACCTGCTGCTTTAAAAAATCCCGCCTAGGTGCCTGTGGTCATGCCTACATGGCAGAGAAGTTGCACTCTACAGATCTACATCTGTGTACACAGACTTCCCTCACATGAAAACCAGAAGTACAGGTGGGGAGAGGGGAATGGCTCCACTCAGACACTGCTCTTTGATACAGCTGATGCACTGAGGAGGACTCCTGCAGCCCTTTGCACATCTTTAAATACCTAAACGGTTCTAAGCAAAGTGTCAAAGCACTTCAAAAATAAAGTGGTTTTCTGCTCTGGAACTTGTTTCCCCATCATTAAGACATCACAATTCCTTTCTTAAATGCCCATTATAAAAAAATACATCAACAACTCTGTAGAACTCAGAAGCCATACAAGTGCGCTTGTGGCCCAGAAGGCAAACTGGATCCTGGGCTGCATCTGGAGGAGTGTGGCCAGCAGATCGAGGGAGGTGACTCTCTCCCTCTACTCTGCTGTGGTGAGACCCCACCTGGAATACTGTGTCCAGTTCTGGAGCCCTTATTACAAGAAGGATGTGGCCATGCTGGAGAGACTCCAGAGGAGGGCCATGAGGATGATCAGAGGGCTGGAGCACCTCTCCTGTGAGGCCAGACTGAGAGAGTTGGGACTGTTCAGTCTGGAGAAGAGGAGGCTCCCAGGTGACCATATTGTGGCTTCCAGTATCTGAAAGGGGCTACAAAAAAGCTGGGGAGGGGCTTTTTAGGATCTCAGGTAGCAACAGGACTAGGGGGATGGAGCAAAGCTGGAGATGGGGAGATTTAGATTTGATGTGAGGAGGAAGTTCTTCACTGTGAGAGCGATGAGAGCCTGGAANGATTCTATAACTTCTTCCAAGGGAGGGTGATGGGGTGCTGCAGGGGGGCTGCCTGGGCGGGTTGTGGAGTCTCCTTCTCTGGAGACGAAACCCACTTGGACTTGGTCTAGGTGATCCTGCTGTGGCAGGGGAATTGGACTGGATGATCTTTCAAGATCCCTTCCGATCCCTGATGATTCTGTGATTCTATAAATACCAACCAAGGATTCTTGTCCTACAGAGGGATTTTATTACCAGAAGAAGGGAGGCTAAGGTAGCAGTATTTCTGTTAATGCAGCTTTGTGCAGCATGTAACTCCCCGTTCCCAGTGCAGTAATATTCTTCCCTGTGATGTGAGAACAGATACAATCTTCCTAGAATGAAATGGTGGCATTAACAGACTGCTACTTGCATGGCTGTTCCATCCCCAATGGCTCTATAAATTCTCACCAATAATGACACACAAGCCCTTGATCAGCCTTGGATTTCCATTTCTCAGAAATGAAGTCAAATAAATTCTATAGCTAAGTTCAGCTTTTGCACTGAACTGAAGGAGTTATTTATAGCTATAAATAAGGATGATTTTTGAGAGTACTGTCTCTATAGAAACTGGTGGTGGACTCAGAGGAAATTCCCTGCTTTTTTCCATCCGTAGATGATATCAGAAAGAGCTTGAACTCCTTGTTGGCTGGTAGGGAATGATGCATTTGGCATATTTGGTATTACTAATTTATCTTCCATGAGTAAAAATGTAAGCATTTACAATTGACAATATTTCTTTACATAAATTTTTCTTCCAATTTTATTTCATCAGTGCCTGTGTGTTCAGTTCACTTACACTCCAAAAAAACAAGGGAAATCCCAGCACACACACAAAATTGCACTGAGGTGGTGTTTGGGTTGCTGACTTTCATTCCTAAATAACTCAAAACTACAAGTACAGGATCTCCTGAATTAAGGCTCTTCAACAACTGACTTTATGCACGATTTCTTTTTTCACACATACTACTATGTTGTGGCACTGGGATACTGCTATGGCAGTGCAATATAGCAAATATGTGTGGAACCTTTTGATTTCCACTTACATATGTGGTATTGCCATAAGGGCAAAGCTTTTAAAAGGAAACAGTGATTTTGAGTACTCTAAGATGAGATGTGCCTGCATGCTGGCCTGTATCGGAAACAGTGTGGCCAGCAGGACTAGAGAAGTGCTTGCCCCCCTGTACTGGTGAGGCCTCATCTCAATTGGGGGTCAGTTTTGGCTACTTCAATATGAGAAGGACATTGAAGTGCTGGAGTGGGTCCAGAGAAAGGCAATGAGGCTGGTGAAAGGCCTGGAGGACAGGTCTGATGAAGAGCAGCTGAGGGAACTGGTGTTGTTTAGTCTAGAGAAAAGGAGGCTGAGAGGAGACCTTATTGCTCTTTACAACCTGAGAGGAGGTTGTAGAGAGATGGGGGTTGGTCATTTCTTCCAAGTCACTAGTGATAGCACAAGAGGAAACAGCCTCAGGTTGTGCCAGGGGAGGGTTAGACTGGACATTAGGAAAAATTTCTTCCCTGACAGAGTGGTCAGGGGCTGGAAAGAATGCCCAGGGAGGGGTGGAGGTGCGATCCTTGGAGGTGTTAAAAAACATGTAGATGTGGTGCTTGAAAACATGGTTTAGCGGGCATGATGAGTTTGGATTGACGGTTGGACTTGATGATCTTGGAGGTGTCTTCCAACCCTAATGCCTGATGTGCTCCAGTTTTTTGAGACAGCTAACAGCAGAAAACTGGAAATAATTTTAAAAAATCCTACGTGGAGCAGGAATCACAGTACAAGATGCACTTCCAGGTGCATGATCAGACTGTCTCCTGTATGAAGAGTTTAACACCCTTCCAGTCCTAACAATTCACTTTTCTCAAGGCGCCTCTTGAAATCCTTGTACTACAGCAAACATGAATTTTTCCCTGAAGGGAACTCCTGCTGTGAAAGATAATAGCAAATTACATTAACATGTTTCCTGTAACCAAAAGGGGCTGCATTCTGGGTACAGTCATTAAAAGCCCTTCACCTACTGAGGTGCTATCAGTTTCAGGGGTAGGTTCCATTCTTTGAGGCCTGACAGTGAATTGCGCTTGCTGCTGGGGAAGGAAGCAATAAATGCTTAGATGCTGATAGCAACATTCCTTGCTATTTTAGAGCAGGAAGTTAACAAGCAACGTACAGCTGGAACTGCAAGGAATGTCCCAGTAATCACTCTGAATTTGGTTACTGCTTGGAATTTGCCCAGCACAGCAATGGCAGTGCTGCAACTCATATGAGAACCACCATGTTGATTTTATTTCACTCTCGTTTGACAGAAACTAAAGCAGCTTGCTGTGTCGCTGCTATGGCATCAAATACTGCAGTAGTGGATCTAGAAGTGAGACCCACTGCTTCAGTATCTCAAGGTGTCTTAAAATTTATTTAACTGAATCTTACAACCTAAAATATAATGACGTAAGATATCCTTAACAACATACATTAATCTACAGCAAGGCAAAACCAAAGCAGGTTATCTAGATACCAAAGCAGTTATATACATGGGAAGCATTCTGTTCACACAGAGCAGTAACTTCTTGTTGAAGAGTCCCTAGTGAAGTTGTTTCCATTTTATATTACAGCTAAGATGATGCAGCAGTGCAGTTGAAGGGGCGGTAAAAGTCCTGTATTCTAGTCAACCATGTATCCTCCCTGGATATCATAACTAACAAGTATAGCTGCAGGGTGAGTCAGTTTAACTAGTTGATCCACTGAAAAATTAAAATAAGAAATAGAGTTCCTCAATGTAGGCTCAGTGACATCAGGCCACGCTGAGGCTGGATGACTTGGATCTTGTAACAATGGCTGAGGCTGAGAAGGGCAGAACAAGATGCTGGTTTCCAGCATCTGCTGTCAATCTCCTTTTGCTGTAGCATGTAAGGTCACCCACGGATGAACTGGAGAGGATGGTACAGTTTGGTGTAAGGACAGCTTACTTGCTCTCTGTGCATGACAAAAGCAGTGGACCACAAGGCAAACAGAATGCAGGTCCAGTACACCCTGATCCAGCAGGCTGAACGCAGGCAGTGCAGACTGCTGAGAAGAGCTGCTCTCAGGCTGGGGGCCTTAAGTAAGTCAGCAGCAGGATGCAGCTACAAGGCCTAAACACCAGAGGGGTTTAAAAATAGGCATTGTCACTTTGCATTGTCACTAGAAGCATAATTCAAAGTGGGGTGGAATTTAGAAAAGCAGTGTCAGGATTCTGCCTCTCCCATTCTGTTCGAGAGCTGAGCAGCTATATTTTGCAGAACTCTGAAATGCCTATCTAGCGTAGTTCCATTCACCACACAGCTTTTCAGCAGTTTGGCTTGTGTGTGACAAAGCAGCCTGCAATGACATCTACCCTGGACAAAATCGTGGAAGCCATTTCACCTATGTCTCCCCAGTCCTAGACCGACATTACAGAGCACACCAAGAAGCAGGCACTGCCACTGTCATTCTTTTGCCTTGCTTGGACGTCTGCATTAGATGAAACGGATTATGCTGTGCAAGACTCTTGCTTTCCCTTGACAGTAAAGGGAACTTAGCATGATTAGCTCAGGTACAGCAATCCGTTGCAGACGGATGAAGTGAGGTGTATCTCATCAGAAGAGCTGTCACCCTTAGAGACTTTCTCCATTTAGTTAACTTCGTACTGACCTCAACATGTCAGGGCAAAGCCATGGAGAGTTAATTTCTACCTTAACCAAGCACTGTAAAGAAAGAGGAGAAGAACACTTTCTGGATTTTGATAACAAAATCTTGGTAATTGAGGATGAGAGCAATTAATTTCCATAATCTCTCTGTAACTGCCTTGCATATTGCTTTGTTCAGTTTAGTTCTAGAAGTCCAAAGAAGCTGAGTATCTATTGGGTTCCCAGGCATCTTCATGAATCTCATCAGCAGGGAAGTATTGCCCTAATATTTACATGAGCTCTCTCATTAAATTTAAATCTGGTCATTCTTGTAGTTTCAATTAGAACAGTAAACAATTTCTCCCCTCTCTTGTCAACCTTACACAGATTGCTTGGTCCTTGGTGATTCAGGTGTATATGTGGATCTCTGCAGATCCCTTAACCTTTCCTTGGAAGCCAAGCCAACCTTCCACAGAATAACTACTTTGAAAAGCTCCCCTAAAAATAATAGCTTAAATTAATGCAATTCAAAGACACGTTTTATCTTTAAATTACAGCCTCAGACTCTTTGACCTGTCTGAGATTTACCAGTAGCTCTTGGAACTTCCACAGTCTGTCTGGGTTTGAAGTCCTTTCTAACCCTTGAGAATCCAATCTTTGCTCTACTAGATGTTAGGTTTACTTGGTTGGTTTTAGGTTGGACTGGATGATCTTTAAGGTCTTTTCCAGCCTCATCATTACTGTGATACTATTACTGCCAAACAAGAAGAGCTTGGATGTTCAGCTTACACTTCAGATTTGCCCTCTGCTGAGACTTCAAGATGCTTCCTTCATTAATTCAGATACAATACGTGCAATTTTTATACAATACATGCTGTAACCGTCTTTAAAAATTTAAACACTACAAAAGATGCAGAATTTAAACTCATTTGACAGGGAACTACTGGAAAGAGTCCAGCAGAGGGCAACAAGGATGACTGAGGGCCTGGAGCACCTCTCTTACAAGGAGAGGTTGAGAGAGCAGGGACTGTTTAGCCTGTAAAAGACTGAGAGAAGACATGATCCCCCCCTGTTTCCAGTTGAGCCCAGGGACAGGACAAGGAGCACTGGGCACAAGCTGGAACACAAGAAGTTTCATTTAGAAATATGGACAAGCTTCTTTCCAATGAGAGTCCCAAAGCCCTGGCACAGACTGCCCAGATTTGCTATGGAGTCTCCTGCTCTGGAGATGTTCAAACCCCACCTGAGTGCAGCCCTGTGCACTGTGCTCTGGGCAGCCCTGCTTTGGTGGAGGGTTGGACTTGATGATCTCTTGAGATCCCTTCCAACTCTAATGATTCTGTGATTCTGTAATTGTAACTATTTAATAACAAATAAAATAATGTTCTTCTAGAAACCCAAAACTTCAAAGTCATTCAATTTAACGTCCCTACAACGGCTCTGGTATGAGACTTGTCATTATAATGGCAGCAAAGCTACGCAAGTTTTTCTGATGACCATGAAAAGAGCTCTTGCCTCAAATTTTAATGGACACTGTATTA
The DNA here is from genome assembly GCA_013397515.1 of Upupa epops. Taxonomy (NCBI): domain Eukaryota; kingdom Metazoa; phylum Chordata; class Aves; order Bucerotiformes; family Upupidae; genus Upupa; species Upupa epops. Next base: position 36,776 of record VZRI01013799.1, on the reverse strand, counting down.
TAGACAGGCCTCGATGCACACATGTCTAGCAAGGTTGTCCAGCATTTCCCATTACAAGACTCAGTTTTCTGTGATTTGTAACTTTGCCAAACGTTAATTATTTGCACTGGAATTTTCCACACTAAGCATCTGCCTCAGGATGAATTTGAGTTTTTTGGGAAACAAATAACTCAGCCATTTCTGAGATCAAGGTTAGGGGAAAATACGTCATTTTCTTCACAAAAACCTGAAAAAAATCCAAAAACTGAAACAGAGTTCCTCTGTAATTTTTTAGAGCTACCATGACTTGTAGAATGGGATTAAAATTAGTTAAAAAAGAATTGGTTAAATTTGGCTGAACTCTAGTTCTTTGGGGAAAAAAAAAACCCTTAACAGCTCGTGCGTGCTCATTACCAAATTCTCAGGTGTCAGCAGTTGCATTTCTCAAAGACTCTGTAATTATAGAACATGTTCCAGACTGAGGCTGATCAGGATTTTCCTTGCAATTATAGCTCGTCATAGTGGGCTACAGTCCAGGATGGAGCGAAGTTCTATTTCTCCCCTCCACTCCAAACAGGAAGCCAGAAGGAGGAAGCTGCACTATTTTAAAACAGAGCTTGCAAAAAGCTGATTTGCCTGGAGATGAGGGGCAGCCAGGAAACAGGATACCAGAAAGCAGAGACAGAGTAAAAGAAGAGGGAACTGAGATGGTTATGATGACAGAGACAATAAAGGAGGTGGAGAGCTTCAGAGGCAACAGGAAAGAAATAAATAATTAAGAAAAGTTGCCAAAATTGTGGAAACTGTGAGAAAGACTGGGGGATCCACTCAGTTTGGGTGAGGGATTATTGTTGGATGCCAGTCTACAGAGAAATCCATAGAGAAAAGGAAAAAGAGCCAGGAGAGACAGCACAGATTAAAAGCTAGGAAGGAAAGGAACTAATGGAAAGAACTTAGGTTCCTTACTGGGTGCTGAGAAATGGCACTGGAGCTTGAATAAGAACCAGGGTAAGGAGAAAATAGAACTGAGGCAATGGCTAGTAGAACCAGAGGTGGTTATGATTTGTAGGAATAAATTCAAGCATCTGTGTCATGTGGATGTGCATTCAGTTTGGACCTTGTAGTGGAGCCCAAGAACCTTGACTACAAGAATCTGGCTAGTGTCAGAAAACAAGCTGGAAACTTTCCATCAAAATGTTCTGTCATTATTTCATTGTCCAAAGAAAGGGCAGAAAATACTATTCCTAGTTATTTTGTTAGCTTAATGAGGGGCATCCCTGTTTTCTTAACCCACTGATAAAACATGCTCATCTAGGTCTGACAATGGGAACATGTGGGAGAATTTTTTTTCTAGTTTGGATCAGAAAAAAAGAAACTTATCTGCACATGGAAATATATGATGGAGCATTTTCAGACTCCAAGCCAAGTATTCAGAAGTTAGGAGCTGGAAAAACTAAAGCTATGCAGTAACAGAGACTGTATATTGGCTCCTTTGTGTTTAGGTGGACATAGGCCTTGATCACATGATTACTTATCTGTTTAATTTACAGTGATACTACACACCTTCTTCCCTCTAAATATTCCTCTGCATTTCTTACCAAGTCCTCTACACTACAAGCTTTTTGTATGGTGTTCCTCTTTTTCTGGATGCCTCCTCTCAATTCCTATGATCTGGCTTACAGAAGCTTCACCTCTTTAACTCAATAGCAATTGCAACTTGAAAAAATAAATAGCTGTATTAGAACTTGAGATCACACACCTTGAACTGAGCACTCAAACTGCAGAATAATTCAGTGTTATCTCTCCAAAAGGCACGAGCAATGATACCATTTTAATAGCTGTCATAAAAAAAAATAAATTATATTTGTGGGGCGTGCAGAGACTATGGTGACAAGAACTACTGAAAAGATCAAGACAGGATTAATCATTCTGCTGTCACATAAGACTTTAATATCATGAAATAAACAAAACAGAAGGTCTTACACTGAGCAAGGACAAGAAAAATAAGACATCCTTTAAAAAACTAGCTGTCACCCCTGAGTGCTGTCTGAGCTCTGAGTCCTGAAGAAAAAAACCTTCATTTGCACAGGGGAGATGAGTAAATTTTGTATACCAACCAACTTCTGACATTTCCTACCTTTTGATTGCTTGACTTTGCGGCTTTAATGACATTCTGAAAGCCTAGCATTTAGTATGTTTTATACCAACATACAGAGCCTTAGGAATCTGGCATGTTATAGTTACCACTATCACAAACCCCCAAGTATGGCTTTATATTTTTGTTTTACAAAGCTGTTTGAAAATAAACATCTTCTTGTTTTGGATGCTGTATGTAGACTTGTCTCTTCTTTCATTTCTGTTTGCATCTCTATCCTTCATTCTTTACAAATTCCTCCTTTCTTCAAAGAGTGCAGGACTAGCTCTGGCTCAAACAGCTGCAGAAACAGCTTGGCTTCAGACATTTACCACAGCACATTTGCCTAATCAAACAACCATCAGAGCAGCTTTGTTTCAAGCAGTTGCCAAAAGCCTGTCATGCTACAACTTCAAAAAGCTACTCCAGCAGCTTTGCTGCACACCAGAGATGTTCATCTTGCATGGAGGTGACATCATACATTTCTAGGTCAGAAACCCAGTGGATATTAATGTTCTCTGCTTGTCTGTGGTACAGTTTTATGTGTCTTATCACAGTATTTGTAGTAATGAATGTCATACTTCAGAGTCCATTGCCACTTTACATCTTCTTAAAGAAAGGTGTTCCTTTGTTCTAGGTACTTCCCACTGCTGGCTTCTGTCCAAACATAAATTATTTCAGAGAGTTTGAAGAAAATTCTTTCAACAATTTCCAATAAGAAATTGGAGTCATAAAAAAGCCAGAAAGCCATCACAACAAAAGACTAGGAAGCATGCTGTAAGATAATTAAGTTCAAGCAATCATTAACGACTCCCACATTTCTGTGGTTCTGATAGACTGCTTGTTTAACTTGTATTAAAGCCTTCAGTGAGAGTGATTCTACATGGTCCTGGGACAAATCTATTCCAGAGTGTCAGTATCTCTGTCTTCAGCAAGTTTTTCCCAACAGCTAACCTTACTCTTTCTTACCACAAAATGTAAATACCCTCCTCTCTAACAGTCTCCTATCCCTAAGGGTATGTAGCAACAGTTCTTTCAGTCTTGGCTCACCGAACATATTTTTTTGGCTTGCAATCATTTTCGCTGTTGTTCTCTGCCCTGAATAACTCATCTTTTCTTGCAGAGCAGTGCTCAGAGCTGGACATTGCAGTCTGACTGAGGACTTGACAGCTGTGAGAAGAGTGGAAAGATTCTGATGTGCAAACTGTGTTCTTGTTAAGAAATTTCTGCACATAGTTGATTCCAGAGAGGATAAGTCCTGTATCCTAAATGTCACAGACACTTTGATCTCACTTGGGAATAAAAAACAAGTATGCAGGAAGTGTATTGGGTCAGCTAATAAGATTAGATTTTGAAAATGCAAAAAGTTTTAGTAAGAGAAAATATTTGCAGCTTTAAAAAACCATGTGCACACCAATTTGTCATAGTGCACACCTTAGAAGTGAAGCACTCATCTGGTTTTGTGAACCTATATTTTTTTCAAAGTTTAGAAATACCAGCTGCACCAATAGCAGTCAAACGTTCATGCTTAATCGGAACAGTTCTATACTAACTGTAAATCTATTGTGATTTCTTTCTCAGTGGTTTTTCTGGCTTATTGTTGCAAATTATGTGCATCAGGTGCCTTATCTTTTCCAGCACACCTCATGTTTGAGCGTATCTATCATGCTGGGCTCTTGCTATCATGCTTCTCTCTTCTAGACAGTCTTTACTGCATACGTTTAGCTGTTTAAAGGCATACTTTAAGGTACAGGATACAAAATCACTATTCAGCTTTTATATCCAGTGGGAGATGCAATTTTATATTAATAGCATTGACGATATTTCCCTTGAAAGTTATTGAGCCTTTTCTAATGTTCATTCAACTGGAGCAACTCACCGAAGCTCTTTCAGTAGTACCAATTCATGAGTACAAAATCCCCTCAGAAATGGATAGTGCTCCTGTTTATTTCAAACCTTCCTTCTACTAATTCCTTCCTTTCATTACTCAGGCTATGCTCTTGGCAAAACATTTGTTCAAGTCTCAATTTTTTCAACATTCATACATTAATGACTGCATTTCTGTACGTTCTGCGTTACACTTAGGAACCGTGATCGCTTTCAGATGAGATTCTATGTAAATGCAAAATATTGGTGTAGCGTTGTTATTGCCAGTGCTCCATGCAATGCATATTAAAATTGCAATGCAGTTCTACTCTTCAATTATTGCAGAGCGTTTGTAGCCTTATTAGTTAAGTGGTGTGAAAAACTTGCTGCTTTCTAATTACAGTGCTCTTCATCCAAGTAGTGTAGAACAAACAGTAGGGTTTTGAGTCTCACATTGAACCATGCTGATGATGGAAAATATTAAATCTATACCTTATCTTTATTATTTACGTACTACAGTAGCACCTGAGGGTGCTATTGTATAGAGGGCTGTGCAGCACACAGTCTTGTTCTGAAGAAGGTTAGTTGTACAGTCTTTCTGTCATTATTCCATTCTTAACAGAGGAGGAAGACACTCTATACAGGTGAGTTGCTTGCTTTAAATCTGAACCACCGAATTAACTGCAGGTCTTTAACTACGGTTCAGCACTAGAAAAACAAAATTTGAAAACCTCAGACTCTTTACTCTGACAATTTTGTAATTGCCCTAACAAATCCCTAAACTGAGATGGAGTAAAGAGCAAGGACAGAGCAAGCATACTGCAGAAAATGCCTCAATTATAACAAGGTACTACCACTCCATTCAGACCTGGGAAATATTTTCTCAAATTATAAACAAAGCTTCAAACCCATGGATAAATTAATCTTTCTATGGGATTATATTTGAAAAAATCAACTTCAGTGTCTCAGTTTTGTAACCTTCATATCAGTAGTACTGAGAAATCTGAACAGAAGTAAACCAAGTCAACAGCTTTTCAAGCAGAGCTTAATAGAGAAATAGTTATGGAAATGGGATTGTATGGCAACAGATTATGATCTGAAACTTCATAAGCAAATTGATGTACAATTACCCTAGGGAGGCTAGGTGGCTAGAAGTCTGCCCTGCCTGTAGCTCCATGTTCGTGGGCCAAAATCAGTGTTTTGGTCTTCCACAGCAATTCACTCCCAGAAGAAATGTTCCTTGCCAGACGGTCACACCTGACGTTAGGTCAGTTATCGAAGAGTTGTGTTAAGCTGATATCCGAGCATACTGAAAAATGGTGTGTGTCCTCCGAACAAAGACCCTGCTTTCGAGAAGCTGTCTTTTAGCTGCCTTTTGGTCCCTGAGAATCTGAAGGTTAGTGTTGAAGCTCAGCTATGGACATATCTAATTTTCCTCAGGAAAAACTCAAATCTGATGCCTTTTCCCACAGCATGGTTCTTCCCCTGAAGGAGACAGCATTTGATTTCAAAGTCCCAGCAATCTCTCTTTCCCAAAGGAACAGGTAATCCTGAAATCTGTCTTGTTCTGTGAGTCCACTCATGCCTCTGAGACAGCTGCTATTTGTAGTGGTTGCAAAGGACCATCAGCAGGATCTCTGATTTACATGCTGGTTGTATCACAGACCCACAGGAGCTTAGAGAAATTCAGGATATCTGTAAACTTGATGCAGTTCTCAAAGGACCATCACTGCAGACACCAGAAGAGTAATAAGAACTGGACAGACTGGAAGGCAACAAGAGTGTGTCTGCACGAGCTGCCTTACTAGCAAACAACTCTCTGGGCAAAACAACTGCCTGACTTAGAAGATCTTGTGGATTTACAGCACTAAGGGACAGAAGCAACAAAATTAACCTAAATAGTTTGACCTATAGTTCTGTTTCTTTGACAGCACATGGCTCTTAGATATCCTCTATATTTTTTTACAGCTGTGTGACTACTATGAGCAACATCTGGAGGAACAGTGACAACCCCACATTGCATTTTCTAGTATCTGACTTCCAGGTGTCATACAGCTCTGAGTTAGATGCCTACAGTGTGGAGCTCAAAGACCCAGAGCACTCTGAGCTGGAAACCAACAAAGTAAAAAAAAAAATAGCAAGTGTGTGACAATAAGTGCTTAATCACAGGCTCTAGTAAGAAATTCCTTTTCTCTTGCCTTTTAGTACCTTGAATACACAGCTGGGCTCACAGTTTTTGTAGAGGAAAATGAGCAGCAGCTCAGTTTTATCCAATAGCTCAGTGGTTAGTTTGAGGACAGAAAAAGAGACACATTTCCTTTTGTTGAAGCTACTTTACTGCACTGAGAATGATCAAATATTCATTAGGCAAAAAAGAGAGTATTACTTTATTGCCTAGCATTCAAGGTACTCCGCTACTAGAGAAGAACCCTCAGTGCTTTCATCAATGAAATTTTAAGTATGCCATATTAAGTAATCATGAGAGCAGAGACTGGGATTCAGTCCTTTCTTTACTTAGGTGAGAGAGGCAACCACTGTGCTGTATTATCACACAAGCTTTATATTCCTTCACTCCCTTCCTATCACTTGTTCTAACAAATATTTCGCTGCTCCCTGCACTGTGGAGGAGCATTAAAAAAATGGATGTTGAGTGTCTTCACTCTGGAAAGCAAAATGCATCTAAAGTTAAAACAATCTTAGAAGATGGGAAACACCTTCAAAAGAGGGACATAAACCAAAGAAATACTGCCTTCCGTGTCTCAGCTGAACTGTTTAGCTGATGAGTGACAAGTGATGCCTGACCATGTTTCCTATATGATCCAGTGCAACATGCCTGTACTAAGGGTGTTTTCTGGACTGATTTTGGATGCAAGTTAAGGGATGGAATAACTTATTAGAGAAATACATTCATGTAGGCACTTAGTAAATATCACCTATGAGAATCTTCTTGTGCCCTTTCTCTATTTGAAGGAGGTCTGTGAAAAAAGCTGGTGAAGGACTTTTATAATAGCTTGTAGTCATATGATGAGAGGTAAGAGTTTCAAACTGAAAGGGGGAAGATTTAGATTAGAAAATAAGAAAATCCTCACAGTGAGGGTGCTGAAGCACTGGAAGAAGTTGTCTAGGGAGGTTGTGTCTGCTCCACCACTGGAAGTCCAGGTTTGATGGGGGTCTGGGTAACCTGGTCTGGTGAGATGTGTCCCTGCCCATGGCAGGGGGGTTGGCATTAGGATCATAGAATCATTAGGGATTGGAAGGGACCTTGAAAGACCATCTAGTCTAATCCCCCTGCCACAGCAGGATCACCTAGACGAAGTTGCACAGGAACAGATGGAGGCAGCTCTTGAATGTCTCCAGAGAAGATAATTTTTAGTCTCCCTTCCAAGCAAACTATTCCATGATTCAAAAATTGTATGAACTCATGGATGCAGTAACAGTAGTTGTTTAACTTATTGTTATTATTTTGATGTTCCTTCCTAAGCTTTAATAATGCAGTACTTTGCTTCCTGTAATGATCTCTCACCCACTGAATATTGTGTGATACTCTATATTTTTCTATAAAAGAGGTATTTTCTACTTGAACAGAGTGGTTCTGCAAGGTTGAAAGAAACACTAAAAAAGTCAGTGTACCTGTAGTTTCAAAAGTGCTATTTTCATTGGCTTTGAAAAATGGATATTTTATTTTAAGAATGAGCTGGCACACATCTAATGAATCTATACCATAACTCTGTTTTGATTAGAAATAAATTCAGGCTGTGTATATGACTATCTAAGTGTCCTTGCTTTCGCAACAATCAGTTCTTGTAAAAAGAACCCATCACCTGAGTGAGAAAAAAGGGCAGCAAGGAAACTCACAGATACAAAATAAACTGAAATAACCAGTTTTACGTGAATATAAGTATCTGCCTGTGTGGTTAAGTGGAACCAAATCACAAAAAGGGTCATATAATATGCTTATGGTTATGGCAGTGTAGTTTGTGAGTGCTTTAATTTTAGGTGGTTATGGCAGTGTAGTTTGTGAGTGCTGAGTGCTATAATTTTAGAACAACAGTGCTTAATTGTATCACACTGTTACAGTAATGATGAGGCTGGAAAAGACATTAAAGATCATCCAATCCAACCTAAAACCAACCAAGTAAACCTAACATCTGACATCTAGATCATGCCACTCAGCACTTCATCCAGCCTAACCTTAAACACCTCCAGAGATGACTACTCAACGACTTCTGTGGGCAGCCCGTTCCAAAATCTGACCACTCTTTCAGTGAAAAACCTTTTCCTAATGTCAAGTCTAAACCGACATCTAAAGTCTAAAGCTCCCCCGATGGAGCTTAAGACTGTGACCCCTCATCCTGTCTCCAGTGTCCAGGGAGAAAAGACCAACCCCCACCTGACCATAACCACATTTTAGGTAGTTACAGACAGCGATAAGGTCATTCCTGAGCCTCCTCTTACTCTTGTGGTGTAAGATGGATTTTGAAAGTACATAATTTAGAAGGAGGATGATGTTTTTCTCAACAGTTGTCTGTCTCCCATAGAGGTTGAAACCTGTATTTAGGCACGGCCAAATTTCTTCTTTGGATATTTGGCATTATCTGATTACAGGATGTATTACAGACATATTGAGCTCCTAAAAGTAGTGTCCTGCTTTTAGACTGTCATTGTCTACGCTCTGAGGTCCAAAGTGTTCCTCTAACTGGAACTTCTAGAAAATGAAATGGACTTAAGGAAGTTGAGATAACACTAAAGATATTACTGATGGCAAAATGGGGAGAATATGATTTGTTGATGGGTAAGCAGAATAAGGTAAAACATGTATTTGCACTATTTCATTTGCTGTTAAATGAAAGCTTTATGAGTTTCTGTATTTTAAGACCATGTTGTTTCTGATGACTATGTACTTAGAGAGATCTCAAATAAATTTTTCTATAATTGAAGAATTTCTTGCTTGGCTTAGATGAGTACAAGGATTATGGCCACTCAGTACAGGGTTGCATTTTTCACCAGAGCATCTTTACTTGCAAATATTTGAGCTGAAGATGCATTTGAATCAAAAACAATTTGAAGCTAAATTACTTCCTCTTTCGATTAAGTACATTCCATTTGTACTTTATTTATTTAATTAATTACAAACTCATCATAACTCTTTTTAGAGTAATCAAGTTTAGAAATTTTTTTTAAAATATGCAAAGATAGGTGTAGAGTCCCGCACTGGGGAAGAAACATCACCAGGCACCACTACAGATTATGGGTAGTCCTGCTGGAAAGCAGCCCAATGGAAAAAAACAGAATCTCAGAATTATTGAGGCTGGAAAAGACCTCGGAGATCATTGAGCCCAGCCTATGACCTAACATCACCACATCAGCCAGACCATGGCACTAAGTGCCATATCCAGTCTTTATAAACACCTCCAGGGATGGGGACTCTACCACCTTTCTGGGCAGTCCATTCCAAAGTCTGTTCACCCTTTTCATGAGGAAGTGCTTCCTAACATTTAACCCTCCCTGGTGCAGCTTCAGGCCCTGCCCTCTTGTCCTATCACTAGTTGCCTGGGAGAAAAGCCCACCCCTCACCTGTCTATAACTTCCCGTCAGGTAGTTATAGAGACTCATATGGTCCCCCCTGAGTCTCCTCCAGGCTAAACAACTTCAGTTCCCTCAACCTCTCTTCATAAGACTTTCCCTTGGAGTCCTGGTTATGCGTCAAGAAAACTGTGTCCAGCAGGTCAAGGGAGGATCTCCTTTGTCCCTGCTGCAATCACATCTGCAGTACTATGTCCAGTTCTGGGCTTCCCAGTTCAAGAAAGACAGGGAACTGCTGGAGAGAGTCCAGTGAATGGCTAAAAGAATGATTAAAGGACCTGAACACCTCCTCTATAAGGAAAGGCTGTGTAGCTGGGGCTGTTTAGTCTTGAGAAGAGAAGGCTGAGACGGGATCTTACTAACGACTACAATTATCTGAAGGGTGGGTATCAAGGAGAAGGGATCAGTCTCTTTTCAGTGGTGCTGTGTGATAGGACATGGGCAATAGGTACAAGCTAGAACACAGGTAGTTCCACCTCAACATCAGGAAAGACTTCTCTATTGTGAGGGGATGGAGCACTGGAACAGGCTGCCCAGAGAGGTTATGGAGGCTCCTTCTTTGAAGATTTTCAAACAGCCTGGATGAGGTCCTGTGTGGCCTGACCTAGATGATCCTGTTTTTGACAGGGGGACTGGATTAGATGATCTCCAGAGGTCCTGTCCAACCCTTAACAATCTATGATGCTATAATATAAGAAAATATATTCCAAATATTCTTCCTTAGAATGTCTCATTTTTAGGAAGGAAATCCTCATCCTGTAATGCAAAAATAGAGAGCCACAACCTATCCTCATCCGGCTCTGGAAACACCTTTTTGCCTAAGCTTGCACCTGCAGCCATATCAAGTTTTCTTTGGGATTCTCAGCACAGTACATGCTTAGCAGTAAGAACATGTGTATTTTTCAATGTCTGCTACAGAGGTTAAGCAGATGGTAATGAGCTTCTTTGCATGGGGACCACTTCCTGAAATGGGACCAAAGACTGTTACCAGATATTACAAGTTCCACAAGTTCAACTTCCCACAACCACAGATATGAAAATGCTGCAGGAGGACCATGTGCCAATCCTCAGGCAGCACCTTCTCCAGTGAGTCACACCGACCCAGAGAAGTGAGGAAAATCTAAAGCCAAACTATCTTTAGGGATGTGGGATGGGAGTTTGAAGGCTTCAGATAATTCAAGGTGTGACAGCATTTATTGTAGAAGTGGTGTGCGTGGTTAACCCAAAGTTGTCTGCCAGATTTCAGTGTAGTAACTTATAAGCATTACCTCAGAGTCAAGACTTACCCAGTAATTTGCAACCTCTCCTTGGGTTTGGATGCATTTTTGTCTTCTGTATTAAGTGGGGACAGTCTTGCTTAAAGCAATGAGTGACTTTCATCATTCAGAATGAAACACCTTTGAAGCTAACTGCGTGAAGAGCATCTCCAAGGAAAGAATAGGTTTTTACTTTCTATTTCAACAGAATTGAGTCTGTTTGGTAGCTGATAAAGGTTATCACAACTATCAGCTGTGGAGACGGACTGGGACATTGTTTCTGCTCAATTTAACAGCTAAAAAGGATTGTGATGTTCCTGGGCTGCACTGCCTGCTGTGGGGAGAACCACAGACACCATGTTCCCTTCTTAATGAGGAGCTGTAATTACATAGCTGCTGGAAGTCCTGCTTGCTTAAAACTCAGAGTGACCATTTGACTTTCAGCGTAATGAAAAATGAAGACTTTCTGCAGTAATCTGCAGACTTTCTCATAGATGTGAAGAGGAGGAAACCCTTCCTTGGTAGTACACTCCATTTCCTGTCTTATGGTAAAACCCACTACAAAGTCATCTGTATGGGCTATGCAAACAAAGATACAGCTTGCTGACATATGAGGGAGCTTCATTATTGAGAACTTGACAAAATATTTGACCACAGACAATATCCTTAAGCAGACCCTGGTACATAAAAGGAACACAAGAAAAGCTTTTTGTCTCTACTCTACTCTCACCTTTGGTGAGGGTGACAGCACTGGAATGGGCTGCCCAGAGAGATTGTGGAGTCTCCTCTTTTAGAAATGCTCAAAATCAGTTCTGTGTGACCCAATCTAGGTGATAGTGCTCTGGTTGGACTAGATGATCTTTTGAGGTTCATTCCAAACCCCAATATTCTGTGAACATGCAGAAATATCACTTGTCTTTCCTAGTTCTGTAGCAGGCATGTTCCTTTTAAAGTCCTCACTCCATGATCTGAAACATTATAATAATACAATTTTTTTAAAAAAAACCCCAAACCCAACATAATATACCTCAATGTACCTAATATACCAGAGGACTAAGGAGTACTGAGTGCTTCCAGCTGAGAGACTCAAGTATAAGAGTGCTTCGAGCCGGCAGGCTCTAAGCCAGTGGAAGTTGAAAAGCTTTGCAGATGTGATGTGGCCATTCTCTGTTGATGTTGGTGGTCATGCTGTTATCACAGCACTGCTCCCACAGCTGTCATTGGAGTGATGTTGGCAAAGCCTCTGCTTTACTCTTCTAACTGGAGTTGAAATGCTGTGATGACAGCTGCACAGAAAGTGAAGAAAAAGGGAAGACAATAGAAATCTGGAAGAAATACTGCAGATATAAATGGAAGCAACTACGCTAACCACTGTGAACATTCAGACCAGAACTTCACAGAAGCTAACCAGCTACAGGGGGATAATTTGTATTTCAGTTACAGTGCTGTAAATCTGAGATTAGGTTAAGTGATTCTACTTTCACGCCAACACAATCAGAATCCCTGAAGTAATTTTAACTCACCTCTCTTGTCTGTTTATGCCACAGTGACCGTTCACAGCAGAACGCTCTGATCACACAACGTGCACATAACATTTTATGTCAACGCTGTAAAAGACGACCACTGAACATAATGGCTTGAGCTCAACTTCTGTCAATGTAAAGAGAAGAGAGACTGCTTTCAGTGTACTCTCATCCATTGTTTTTCATTGAAAGAGTAGCATTGATGCATTAAATTTTATCTCTAAGCAACATCCACTATTCTGGCAGTTTAAAAACCCCCACTGTTGCAACATACACAAAAAGGTATTTTGGTCAGGAACATCATGTCTATTTTTTCCCATTTTTCTGTATATTAAACTTTATACTCACTTATATGTAACTAAGTCCCAGTGGAAAAGCTATTGCAACTGCAGGACTTGGAGTGTAACGAATATTTTAAGAGCACATGCATAACTAGAAGAGNCAGTGGAAAAGCTATTGCAACTGCTATATATTAGTTACAAGGACTTGGCGTGTAACGAATATTTTAAGAACACATGCATAACTAGAGGACTTCAGAGAAACATAGACCATTTGCCTAGGCTGCCTAAACCATGAAAAGGCTGAAGCACTGTTCAAACACAACTACTGACCACCTCACATATAAACAGAACACCACTCTCCACACACGTTTCTCTGGTGCAAGGGATTAATTGCACTCACTCCATTGCACTTCAATCTCAAATAGTACAATCTGTACACTGGGGCATCCTTGCCTCTATGTTTGTTACAGAATTGATGGTGTTGGAGAAGTGGACTTTTGAGGGACACACAAGTTGAATCTGTATGACTTAGAACAGATGGAGCATAAGAACATCCTGCTGTGCATGCAGCATTGCCTTACCTAACCATATGTGGCAACACGCCAAATGTGTGGGTGCCCTGGCCCTCAAATACACAAGGAGAATGAAGTTACTTTTAGAGACACAATGCCTTGCTGTACTTTCATGAAATGAAAGCATTTGATTTCCTTCCATTTTAGGGGCTGGGGCTTGGAAATACACCCAATAGATTCTGTGCCATGCCACAGAGTAGGAGCACCCCCTACATAAAGCACATTTTTTTTTAGGATGCAAAAGTACCTGTGGCTGAATATTTGCATATAAACTACTTAGTTACAAAGTGGATGTGTGTGGAAGCATGTAAAAGCAAAAGGGAGAGTTTGCACAGATTTCCTTCTGTGCTAAAAAACACAATACTTACTGAGAGATTTCCTGAAACGAGCATGAGTAACAAATAAATTAAACAGTGAAAGAAAATAGTAGAACTCCATAATCACATCCACAGTACCAAATTATGCAATAGTCAGTGTTTATTGTTATCCCAGTAAATATCTATTAATGGCTGTTTTTTTCAGTATCAGAGCATCCACATCTTCCTATTGAGATTTGGCTTGGATTACTTCCATAACCTCCTTTATAGTTTCTGTTCTCTAAACACTTCGGTTTAGTGGTGGTGTTGTTCCTCTGTTTTGTGAGGGTAAAGGGGACCATGTCTGTGTTTTCTATCCTAGTTTCAGTCTTAAAATCCAGGAGTGTGTGTGCTCCAAAGATCCATGACGACCAAATTCAGGACACTGTTCCCAAATAGGAAAGTTCTTGGGTTCTTTCTGCATTCTGGCTGCTCTCAACACAGAGCCCTAACTGTCTGTGTTAGCAGACGTTAACAATGCTGTTATTTTCTCAGGATAATGTAACTTGATTTGGTGTCTTAAACACGGCTTATGGTTTTCTTCAGTTACAGAATCTGTCCACACTTTCTCACAGTGACTCTTTGCCATTCACCTATGAGCTCCTCAGGGGTAGAGCCTCTGAGCTTCAGGTTGGGCCACAGCCCAGCCCATTTCTCCCTTCAGTTTATCACTGTGGAACAGCAACAACAGCAATAGCAGACAAGAAAAAAAATCAGAAGTGCTAAAGAAAGGTTAGAAGTCCTGGCAGTATTAACTGAAAAGAGGAAAATTAAGTAACAAACACTGTACTACAGCAGTGACTGAAGTCCAGCAACTGTCTCAAAACCCTTGAATACAATGACAGAAGTGCTACCAGACTGCTCAGCTGTGAGGTCAGGCTTACACAGAAAAGGAGCTGACTTGAGAGCAAAATGCTTGTGAGCAGTAAGTCTTTTCTGTTTCAAAGGAAAATCCCATGCCTTCCCTTCTGGTTGACCTGCCCTAGCAGATGTACTTTTGGAGTACAGCATGTACGGTGCATAAGCAACTCTTGTCATTTGTGGTTGGTTTCCAAGTCAGCAGTACTCAAATACATGAAGTGCAATTTTGTCTCTCTCTTCTGTCCTGAGTTTTGTTATTGTTGGTTTGGTTGTTATTGCTCTGAAAGTGTATTTGCTCACTTTTAAAAAGACTTATCTAATTTTATCTCTGTGGATACATTTCTCCTCCATTCAAACTCCTCTTCATTTTCTTCTGATGTCAGTGGTAAACACTTGGCAGTTTCCTGTAAAGAAACAGCGGTGTAACTGACTGTGTGAATTAGCACCTCACCTAAAGACATCAAATATGATGTCAGACCACCCCTGAAGCAGCTCCAGAAGTGATACCTACGCTAACTCAAATACTGTAACTTTTCTGCCCCAGTACTGGAGGCTCTGTGTGAAACTAGAAAATTTATCTAAACTGAGTAACAAGTAAGGGTCAGCCTGAGAACTGATTCATCATAAGCAAACGTCTTGCTTCAATAACAAATGACTTACTGTAATCCACTGTCTCTTCCCGAACAGCTGATGTCACTGCATTTAAAAGACATGGGTCTAGGTGTTGTTTATATTATTACAGTATCTACATGTGCTGGTGGCAGAATGAGACACTTGAGATGGCTAGCAGTGTAAATCTTCAGTGTGAATGAAGAGCATTACTACTCAGAGCTGAGCAGGTCAGCATGTCCTTGGAAATGGATAAAGTTAATAATGTGGGAATGTTCAAGAATAGATTGGTCAGAGCAGCTGTGCAAGTGTGAGAAATTCCTCACACCAGAGCTGAGCAAGAAAACACAGGAACAAGATGACAGCAGGGAGCAAAGCTCAAGGAAGGGACAGTTCCACATTCAAAACTAGCTTCTCTCTGCAAGCTCTTGTGTCAACACATTCACACAGAGCATGGCTGCAGTTAGGGTAAGTTATACATAACCAAACAAGCAGGGTAGATCAAGGCTTTTAAACCTTTATGCCTAAGTATAATTAGAAATGTATTGAGAACAATCAATTCCACTCCACTGAACTAAATTCTCTGAGCTCAGCCATGCAGCAGGTTTTTGCCCAGCGAAGACTCTACCTGTCTCTAGGTAGAGGTAGTCTCTGTGGGAGACTGTGTCAAAGGCTGTGCTGAAGTCCAGGTAAAAAACATCTACAGCCCTCCTTTCAACCACCAGATGGGTCACCTGGTCATCGAAGGAGATCAGGTTGCTCAAGCAGGACCTGGCCTTCATAACCCTCTGCTGGCTGGCCCTGATCACCCGGCTGTTCTACACTTCTTGTGTGAGTGAGCAGAGGATAAATTGTTTCACAATTTTCCTTGGTTCTGAGGTCAAGCTGACAGACCTTTAGTTGCTCAGATCATCCTTCCTCCCCTTCTTGCAGGTGGGCATCACATCAGGAGCTTCCAGCCATCTGGGATCACCCACTTATCCAGGAGCGTTGATGCAGTGTTGCTTGGCAAGCTTCTCCACCAACTACTCCAGCACTCTAGGATGGAATTCATCTGGCCCCATAGACCTGTGAGTGTCTAGGTGGTGCAACAGGTCAGTAATTGCTTCCTCTTGGACTGGAGGAAGTGTCTCCTGCTCTCCATCCCTGTCCTCCATCCCAGAAGGCTGAATACCCTGAGAATAACTGAGCTGGTCATTAAAGACTGAGGCAAAGAAGGCATTAAGTACCTCAGCCTTTTGCTTATCCTTAGTGATTTCCCCTCCATATCCAGTAAGGGCTGGAGATTCTCCCTGACTCTCTTTTTGCTGTTGATGTGTCTGTAGAAACATTTCTTGTCCTTCACTATAGTGTCCAGGTTGAGTTTTAGCTGGGCCTTTCTGATTTCCTCTCTGCATGCCCTAGTTATTTCCCTGTGCTCTTCTTGAGTTGTCCGTCCTTTCTTCCAAAGATGATCAACTTTCCCTTTGTTCCTGAGGCCCAGCAGGAGCTCCCTGTTTAGTCATGCTCATCTTCCACACTGGTTCATCTTGTGGTGCATGGGGACAACCAGTCTTTGTGCCATTAAGAGTAATTTATTGAATGGCCAGCCTTAGTATTCAGAATGCTGAGCCTCAGTACCCAGAGAGAAGTATGGGAGACTTGAAACACGTACAAGAACCCAAATATACCAGAAGAAAACATCTGTGTTGAACTTATCTCATGAGCACATCAAAAACATATTGTTTATAAGATAGAAAGTCCTCAGCCTCAGTTTCTCCTTCAAACCTGCCTTCATTTCTCTTCAGAGTAGCTGTCCAGTGATGTTATTCCTAAACAAGCCATTACTGCAGAGATGATCTCTAGCAATAAAACTCCATATAATGGGAAACTAAACCTCTCCTGGTATCTTATGTACCAAGAAAGTTTGTATGGACAGTCATGCTCTCACAGAACTCATGTGTCTTGTTGGGGCAAACCCAAATTGGGTTAGTTTTGGATTTGCCTGCAAATCGTAAATGGATTTTCAAACCCTCCTTGTTTTGTTTTTCTTTTCTCCCATTAGCACAGTAACTAAATTAATTGGTTAGTGTTATCTCAGCTTAAACCCTTGACAACTTCTTTGGGTGTTGAGGTTTAGGGAAATGCATTACTAGACAAAACGCATTAACTAACATAGTGTTAAATACAGTTTAGCTCATACTGCAGGAAAGAACAGTAGTGTCTGCTGTCAGGCTTGAATCTGTGAACTGGTTGAAGAGGAACATGAATGAAAGTATCATTTCCCTTTCTGCTTCTACTTGAAAGTAGAAACATGGTTGAACATACATATGTCCTTTCTCACAGAGGCAAAAGCCTAAAATGCCTCATGTCTAGACTGCTCAAATGGCATTCTCTTGTCTGTTCTGTACTTATTAGTTACTTGAATTTAATAATGTTTTTATTAAAACAACTCAATCTAATGTCTATCATGTTGTATTGATTTCATGTCAATGTTTCTATAAATAATCCTTAAGCTGCGGAAAACCTACAGGACATTTTCTCAAAGCATTTGTTTCAGGTATTGTTAAAAGACTTATGGAGACTATAAGAAATTCTAAATAAAATGCAAATTCATGAAAAAGGGTGGTGGTGGGGGGGTGTTCTTCATAAATGTTTTGCAATTTATTTGTAACAGATTTAAACACACACTATCTATTGCCATATTTCATCACAGAGCCTGTGCTCTTGGGTCCCAACTTTTGTTCTCTTTTCCTGTTTGAGCAACAATACTTACCAGAGATTTTCCAATATTCAGAATTGCTTCTTCTTCTTCCTCTCCAAAGTCCTTGTTGAAAGCTTTCAACAAATCTAATACTTGACAGAAACTTATTTTATCTTAATTTTAAGAAGTCTGTTACTTCTGTGTCTGCGGAATGGCATTTAAAAAGAATCTAGCAGAGTGATTTGTATGTTTAGAGATTGCTTTATTTGACCTCCTTCACCTTGAAAAGACATGCAAAAGGAAACAGATTCATCTACCTTTCCATGGGGTGGATCAGGTTTATGACTATATAAAGAAGTAAAAGGTTTAAAAGTCCATGGAACGTTATGGGGTTCACTCATAGCTCCTACGGGAAGTTGCTAGGCCATTATCTATTGTATTGGAGAAATCATGGCAGACTGGTGAAATTCCTGCTGACTGGAAAAGGGAAAAAAAGAAGACTGAGGGAACTACAGATCAGTCAGTCTGACCTTTGTGCCCGGCAAGATCCTGGTGCAGATCCTCCTCAAAATTATGCTGAGGCACATGGTAAACAAGGAGGTGATTGGTGACAGCCAACACAGCTTCAGCTACAGGCAGATTATGTTGTGACTTTCCAAGGCAATATTACAATGTTGGTGCATAAATGTAGAAGAAGAAATTTCTCCTTGTGAAGGTGCTGAGGCACTGGAACAGGTTGCCCAGGGAGGTTGTGGTTGCCCCCTCCTTAGAAGTGTTCAAGGACAGGTTGGATGGGGCTTTGGACTACCTGGTCTGGTAAGAGATGTCCCTATCCCATAGCAGGGGGTTGGAACTAGATGATCTCTCAGGTCCCTTACAATCTAAACCAACCTATGCCTTGATTTTTTTCCTTCACTGGTGAATTGTCAAAGTATCAATACTTGGTTCTGCCTTCATGAAGTTTTTCTTGGAAACTCACATTGTTAAATAACCCAAAAATAAAGAAATCTGGGGTTTCTTTCTCTTTTGTAGTCCAGACATAAATTAAACGAACAAACACATCTTTGATACAGCATGGCAACCGTAGCAATACAGATAGAATCAGTCACATTGCTGTGTTCGTTTCAGTGGGATAAGCAAGAATTTAGTCAGAGATATTAATGAGATTTTACCAACATAAAGTGTATAAACCATTAATATAGTTTGTGGTTTTAAGTACAGGGAGCTCAACTTGTTCAGTCGCATAGCAGCTGCCTTAGAAAGACATGCCAAAGCTGGCAATTGTATCGATGAGTATGTGCAAAAACAAAACACAAAGCATTTGGAAATTGCAATCGTGCTTAAACAAGACTAACTCAATCAAAATCTGTCAGAGTCCTTTTGCTAGACACAGTTTATTAATTTAGAATCCATTATGCTATCCAGAAGTCCTTCTTAGCAAAACAAGAAAGCTTTCATTCTCTTACTCATCTTTTGGTTTATGACTCTAGGAGTAAAGATTGATTTCCTGCTTTTGCTAATCAATACAGGCAGAGAAAGGAGAAAGACTAAGAGTGCAGAAAGCAGGAGACATGTAGCTGTTGCTGAGCTTTTCAGGATACAAGACAAATGAATAATCATGGAAAACAGTTTGGAGTAGCCAGTTAGCAATGGTAAGTGCTGCCCCGGTGCTCCTTTGCCTGTACAGTACATCCCCTTGCTGGCTATGTTAGGTGTCCTTCCTTCTACTCACCTTCCTACATTTAGAAGAGACGCACAGGTAAGCTTAATATGAGACCAAGGAAGAGATAGCAAGAGGAAAGAAAGAGGCTTGGAGAACATGGAGAGGCAAGGCAGGACCTCACTTTTGCTGCTACGTTTAGAAGAGCCAGGTGC
>VZRI01013799.1:0-16591 GCA_013397515.1 Upupa epops | reverse complement strand
TGCAAGACTCTACACTGCCCTTGTTGAATTTCATTCAACTCCTCCCTGCCCAACTCTCCAACTCATCCAGGTTCCTGCTGAAGAAGGGCAGCAGAGCCCTCTGGTTTTTCGGCGACACCACCCAGCCTTGTGTCATGAGCAAACTTGCTGACCGTGCACTCTAATCCCTCATCCAGGTCATTGTTGATTACACTGAATAGGACTGATCCCAGTACTGACCCCTGGAGAAGTCCACTAGACAGGGGCCTCCAACTAGACTCTGTCCCACTGACCACTACTTTCTGGCTTCTATCCTGCAGCCAGTTTACAATCCACTTCTACCTGATTTTCCAGATCACCCTTCCTCAGTTCTTGGCTGCGAGGATGCTGTGGGAGACACTGTCAAATATTTTACTGAAGTCCAGATAGACCACATCCACTGCTCTGCCATCATCTATCTATTTGGTTATGGCTTCATAAAAGGCTATCAGGTTGGTCATGCATGGCTCTTGATATTGCTACTGTTGATAACACCGCACCTTCTTCCTCCTCTGTACAATCTTATAAAAGTTTTTCTTCAAGAAAGCGTAGGTGCAGTTTAATAGCATGATGACAGTTGTCTGCTGCCATTTCTTTTAGAATCCTTTAGTATAATTACATTGTTCACTTATTAACCTAAGGCAGCAAATGGAGGTAATGCTGGGAGTGAAAGAAGTAATCAGAAATCATGAGCAGTCAAAAGGATTGTGTCTGGTACTTCAGTCATACTATAAAGAGAAAATCAACAGTCATTTCTGGAGATAAGGAATAAAGATGCAAGCTTATAGACTGTGAAGGCATGTGAGTTTGTAAGGAAATAATTCATAATTACTGTAGTTCTAATGCCACAACTCTGGACCTCTAGCATAATAAGACTGTCTGCTTCTCTCATGCATCCTCTGGACTCCACTTCAGTGATAACAGCAGGGAATTAGAGCAACTGTTTAAAATTCCCCTACATGAAATACGAATGCTTGTTCATAATTTTTGGTCCAGGTAGCTCCACTGAAACCACAGGACTGTAGAGTCTTTGATTTTTCTGATGACACTAATTTCCAGTGTTTGTAGAGCCACTGGAATACACAGGCTTTTCAAGGAACCATTGTAAGGAAGTCATAGAGAAAGAGATCTAATAGTAAAGACAACAGCTCCCTTGAGACTGGATGACAAATTGTAACACATCCTTATATTTCCTGACCATTTTTATAACCCTCACATTAATAACACAATAGACCACTAAAAAAATGGTCTACTGCTTAAACTGAAAAACACTTCTGGCTGAATTGTCTTCCTCCCTTTTCCAAAGGAAATTCCATGCTTTTGTCAAGTATGACAATGTTTCAGTTTCAAAATACAGG
This sequence comes from Upupa epops, assembly GCA_013397515.1. NCBI lineage: Eukaryota > Metazoa > Chordata > Aves > Bucerotiformes > Upupidae > Upupa > Upupa epops. The sequence goes on along the minus strand of VZRI01013799.1, from coordinate 15,215 downwards.
TTAAGGATGGAAAACAACAGAATTAAAGAAATATATAATTCTTCATTTGTAATAAATGACCTTTTCTATTATGAACATCTTACTTTTGATCTGGACATAACTGAGTTATATCTCTGCTTGTCCTTAACGTTCTACTTGACTGATGAGTAAAGGTCACACAGTGCTTACTTTCGGTCGTTACTAGAAATGTCATACTGAAATGTTACAAGCTATGGTCCTGAAGCTGGGGCTGTGAGAGCTGCCTTTAGTTCTCAAACTCTTAACTGTGTCATTTTGTCTTTAATGTTCATGATCAATTGCACCATGGGACACCTTTGCCTGCTTTTCAAACGTGTTTTGCTGGCACTTACCAACAATGACAAGAAATTCAGCCTTTCTTTCTGCTTTATGGCTGTCAGTGAATAGATTGTGATTTTGCTCTTTTCCATTATCCTAAAGTGTTTGATGAATATTAGTGCAGATATCTTTGACTCTGAGGCTGGAGTGCAAACAGTACTCCAGGGATCTTTTCTTACATGACTGCAGACTGATTTAAAAAATCCCATGCCATTGTTTCCATTGTCTAATGTCCTGCTTTTGCTGGAACAGAATCATAGGTCTACAATCGTCTACAAGCTGCTAGCAGTTTGGAGTTAGCAAGGGCAGCTGACCTGAGCTGGCTTACAAATGCATCCCCTCCCATAAATATCACACTATAAATGGGTGGGGACTTGTAGTTTGAAATGTATGTGACGTTTGACTTGCAAATTCCAAGCTGAAATTTGTGGCTCTGCAAAGAGAAGGGGTTTAGAGCTTCCTGTTTTGGGTTTTCAGCTCCTCTTATATTTTGTCTGGGTTCATGGAGGCAGAACATGGCACTGAGTGAAAAACACAGCAGACAACTTGCCCTGGAAATATGGTGACTACAAAGAGAGAGTGGTACATCAAGGATCAGCAGAAGGACGGTTAAAGTTAAGTCCAATGGTTTATTGAAGTAGAGAGAGTTTTTCCCTCATTCTTGGACATAGGAATCAGAATGCTGGAAATGGTGAACGAGCTTGGAAGCACATGGAACAGAGAACTGGACTTTAAAATGCCTTCTGATGCTGAGAGAATGACTAAATGGACACTACATGTCCTCAGGGAGCAAATCCTGCTGGAAGTGTCTTCCTGTTTGAGGGATCAGAGATAGCGATTTGGCCCAATTATAAAGTGATTAATCACTGTATGTCTCTGTGTGGGGTTTCTATGTGGGGTGGATTACATGTGTCTCTTTGGTACTTTTTCCTCACGTTGAGTTGGTTCTGGTTTTGCTTGCAATTTGTAAGTGGTTTCTAAACTCTCCTTGTTTATTTTTGATTTTGCTCATGAGCTCATCTACGTTGCCTCTTCCAGGACAGTGAAGTTCTTATAGCAGTTGACTTGGGCCAGCTGCCTAGACAGTTGCTTGTTCTGTCCATCCCCTAATGGAGCAGGAGGAGAAAAGAAAGACAGAGAGATCACTTAGAATTTTCATCACAAAAGGAGACTCTATTTGGGGAAATTAATTTACCACTGATTACCAGTAGAGTAGGATGGCAAGAAACAAAGGTATCAACTACAACACTTACCTTGAAGTTGAACTTTCTTCCCAGGTTCAGCTTCACCCTCTCAGTCCCATCTTCTCTGCTTCCTGCCCTGGGGGCAGGGCAGGGGAATGGGGGGTTGTGGTCAGTCAATAACAACTTCTCTTTGCTGCTCCTTCCTCTTCACCATTGTCCCCTGCTCCAGTGTGGCATGTCTAAATGCTGCATTCCTTCAGGATAGATTTGCTTCTGAGTGGGGTCCTCTTCATTAACTACAAGTCATATCAGGAATCAGCTCAAATATGGCATGTCCATGTCCTGCATCTTCCTTCCAGACATATTCATCTGCTCTAGTGTGGGGTCTTCCATAATCTGTGATGTGTATATCTGCTCTAGCATGGAAACACCTGTTCTGTTGTGGTCTCTGCCAGGAGCTGCAAGAGAATCTAGACTCCTGGAGCACCTCCTCCCTCTCTCCCCTCAGGACTCAGGGCTGTTTCGCACATTGCTTTCCTCCATCCTGGCTGATGGGCAGACTTTTGCCCTTTCTTACCCAGACTTTCCCCAGAGTGCCCACATACGTTGAGTGGTTCAGCTATACCCTGTTGTGGGGAAGTTGGAAGCAGCTGGAGAGCTCTGGGCTCTTCTGACAATATCTTCCTGTGGATATCCCGTAAGTTTATATAACCCATTGCTTGCTAAAGTATTTTCTTCATATCTGAGGTGTCACGTTGTCCTGACACCTTCCTCTAGCTCTCGATAATGTCTTTCCAAATTGTGCAGTCTCCTTCTGTCTTTCAAACCTGAGAGGACATTGTTATCCAAGGAGCAACCACCAAGAAGGTGGATGTTGAACAGATCATAGACAGGGGAGAGAGAAGCACTGAATACCTTGTATAACCTTATGCAGTGCCTAGTGGGAACAGCTATAGCAGCTATTAATAGCAGACGAAAAGTTATTTTTCTTTATACAATGAAATGAATCATTAAATCTATTCCTGTCTTTCAGGACTAATGCTCCCTGCTACAAATGTGTTACAGCGCATAAACGACTGACCTAAATGAAAAGGCAATCCTGGTATGCTGGGAGGATGTCACATCACCTCTGCTTAACTGTGGCTTTCTTAGTTGTGATTTTCATAAGTAGTTTCTGTTCTTTAACAGCATGTGAATTACTGTGGTTTATGTCTGCTTTCTTTACTCATACATGCTGCTTTGCATTACTACAGACAAACACAACAGCAATATGAACAGCAAAATGGACATACTTCAGGAAGTTAGCACACCCTTGGTACCATGGAAGTCTCTACTCATCAGGAGGTTGGAAACATAATTTATGCAACTCACTGTGGAAGAAAAGTTGTATATGACAAGATTATTTTAATAGAAAATAATGTTAACTTATAAATGGTAGCATGTGGCACAGTCTTCTTTATGATACATGGGTGTCATCAGTTTGTAGAATCAGAACATTTCCCATGGTTGCAAGTTTCTGTTGCTAATGTTAACATATATTAAGCTGTATTTATTGAACGATATTATTCCCTAAATACAGTGCCCCTAAGTTATACTTTTTCTAAAATACCTCTCTGCCCCAGTATTTATGTTGTAGCTCTTGTCTGCATAGAGTACAAAAGTGTGAAAGAATACATAAATAGATGACTAAACTGGTGAATGTGATGCACCCACTAATAATACGTTATTTATTTTTGTCTCCTGTTGTTAGAAATCCCTCACTAAAATGTTCCTTTAAAATGCAGATGACCTCTAATTCTATTGTGAAGAATTAATGATCCAGTTGATGTCTGTACTCTGCAATTGGCTGATCAATTGGCATTGGATCAGATGACCTTTAAAAGTCCCTTCCAACCCAATGCATTCTATGACTCTATGATCAGGAAAATGCATGTGTGAATGCTAAAGATGCAGTATGTCCACAGTGTTTTACTTCACTGCTGGTCTCAGATGGCCCTTCTGCTACCCACAGCTACAGAAATCTGCTCCCTGGGAACTTATCTCTGAATCTATAGGAAACTATGAAGGGCCCTTTAGAGCCTTGTGGAGCTGTGAGAGGAAAGATATCCTGCCGAGTTGCTAGGATAATTATCAACAACCATTGCCAACTTCTTTCCTTAGAGGCCAAGGAAAATGCTCAGCTTTTACTGTGTGCTTTATGAGCAACAAAAGTATCTGCTGGAGCTTCTATGCTGTCAACTGGAACACCAAACTGCTGTAGGGCATTCTGGAAGCATTCACAGGACCTGAGTTGAGTCATGAGTTACACAGGGGAAGTTTTGCCTTGGAAGAGGAAGGAGATATTTTTCTTATCAGAACAGACCTCCAAGGGAGCACTAATCACTGGCAGATTCCCAACAGACTTTGGCCAGCCCAGTGGTGCTTAGCTGGGCACTACTTCAGCATTAGGCAGCTCCTGACCTGCGTGGAAATTATACTGTACTGAAGAAGCATTCAAAATATTTTCACGTGTCTCAAGAAGTTGTTGATGGAATTAATGGTTCTGTTCTCTCATTTTTGTCTATATAAGCACAGAAATGCTCCATAGGACAGGCACACTAACTAAAAGTTAGTGCCAATTCATGTTCTAAGGTGGTAGCCATGGCAGATGCTGTGCACATACACAACAAGAGATAATTATTTCTCTAAAGAGTTCTTGGTATAAATAAACTGAAGACGATGTAAGCCTTAGTGAATCATGATAGATAGTTGTTGAATTATACGTACGAAGGCCAGGCAAAATGGATATTCAACGTTTGCTTTCTTTGGGTAAAGTGGTCTTGGCTTCATCTGAGCAAAAACTTGGTAGCATGGGGTCCCCTGTTTCTCCTGAAGTGGGGATAGGTCTGTGATGTCCTCGCTGCTACTATTGTGCAGATAGAGATTGTGAATGTGATGGGGTGATATTAAAAATGCGGTGCTCATGCACTAACAAAATGCTAATAGAGAGTTATGGAGGATTCAGTCATCAATTAAGCTATTAGTACCTTTCATTTAAAAGTAATTTTTTTCTATACTGTTACAAATACTGTATATTTCTCTCTATTATATTTCTATTTATCTCTGTTCTCTATATTGTATTTCTCTCTATACTGGTATTATTTTGTTTGAATTTTTACTTCTTTTATAAGGTAAATGGTGTTATTGAATGCAGGACTGTGGATTATTGGTGGAGTAGTTATTACTGCCGGTGGTATAAACTGTTCCCATGTCATCTACTTTTCCATCACACTTTGGTGATATTAATTCTTTTGTACCTTAAAATTGGTATAAATGGGAAAGCTTCTCAGAGACCTTGGGTCTGCATCAAAGCAACCCAGTGCTTGGGAAGAGCGTGGCTGAAAATCTGCTTGGCAGAAAGTGACCTGGTGATATTGATTGATAATTGGCTTAATATCAGCCAGCAATGTATTCAGGTGGCCAAGAAGGCAAACAGTATCCTAGCTTGTACCAGAATTACTCCTGCTGTGGCCAGTAGAAATAGGGAAGTGTTTGTTTCTTTGTATTCAGCACTGGTGAGATCTCATCTCAAGTACTGTGTTTGGATTAGGCCCCTCAATACAAAAAGGACAGTGAGGTGCTAGAGTGGTATAAATTAAAAAACAAGGGTCTGGAGAACAAACCTTGTGAAGAACAGCTGAGGGAGCTGGCACTGGTTAGTCTGAAGCACAGAAGGTTGGAGAGAGTCTTACTGTTGTTTACAGCTACCTGAAAGGAGCTTATGTGCATGAAAGGAAATATGTGTTGGTGTCTTCTCACAAGTAACTGGTGATAGAACAAAAGGAAATGGCCTCAAGATGTACCAAGGGAAGTATAGGTTAGATGTTAGGAAAAATTTCTTTATTGAAATGGTCATCAAACATTGGAACAGACTGCTCAGAATTGCCCTCCCCATATGTGTTTAAAAGTTGTGTGGATATGGAGCTTAGGGACACAGCCTAGTGATGGGCTTGGAACAGCTGGGTTAATGTTTTTTCAACCTAAATGATTCTGTGATTAAGATGCTTACGTGACAGTCTCCAAATTACAGTTCTGTTGAGGGAATTAATTGTTGTATTGACGCATGCAGATTCTCTTTAGAGATTCCTGCCATGAACCCAGGGCAGTTGGAAATGCATTTCTCCTGGTTCTTCAAACCCTTAGCCATAGTGCAAAGTGTTTTGATTTTATCTTACTCAGCTGAATCTGACTTAATTTGTCATCCCAGTGAATCACACTTTTCACGTTCCAGATAGTGAAGGAAACGGAAATTAATGCTCCTGGAACTGACTGCTATGAAAATTGAGTGGTCGTACTGCTTGCATGGGATGTGAGTAATGTTTTCCTTACTGGTCAACGGGGGAAGGGATTGTAAGCATTCATAATGAGCTGGCAGTGCTGCTACTCCTACTGTCTCTGCAGTTGTGACTGAGATCACAGTGTGGCTCATTCACAGAGGAAGATGAAAATTCCATGTAATGAGGAGTGCATGTTATTGTGTGCAGTGGTACTTACACTGATGAGCAAGATAGCAGTGAAGTTTTCCTCTATGAGTACAGAAAATTAGCATGCTATGAAGGCACACAACCTTCCAGTGGCTGTGCTGATAAAGAACTAATGCAGTTCCAGAGCCCACGTGCTCTTTAGAGAGATGATTTGTGACTATGTTTTTGAAAGCTGAGTAACAAACCTTGCACTCCTGTGTGCTCTCTCCTCCTATGATGGATGTAAGTCACACAACACTCCCGTCAGTTAGTTATAGATCAGCTTCACATTTTTGTGGAGAGAATTTCTAGCATGTCTGCGTAGGGAACAAAGGTCAGGCAGATGGGAATTGAATACTGCAGGAACTGTGATGAGTCATTTTAGGTCCCATATCTAATTGATTCATGTAAGAATATCATAAACACTCCTATAACTTCCATCACAATGATTATGCATACTGTGAGAGTTGCTTAATGAGGCTTACCTAAGTCCCTGCCAGCCCTACCATTCTGTAACAAAAGGAATAATGGGGCATTGTAATAAGAGACTAAAGATGCCTGTTCCATAAACAGTGAAAATTTCTCAGAACAGAGATGATCTTTTTCCACTTGAAGGACACTGTAGGGCTGTATGTGTGACTGCCTCTGTGTACGTGTGCAAGGCTCTGAGGATGGTTATATGTGCTCACCCAAGAACAAAGTGTTTGTGCTTATAATGGGCAAGTAATTGGAATTGCTGAAGCGTTATTGTTGTTCTGCAATGAAGAGAGGCTTATCTGGCAAAAGAAAAATGTAGAGGTTCTAATGAAGCAAGGATACTTTGATACAACTTTACAACTCACATTGATAACAAAAACAGGACTACAAGTAGGACTTGATGATCCTAAGGGTTTCTTCCAACCTGGCCCACTGTGCTAAACAGAAAAAACCCTCTGTATTTCAGCTGATGTCAGAACAAAATAATGATAACAGAGACAACTTGTGGCTACACTTACACCTTAGTAACTCCATTGTATCTATAAGGACATCACAAATGTATCCAAGTAAATACATCAACATAATGGAAGAGGAGAAGAGAAAACTTCTTGTAAAGGTGGGAGAAGCAAAATTGATGGCAATGAAGATTGTAGGTTTTGGTTAAAGGCCAAGAAGACTTCTGTGTTCCAAACTGTTGAGTTATCAGAGAAGGCACTGTGTTGTGGAGAGGTTCCTTACTGCTGTAGTTTTCATTGGCAGGTTGGGAGCACAGCTAGGCCAGGAGGAGGATGTTCAGCCACACTGCAGATAGCTGACCAGCTGTACATTACTGAGTGTGGCACAAAGTGATCTCTTCAGGCTGCTGACCTTCTTGAGCCAAGGCTGCAGTGGTAGAAGGCAGCACCCAGCTAAGGGATGGTGCCCACAAGCACAGCACCGATCAACTTTCAATGAGAGGAGGTGGTCAGCTTGCCTCCAAGGAGCCCTGCTGTGGCTTTTGTGGAAAAGACACCTTCATAACAGTGAAGAATATATTCCTACTGGAGCCAGTTCCAGATTCTGTAGTTCCCAACTCCAGTTTTAATCTCAGTGAAGCACAAAGAGGGTTTCTGGTGAATCCGTATTTAAGAGAGTAAGAGGAGAAACACTCCTAAATCTCCTCCTCATTTTCACAGCAGAGCAACAAAGGCCTTCATCTGCTGAGTGCTCATCTTGAGTTTGTTACTGCTGCAATCAGAAATCAGCAGATCACCTCCACCCTGGCTAATTTAGTGCTTTATGGCTTCCTGCAAATTCCCTTTCAGGGTCCACACAGGCAAATAGAAAATGGAGGAGGGGTCAACTGTTAGTGAGATGTATGAAAGTGTACAAATTAAGGTGGGTGATGATAGGGTTGAGTCAGTATGGGTAAAAATCAGAGGAAAAGCAAATAAGGCTGGTATCATGCTGGAATCTCTTATAGACCTAATCAAGATGTAGAGACAAATACAACTGTTTGTAAGCAGTTGGGAGAGGTTTCACAATCACTACCCCCAGTTCTTATGGGAGACTCCAACTTTCCAGATGATGTCTGGAAATATATCAGACAGGAATCCCAGACATTAGTGGAGTGTGCAGAAGATAGTTTCTTGGCTGAGCTAGTGAGGGATCCCAACAGTATCAAGACTACTTCTTTTTAACATCTTTATCAACGATCTTGATGAGTGCACCATCAGAAAACTTGCAGATAACACCAAGTTGGGTGTGAGTATTGATCTGCTTGAGGGTAAGGAGGCTCTTCAGACAGAGTTAGACAGACTAGATCAATGAGCTGTGGTATGTACTTCAACAAGGCCAAGTGTTGTGTTCTGTACAACAACCCCAAGCAAAGCTACAGGTTAGAGAAAGTGTGTCTAGAAGGTTGTCTGGCAGAAAAGGACCTGGAAGTATGGGTCAAGAAGCAGAACATGAGCCAGCAGTGTGTCCAGGTGGCCAAGAAGACCAACAGCATCCTAGTTTGTATCAGAAATGGTGTGGCCAGCAGGAGTAAGGATGTGGTTGTCCCCCTGTACTCAGCACGGGTAAGATCTCGCCTCAAGTACTATGTTCAGATTAGGGCACCTCATTTGAGGAACGTCATTGTGGTGCTGGAGCAGGTGCAAAGAAGAGAGATGGCTGTTAGAGGGATCAGTATGTTGTCTCAGATGACTAGAATGAAATGTTGGAAAAGCCACCGGGTACTCATACAATACTGTCAAGGAGATTCTTTCCCTCTGCTCTTAAAAGTGGCTTGCAATGTCTACTGGGGGGGGAAGGAATACCTTTTGTCATTTAATGGTAGTTTTTCGAAGGAGGAGGAAGACCTGGAAGTATTTTGGAAAACATACTACTGTCTATTTCCCTGATTTACAGGGAAGTACAGAGGCATGAAGTCAATGCTTTCAAAGCTTTTAACTGAAACCAGTAGACTGAAGACTTGAGCCTTTTTATGCCTTGGAGCTCTTTGTGTAGCTATTGCTCAGACAGTAGGGTTGCATAGGTGTTAACTGAAACAAAGGATTAGATTACACAGGTTTTGCAGTTATTTAATTAAATTGCTGCAATCCTGATTCTGTTTTGTTGGATCAGCACAAAACCCCACGCGTAGACAAGCCAAAGCACTTCAGAGAACTCAGTGAAAATTTCCTTGCTTTCAAAGGTCATTTTGATGTGGTGCTTAGAGATCTGGCCTAGTGGTGAATGTGGTGGAGTAGGGTTATTTGTTGGACTTGATGATCTCAAGGGTCTTTTCCAATCCGAATGATTCTTGGCTTTGCTCCCATTTTATTTTATTCATTTTTCTGCTGAGATGAGGCTACTAGTTCACAAATGGTCACAGAGGCTTCTGGGAACTAGAGCAAAACCAAGTTGTACCTAAACTGAATAAAGAAAATGAGCTGAAAACCACTTAGTAGTGTCTTTTTAGCCAGAGCACTGACCCTGAGAGGGAAAGCTGTTCTGAAATCCTGAGAGGGGTCTGGGTGCCTTGTAAGGCTAAGACATTGGGGCTGCTCTGGGACTTGGAAATCAGTCTGCTGTACCATGATCCTTCTCACCAAATCTACCCTCTTACTTTCCTGCAGAAACTGGTGCAAGAAATAGTACTGTGCACAGTGTTGGCATGTCCTGCCAACATGGGATTTATTTTTTCCCCACTATCATTCCTTCCCAGAACTGAAAAGAACAGAAAATTAAGCTGTAATTCTGTGACTTGGTTTTATCCTTGGACAAGAAAGGGGTGACATGTCATCAGCATGGGGAGCAGTAGAGGTTTGTCCCAAAATGTTCAGTTCTATCAGGGAAAGACACTACCATGCATCTATTTGGAAATGATGGATACCCTACATCTGCATTGCCCCTTCATTTTTTTGATCAATCATTTTCTTTTACTGCCCATGTGGAAAAAGACAAATATGTCCATTTGGCCAAGTTTTCCAGACCTCGGGTCTGGATGGCAAAACACGGATAAATGGTCATATTCAGGCCACACCTTTTATGGCCCAGACGGTGTGTGCTTGCACAGTAACCCAGTAGCTGTGCTGTGTCAGATGCAGCATGGTGTGTCACATAACCTGTGCTCACACACTTCTGTGTATGAAATATTAGAAATACAGCAACTTTAAATATTTCAGACTTGTCAGGATTTTGCAAACATGAAGCAAGGCAAAGACCAGCATGCCTCTCCACAAACATAAATGGTTTAGTGCACCTTCTGCAGTGCTTCCAAAAGCCCTCAGAAGCAGTGTGGCAGTCCACACTTTCTGTCCAACCTTTGCATTAGTGGTGATTGGTGATCATAAATGGATTAAAAATAGGAACAATGCAAAGGCTGTTACATAAGACAAGTAAGTGATCTGCACAGAATGTGTAACGTGCCTGCTGTAGATTTCACTATGCATTTACACTTTTGACTGAAGTTCATGGCTTGAAAATATTATTTGATGCTTCTCAGACAAAATCCTCTCTTTCTTTTGTAGTATAATGATCAGAAGGAATCTCAAGAGCCTCCTTCTCAGGCAGGTTACCTATAAGATCAGTTCAAGTTTATTCTGGAATTTATCATCAAGTCTGGAAAAGCTCAAAAGATGGGGACTGATCCACCTCTCTGCTAACCTGTGGTTCTGTTTGACATGGGAAGAATATTTTCGTTATATCCATACTGAAGCAATCTTGTTTCAGTTTATGCCTATTGCCTATCACTCCTCTGTCATCTTCCAAAGCCTCTACATTACTTGAACATACTGGCAGGCTGCTAGTTAGGTCTCTCATGTGTCTCATCTCCAGGCTGAACAAGAAACATTTTCCTAGCCTTTCACTCTAGTACAAGTGCTCCAGACCTTTGAACATCTCAGTGTCCCTCTGCTGAAGATGCTCTAATGTATTACTGGATTTCTTGCACTGGGGAATCCCAAAGTGTGCAGATTATTTCAGATGTGGTCTAACAAGCACTGAGTAAAGGGAGGTTATCACTTCCCTGTCTGTGCTTCTGCTGAAACAGCCCAGGATGCCTTCCTTGATGCCAGGCAGATTTCTGTTCCTGCTGACTGCCCACCATGATTCCCATGTCCTGCTTTACAGAGCACTTGACCCCCTCATCCAGATAATTAGTAAAGATATTAAATAGAAAAGTGAAGCATGAGTGGAGTGATCGAGACCTTATCAATACTTACAGAAAAGTTTGTCAAACTAGGGAAAACTGCCACACAAATGAACCATCAACACTATGTGTGTTCATTTGGGAATGACTCTTCAAGAGCACAGCAATGACCTTATCAGCAAAATTGTTGTGTATCTAGATTTTATAATTCACAAGCAAACAATTTCCTATGTAAACCTTAAACTGGGGCACATGAGTGATAAGGAAGGCCATCATTGCAGATGGCACAAAATCACTTTAACTAGGAAAGTTAGTTATTTTAAAAATTACATTTTGCTTTTGCCATATAGATCGACTGCTCATAATTACAACTACACCTGCTCGAAACTCTCATTTCTCACTAAGTATTAAAAAAAAAGCAAAATAAAGTAGTGTTGAGCCTGACCCCCTGCCCTTTGGAAACAAAGAAGAACAAGACTCCTGGTAACTTCAGAGGGCATTGCATACAGCCCATTGTTTTTAAAAGTCAAAAGCTAATACAGATTGTTCATTTCCTGGCATTGGCATCAGCAGTAAATGGGATTGCCTCACAAAACGTTTGCTCAGTCCTCTGGGGACAAAGGATAAGCATGTTACATTGCTCAACAATGATCTCCTCAACCAGCTACAGAGCAGCACTGTTTCGTTTCAATAGCTTGTTACCTCCTTGGTGGGTAAAATGAGACCATGGAGTTCAAACCATGGGGTGAAGAGCAAAAGCCAGCAAAAAGGGTGGGTCTGAAATACCATCCTTGAACATGCCCTGCTTCCTTACGGGACAAGTAGGAGATAGAGGTTAATATTGTCACACGGCAGCAAAGTGGTAAATTGCACATCTGAGACAATGGGAGCTGCTTTGTGGCTGCAGCTCTTTCGGCATTATTTTAGGGTAGGAAGTATCTCTCTATGTTGTAGCCTCTACAGCGTAGACATCTATGCCATTGCCAGTTATCCACACTCTCTCCATGTGAATGGACAGAAGCACACCTTTCTACTCTACCTCCTAAATGAAGGTGATTTGTTTAATCTATTTTAGACATCAGAAATGGGATAAGAGGAGGTCTTCCCTCAAAAGGCCTGTTCCCTTGACTCTAAAGGGAGCCTAGACAGTTACATCTTGATACAGACACCTACAGTGCAGATCTATATTTGGACAGAAGAATCCCACTGCTGGTGTTTACTATAAATAGGGAAGTGCACAGTATATTTAAAGCAGAAAATCCATTGGGTGTTGCTGAGATTATTGTTAATGCTGCTTAAACTAGTTAATTAAATAACTAGTCAATCACCCCCTAGTGTGGGGAGGACCAGCCATACAGCTACTGAAATCAATAGCAAAATTAGTGCAGGCAACAGCAGGCACTGATTTGTCTCTACATATTAAGCAAGAGGAAAACCCAGCCTTAGTTCTAGAGATCTAGCCCTTTCATTTTTTTATATTATGCTGATTAAATATTTAATTCTGCTGGTTGTAGCAGAAGGGAGCAGCTGTAAAGCTCAGCTGAAAAGCTATCACTGTCTGTGTGAGTGTTTATAGTCTGCCCAACTGCAAGACACAAGACATTAGTGTGAGCCTGTTTCAAGCATGTTTATTGTCCCCAAAATATAAGATGTTCCAGGCCTGAATTACCAATTAAGACCCATCACTAACTGTCATCAGTTGATCCTGTCAATCAGGTCCAAGATGACATCAACCAATTAATTTAGTTAATGTGCTAATGGGTTGAAACAAAAAACAAGGAAGGTTCAAAACCACTTACAAAAGTCACAGGCACAACCAAAGACCAGTTCAATTTGGGGAAAAACAAGACAAAGCATTTGATTCACACAACAAAAAAACACAAAGACAAACAGAGATTAATCACAGGTTCTAGACATAACTGGGCCAAGCTGTTACCTCCACCCACTCCATATGAAGAAACTTCCAGTAGTTCTTTTACTGTGGGGATGTGATGTCTTTTCAGTCCATGCATATGTTCCTCAGTGCCAACAGGGCCAGTTCCCTGTTCCATTTTCAGTGTGGTGTTTCCATCAGGCCACAAGTGCACCTGTGGATTACCCCAGGAAGACAATGTCCACAGTCTGTCCATCATCCATGAGGCATATCAACTTCTTATAGAAAGAGAGTAGGTTCATCAAACATGAACCCATGCTGACTGGGTCTGATGGCCTTGGTTATCTTGTAAATAGTACAAAATGGAACTCAAGATGATCTTTTCCACAGCCTTCCCTGGCAGTGAGGTCAGACTCACAGATTCTCCTTCGGGCTCTTCTTGTATATGGGTATCACATCTGCTAATTTGCTAATAGCCAGGACTGCTGACAGAGGATAGACAATGGTTTTACTGAGCACACCCACCAGCTGCTTCAGCAGGCTTGGGTGTACTCCATCTGGCCCCATGGACTTGCTTATATTTGAGTGGTGTAGCAGGTTATGTACAATCTCCTCTTTGATTATGCTAGCCTAATTGTGCTCCCCATCCCTGTCTCCCAGCTCACGGGCTAGGTATGTAGGGAACTAGTACTACTGTTAAACATGGAAGCAAAGAAGGCATTAAGTACCTCAACCTTTTTCCTCATCCTTTCTACCAGTGTTTCAGTACTGCATTAGAGGATGAAGATTCTCCCTAGTCCTCTTTCTCTTGTTAATATACTTACAGAAACACTCTTGGGTTTCTTTCACACCTCTATTGAGTAGCAGTCAGGCTTATGAAACTAAATAGCTGGCATTGACTAGTTGCTATATTGTGAGTGACAACACTGAATGTTGTCAGTATAAAGCAGAGCAAACTAATGATTCCGGTACCGAAACTGGAAAAATATTGTGGTTCATACTGCCCAATCAACTGCAGCTCTAATGATCACAGCAAGGAGCTGTTAATTTGTTCCTTCAAAAATAGCAAGATAGGCAAGGGGGGCATTTGTGTGGATATTTTTATAACTAAAAGGATGTCTGTCTCTGAGACAATGTTGTGAAAACTTCAGCACATTTACCATGGAGAAAGGCTCACCAGCATAAAGGCTTGGATGGATTGGTTTGAACTTCGTGATGTTTGGTGGAAATCCTGAAGTCTGTTCTTGGAATGTAAACCAGATTTAGCCATGGCAGTGAGTTCAGAATCCTTAGTTTCTTCCCTGCCTTACTAGGGGATTTAATTGCCTTAGCAAGACCTCATGTTCCAGTGAGTGATCGTGGCTGAAGTGAAACACAAGTTTGTTGCTTGCTGACTTCTTCCTTACCCTTGTGGTAATTGGAGACTGCATGTCTAGTGTAACTGTGAAGTCATCACTGAGAAACAGGGAAGAGTGCATAAAGTGATGACGCACTTAGCTGCAAGACTTAAAGATGGTAGAAGGGTTAAGAAATGACACAACAGTCAGTCAAAGATGCTTTGCTGATCCAGTCAAGGGTGTTGTGACTATACTATATGACATATATGGAAAGGATGTATTTATAAATTTCTGGACCAAGGCCTCCTTGAAATTAAACCTTGCAAGAGAAGTCAAGGACAACAGAAAGTGTTTCTTCAGGTACATTGCAGACAAAACTATCACTAGAAGCAACGTAGGGCACTGTTGAATGAGACAGGTGGCCTGGTGACAGAGGATACAGAGAAGGTGGAGATACTGAATGCTTTCTTTGCCTCTGTCTGTACTGCTGGAGGCTATCCTGATGAGGCCCAGACCACTGAAGACCCGGAGGAACTCAGGGCAAAAAAAGAGTTTGGTCTGCAATACTCGGTTACAGCTAAATTAAGCAGTCTGGATGTGTATGAATCCATGGGTCCTGATAAGATGCACCCATGAATGCTAAGGGAGACAGTGGAAGTCACTGCTAGACTACTCTCCGTCATCTCTGGTAAGTGTGGGGAACAGGAGAGCTGCCTGAGGACTGCAGGATAGCAAATGTCACTCCAACCTTCAAAGAGGGAAAGAATGAGGACGCAGGTAACTGTAGACCTGAGTCAGCCTCACCTCCATCCCAGGAAAGGAGATGGAACAACATGTCCTTGATGCTGTCTCCAGGCATATAATGGATAAGGTCATTAGGGACAGTCAACA
>VZRI01013798.1:74293-170798 GCA_013397515.1 Upupa epops | reverse complement strand
GCAGGATGACTATGAGGCAGAAACTNGTCCAGTTCTGGGCCCCTCAGTTCAAGAAGTACACAGAGCTGCTGGAGGGTGTCCAGCGTAGAACAAAGATGATGAAGGAATTAGAAGACCTCCCTAATGAGTAAAGGATGAGGGAGCTGAGTCTCTTGAGCTTGGAGAAGAGGATCTGAGTGGTGACCTAATGGATGTCTATAAATATGTGAGGGGTGGGTGTCAGGAGGATGGAATCAGGCTCTTCTCAGTGTCACCTGGTGATAGATGGGGCAATGGGTGCAAGCTAGAACAGAGGAAGTTCCAAATAAGTACCAGACAGAACTTCTTCACAGTGAGAGCATTGGAACAGGCTGAACAGGGGTGTTGTGGAGTCTCCTCTGGAGACAGTCAGCATCCACCTGAATGTGTTCCTGTGTAACTTGGTCTAGGTGGTTGTGTTGTGGCATGGGATTGGACTAGATTGTTTTTTGAGGTGCCTTCCAATCCTTAATAATATTATGATTCTATGATTCTATGATCTGCAAGGTTCCTTCTAACCTGAACCATTCTATAAACATACGAATTTGTTCACCCATGTTTCCTATATGCAAGAAAACTTCTACATGGTTTATTGAAGTGACAAAACTAGACTCACTTTCTAAGACTTAAGAGGAATTTCTTTGGTTTTAAATTAGCAAGACTACTTATCAAAATATGTTAAAAGTGATACTTTTTTAAAGAGTGGAGATAAACCAGTAGTAATATGGAGCTATATATCACATTATAAATTAATTAAGTTGAAATCCACTGTATTTTCTTATAAACCCACATTGTCTTAGAGCTTCCTTACGACACTCCATTTGTCTATCTTCTGCTATTTTCTTCTAATTGTTAAATTTCAGATTGTCCACAAAAAGATTGCTATTTGTCTTTTGTTTATAAAATATATAACACAATTAACTAATGATTTAAATCTTCCCATACTAATGGTATTTATTTCTTTTTTCTTTGTTTTATGAGACTAAAGCAGAGTTTCTGCTTTTATACATGCTAAATTATTCATATCTGATGCATTTTCAGTCTGTTATGTAGCCTGTATGTTTTTTTGTTTTTGTTTTTTTCTGGTAAGAGTGACAAAGCTCATAAATTAGGAAGTTGCAAAGGAACTAGCATGATAGAAGGGAAACAGTTTTGATGTCTAGATGGGAATTAAGTATTAGTGATAGACTGCCAGTTTTATGCTTTGTCTGGCAACCAACCTTACTTTTCCCCCACCAATACTACAAGAGCATTGAGTAGGTCTCTGACACATTGACTGCATTATCCACTGATGGAATAAGCAGCTATTATTGGCCTGTGTTGCTGCATTTGACAAGGGGCAGCTGTAATTTTACTTTGTGTGTGCACTTCACCTGCAGCCTTTCTGAAAGCACTCATCTGTATGCAGTGAGGCTGAGAGCCAGGCAAGAACACGTTCTGCCCCTGTCCACGGCATGTCACAATGGCAGCACCTAGGAAATGCATTAATATTTATAGGAAGGGAACAAAGAAATCAAAGTGTATCTGTCTGCCCCTCTTGCAATTTATTCCACTTTTTAAAAATAAATTTAATTTTTGAACAATTTTTGGAGGGATAGACCCTGTTCCAGTTACAGGGATACAGCTGAATGATATTCAGCTAAAATTGAGAAACTTCATGCTGATTTTTCTTCAGTCAGTTGGTGATTCCCTCCACTTTAAAAAAAAATCAAATACTTTTTAATATATCCTCTAAAGAAAATGCATTTAATAAGCACTTTTTTCTGAGTAAGTGTCTCTGATCTTTTAGAAGTTATGAAGATACCCTCTTTCTCCTCAAGTCCAGAAGTGAACTGGGCAAAACCAGAACACTGGAGTCCGTATATACACATTATCAACTTCACACATGAAGCTGTCCCAGAGGTTCACAGTAAGTCCTACATCCCCTTCTCAGACCAAGAAGCATAGAATGACCAGAAGTTGCAGTAATTTGTTAGTGTGCTGGGCTCTTCCTACAGTGCCCTATTCACTTCTGTCTTCTCTGCAGGAAGGCTAGATGTGAAATGCATCCTGGAGGGAGATGGAATCAATACCATTCCCAGTACAGGATGTCTGAGGTATCAACAGCTAAACTCTGCAGTGCTGTAACTTTCCCCATCTGAGCACTTTCAATTCCTTTTTTCCTTTAGTTTTAAATAAATCTGTTACACAGTTAAGGCTTTGACCTTCTTGTGTTCTCTGAGATCTGAGTAGCTAATGAATCACCAAAACTCTTCAAGGTGGGCACATAGTCTCCTGTAGACCTCTGTACTGCTGTAACAGGCAAAGTGATGTTTCCTGCAGGGAATGACTTGCCCACAAAGTCAATGGATCGAGGTTTTAGAAATTGGGTTCATGTCTTTTGCCACATGTCTGTGTCACCAAGTCCCCTTCTGGCCTGTGTTTTGTCAATAGTAAATTCTGCAAAACAGCCACTGTCTCTTGCCACGATACAGCTGCAGCGTGTGGGAGTAAAAGGATTTCAATAGACAATGAATGTGATGAATAGTAACTTATTAGAAATTGGGACAAGTGTGGCTAACTAAGCAAAGAAGGATATGCAGGCATTGAACCATCTCTTCCCATAAACACGATCACTTTCTCATGCTCAGTCTTGTAAAGAAGATTGACACTCACACTGCATTTTACTATGGCAGCTTCCAGTTCCTTTTGTATCTTCTTATGGGAAATGACTGAGAACATAGAGGTGTGCTTAATCTACATTCCTGATTGCAGAGTGGAAACTTTCCTATGCTTTAGAGTATTGAAAAAGAAACTGGATGAGTAGGTAGATCTGTGGTAAGGGAACAGTAACTGGGGCCAAGAAAAGAGTACAAACTTTTTTCTGAGACCCTTCTTCTGTGCTCAGATTTAAAAAAATATTTCAGTTATCTCCTGGTCAAGAACCTTCCAAAGGTGTGCCAGGGGCAATTATACTGGGCATGAAGAACCTTTTCTCCATGAAGATGGAAGCCACAAACAGATAAATTCTTCCTAGAGAGTTGATCGTTGCTTCAAACCTGACAGTGTGTAAGGACACTTAGATATCCCCTTAACAACATTTTCACTTGGTTAGAACTGTATTGGTGAGGCAGTTGGATTAGATGATCATTGTAAGACCCTTCTAACTGAAAACATTCTATTTTTATCTTATTTTACTCTTAACTTGACTTAAAGCATTCAGCTGTTTCCAAGGACTTGTAAAAGGCATAGTGTTTTGTGCTTTCTGTAGAAAAACCCACAACTTACAACCCAGGCACTTCCAGGTGCTCTCTCGAGCTGTAAATCTCTTCCAAGTCAAACTGCCTGTGCTAGTCAAAGCATTATTGAAAAAGCGTTTTGTGTGATTTATGAATGAAGAGTTCAGTCCTTGACTGTATGTTGTCAAGACTGCTGTGACAACAAAAGGCTCAGCAACATTATGGTCCTAGAGCTGTTAGCCTTGTCTCCTCTGAGCTGCTTGACTTCATCTGAGAAATTTCCCTTTCAGTGTGTGCATCACTCTTCACCTCCTTTCACAAGCTTTTGGGTTCCAACCTGACTTCCATTTGTGTTATGTAGGTTACCTTTTCAGCTGTACAAATTCTTCTTGAACAATCAGCAGCCTGGTTAAAAAATCTACTGCATTCTATCTTCATGATAAAAGGATAGAAAAGACATCAACACAATTCTCTATCCCTCATGTAAATAAGACATCTGAATGACTAATAGCTCTAGTAGTGCACTGGGATACTGGGATATTTCTTGTTGTATGCTGTTTCTCTGATTTTTAATGGATTGGGTTTCATCCCCAGCAGAGTGGCCAACAGATCGAGGTTGATGATTCTTCCCATCTACTAGGTTGTCAAGAGACCTCATCTGAAGTATTGTTCCATCTTTGGAGCACCCAATACAGAAAAGCCATGGAAGTGTTGGATTAGGTCCATAAGAGGACCATGGAGCTGATCAGCATCTCTCAGCCTAGACAAGTAAGGCTCTAGGGAGATCTTATTGTGACCTTTGCATATTTGAGGGCTTGTAAGAAAGCTGGGAGGGACTCTTTAAAAAGGTTTGCAGTGATAGGATGAGAGGTAACACCACAGAGTGAAAGAGGTTAGATTTAGAATAGATGTATGGAAGAAATTTATCACTGTGAGGGCGATGAGTCAGTGGAACAGATAAATTGTGGATGTCCTCTTCTTGGAAGCATTAAAGCTCCAGTTGGATCGAAGTTTGAAAAACTTGTTTTAGTGAATGCTGTCCCTGAATATGACAGTGAGGTGGGAGCTAGATGATCTCTGAGACCCCTTCCAACCCAAATCATTCTACGATTCTAATCCCTTAGGGAATGAAAGGAAAATCAGCTGATTTCTATAAGGAGAGGCCAACTTTCACACTGGGAATGATCATGAATTCTTGAAGATTTCAGACACTCTTAACCAACACACTTGGTTTATCATTTAAGATTTCTCTGATCCAAATGTCTGCTCATTTGTCTTCTTGATTTATTCAGTTAATGTAATATCTGTTGGACCCAAGCTCTCTATGGCTGCATTTTGCTCATCCCCACAATTCTCCTGAAAGCAGAGTGACCTGACTCAGGAGATGTTTCCATGAAACTCCTCAAAGATTTGGAGCAAAAATCTGCATGTAAACATGTATTTTAACTACTGGCAGAACACAGTGACACAAACCCTGCTTCTAATTTGCTACCATCACATGAATAAGTAATTCAATAATGATTCTGTCAGCAGCTATTTGAGCTTAAACAGCCCCTGGGATATAAACTTGGTTCATCTCCATTTTGGGGATCGTAGTTCAATACTCTCTAACATTCTCATTTTTTACTTCCTAAAGATAACTACCCTGAGACTAGTCTATGTCCATTATTTGGTAAGGATAAGAAAAAATAAATCAGTGCCACAGCTCCCACTATGATTTAATTTTTTGTACTTACATATCAACATAATGTTCTTTTTTATGAATAAAATATTTCAAACACAAGAAATGGTCACATTTACTTAGTAGCCCTGGGCTGTAATCATTTAACTTGTTTACAACATGAAATTGCTTTGCTTTCCCTAGTTTTCACTTTATTTAAGGCAGTAAAGGTCCAAAAATTTAATATTGGAACAAGTTTATTTTAATTACCAAAGCCAGACTCTGGAAGAAAGGATTTAGAAAGATTTTAAAGACAGGTAATTGTGTTGCTGAATTTCTTGCTGCATCAATAAACTGCAAAAATTCATGCTGTAATGGGTTAGAGCAAGAGTCTAAATTGGTTTGAGTTGGCACTTACAATTTAGGCACAATAACCAACTCCCAATGAGAATTCATCAGGTATTGAAGCAACTTTGCTAAAAAGACAATAATTTATTGAACCCATCACTAAGAAGAAAAGTTAAAAATCCCCAAATAAGTAAAAGAATCAAAAACATGAAACAAAAATTGTTTCACAATGCTTTTACACACACTCTGAGAGAAATGGGAGACAGCTAACACACCTGTTTTTGGCTTCAGATGACAGCTCTGGGGAAAAAAGAGAGTGTATTCCAATACTCATAACCATAAAGCCACCACACTCATACCCAATTGCATTTCATTTCCAGAAGGGAAAGGGTGCAGCAGAAATACAGAAATACTTATAGAAAAGTTCTTTTCCTCATTCTCTTGCAGCCAACATCTTCCCCTCTATACGTCAGGCATACCTGTAGATCCCTTCTTGGGAGCTATTTTTTGAGGCAATGACAGCATCAAATGTAATAATAGATTTCCATTACCTCCGTGTTTGCCAAAGGTTTAGGATATTAGTACTTAAGATCTGTCTTTTTCTTATCAGAGGCTTCTTTCAGTCTATCAGCAGCAGAGTATACAGAGTCTTGGTGGGGACAGCGGCAACATGGCGCTGGTCACATGGGGCTACACCTGTTCTAGTAAAAAGGGCCTTCTACAGGACCTGCTCCTCATTTTCCTCTTCTCTGTGCTTAAGACTCCAAGGGAGGGAGAGGTTTAAGAGCTCACTGCTATCTAGCAGCTTCAAAGGTGATCCAACTGAGAGAAGAGTGTGTAGGAGCTCCCCCTGTCTTCGGCCCTCTTCCGGCAACCAGGACAAGCTGGCTCTGGTTTTCTGCACTCCAGCTCTCAGGCAAAAGAGGGACAGAGATTCTTCCACAGCAGAGCTGCAGCCAGGCTAGCCTTCTTCTCTGTTTCATCCTTTGGCAACAGGTAGGCCTAGAGACTTTGCTTGAGCCCCATCCCCACCACCCCACCACCCCAGCCCTGGATGGGTGGCAGTAGAAGGTCTCTTGCAAAGGAGCTTTCTGTCTCACAAGACACACTGGAGAAGGGCAGAAAACAGGAAGTCCCTTTCATAGCCTCGTTCCACCAATCACCTGTAAGGTCCAGGATACAGATGGGTCTCCTGGGAAAGCTGCAGCACATGCCTAGTAATGTAACAATATCATATTTGCTGAATTAGTTAGCCATTTTCTTCCATGAAGAGCAAATTTTGAATCTAGATGATCTAGATGGCAGGGAGATTGGATTAGATGACCTTTTGAGGTCTCTTCCAAACCCTAATGAGTCTATGATTCCATGTTTCTATGAATTTAGCCTGGCCACATTTAGCAAATAAGCATTACTGGATAGTGATAATTAATAAAATTATTAAAAAATAGTTTTATGTTAAATGAGCTGCAGTAAACATCAGAAAACTATCACTTGCTAAACGGGTTTGACAACATGTGCTGCAGAGAGAGATTTAAGATTAATTGAG
The DNA here is from genome assembly GCA_013397515.1 of Upupa epops. Lineage (NCBI taxonomy): Eukaryota > Metazoa > Chordata > Aves > Bucerotiformes > Upupidae > Upupa > Upupa epops. The sequence continues at coordinate 164,008 of VZRI01013798.1, read as the reverse complement.
CAAGGAAAGTGAATAAGTTTCTCAATATGGTACCTTCTAGTTAATGGTTGACAAGCTCTAGAGAAACCAAAGACAGCATCTACCATACTGTAGTGTATTTTAAGCTAAAATGAAAGCGTAATTTAAAACTTAGGAAAATATTAATAGCAATTATTATATTTATTAATAATACAGTATTGTATTAATGTCTGCTAGTTATGGGAAAATCTGACAGCTCTTCACCTGCAAGAGGTGTTTTAATTTCTGTGTCTGCTTTTCACTCCAGAGTCAATAACCATGGAATCATAAGAATCACAGAATAGCTTAGGTTGGAAGAAATCTCAGAGGTCATCTGGTTCCAGCCCTCTGCTATGAGCAGAGATACCTCTTGCTGAAGTGAGTTGCCTAGAACCCCATCCAACATGGCCTTGGATACTTGGGGGATGGAGCAGCCACAGTCTCCCTGAGCAACCTATCCTAGCACCTCAACAGCCTTATAATTAAGAATTTCTTCCTCATATCTCATCTAAATCCAAGATAGTAAATATGCTAAATGTTTAACTTCAATTCCTGTAAAAATGGTGTTGAGATAAACTAAAAGAAGTAAACCTAACATCTAACATCTAGATCATGCCACTCAGCACTTCAGTGTTCAATTCAACTTAATTCCTGTTTTTTTGCTGAAAGGAAATAGTAGAAGAAGTAATATGAACTTGAAAAGGATATAGCTTATTAATATTTGTCTTAATTTCTTCTATTTTCATGAGTTTTGAGGACACTTAGGGGATAGCAAATAATCAAGAAATCCTACACTGACAGAAATCCTACACTGACAGTCCTGCTGTCTTGATCAGCTGCTACATTTTGAGGAAAAGATAAAGAAAAATATCTGGGAAATTAGGGAAGTCGTGCGGATGGGTATATTTTCATTTATTTTGTTCTGTGGGTTTTTTTTAAATATTTCACCTTTATGTTGTCAAGAAAAAGAATGTAGGAAGGCAGAGTGATGGAAAATTACCTAGGCCATAAAGGGAGAAATTCCATTGTGTGTGCCACCATTTTAAAGTGGAATACTTCACTTGTTATTTGCTGCTGCTGCTGCTCTGGACAAGGCTAGGTATCTGTGATAGTCTTCTAAATCCACTACACCCATTCAAAAGTAATGAAAGTTATGGAGTGACTCAAATGACAGGAGTCATGTGTTTAGGATACCTGCCTGGGACTCTATTGTGTAGCACTCGCAGAAGTTTTGTCTTCCGTGCAGCTGTACCAGAAGTGGGCAGATTTATCCAATTCTTTAACACGGCCATAAAAATACTTATTTTTTATCCAACCATAGAGAACTTTACCAGCCCACAGAGATCTACTCATAACTTGCTTTTTGTATGCACAATCATACACTACTTTGCATAGCATTTTCTTGAAAATTGTTTGCATAATAGAGCATTATGATTTAAAAATCATCAGCTCTCCTCCGCCCTGAACAATGCTGTTTGCCTATAGCCGAGATAAGTGAAATAATACCAAAGAGACAATTAGGAAAGCATCTTCCAAAAAAAAAAAGGTGGAAAGAAAGGCAAATAAAGACCAAGCACCCTCCCACGTTTTACACCCAAATCTTGTACTTGAGTTTTAGCTTTGTTATTTCTTTTTTAATCTGTTTGAGGAAACCACTTCTAGGCAGGGCATCTTTATTGCAGGGATCATTAATTCGAAGAGAGGCAAACGAAAAATAGGGGATTTGTATTTCAGTCACAAAATGGATCAGAGGAAACTTTCTTAGGGCAAGGTGCTGTTGTCAAGATTGTCCTGAAGAAAGGAAAATCATTATAGAGGATTATCTATAACAGTGATTCTCAACCTTCCTTTCAGCTTGCGTACCCCGAGGCAAAAATACAGTGTGACTGATTATGATTACCACACATGCACACAAAGACCTACTCTGCCACACATGTATTTTTGCACACATTCTACAGTGTTGTGTGATGTTATTTGTAAGAACAATTCCATCACTCACATACACACGTGCTCAGCTTTAAGATAATAATAATGGTAATAATGAATATATACGTTCTCTTCAATCTCCCAGGCAGTGTTACTCAAAATTATTGAAAAATGCATCCTCTGTTTGGAGAATGATGTGACAGGAGATTTGTTCCACAGCTCTTCTTTGGTTACTGCTCACTGAAGCTTCTCAAAGGTCATCATTTTAAGGTGATTTTTCTGAGGAATCATTGATCCTTTCACTACCAGTTATCCCTAGATGTGATGTGACTGATGAAAAATTTTCTTTAATTTTATTAACTTGGGGTACCCTTGGAGCTTCCTTGTGTAATGGAGCACTACCTACATCTATATTGCCCCATAATGAGTCTATTCCCAAGATTCCACAGTTATGCAGCATCTCATGCTTATGCATCTAAATCTGCTTTCACCACAGATATGTGTGGCCTCACAGTTGTTGATTGGTGAGGACAATGTTTGTTACGCTATGCATATTTCTTAATATCTAGGAGACTGGGAAAGTTGTTATAGGGTAAAATCATGCAGGAAGCGTGGTAGTAATTAACTACCATGTAATGGTTTGGGAATTTTGGTGATGTTTGTCTTGAAAACTGCAGGTTGAAGTTGTAAACTGTGAAAGAAAGTTACTTGGGCCAACAGGAGTTTGGAGCTTCAGTTTTGGGTTTTCAGCTCCATCTTCAATTGTAGTCTGTCTTTTAGAGAGCACATATAGCAAATTAGAATTCAGCAGCCATATTGCCTTGGGAACATCAAGGGGGTACATCAAGGAGCAGCAGAAGGAAGGTTTTGTCTGAATACCATGGTTTGCTGAATGGAGAGACCTCTCCCCTAGATCATGGGCATAGGAATTGGCATTTTTAAATTGGAGGACTAGTGTGGAAGCACATACAACAGAGAGACAGATATTAAAATGCCAGCTGATGCTGAGGGATGTGTGCATGGACTTGACAAACACGGTGTTTCCACAGAATCAGGAAGCACTGTAAATCTCTTCTGTATGAGGGATTGGACATAGAAGTTTTGGCTCAGTTATGTAAGACCATTGTGACTAATCTCCATATGTCTCTGTATGTACATCTTCATGTGGGATTTTTTTATGTGATGTGAATATGTTATCTTGTTCTTTATGTGGGATAAATAAAATATGTTGGGCTTTTTCCATCTGGATCAATTTAGTTTTGGTTTTGCCTGCAGTTCATAAGTTATTTTCCAGACCTGACCTGTATTGTTTTTATTTCAGCCGATTAGGATATTAACCTAATTAATTGGTTAAATTTGTTGGATTTTTGTTAGCCCTTGACATATTGTAACCTAGTTGAATCCATCATTGTATTCGGGACTATATTGTTATCCTGCTTTGTTTTTTTTTTTACTGCAGGCATAACACATTTCACAGAGTAGCATGCCCATGTAATGGACAAAACTCTTTCAAGTGTCTTGCTTTTCATGGTGACGACATAAGAGACCTTGCAATTATGAATATGCAAAGTACTGATAACTTTGCCCATATCTGAGCCACAACACAAATTTCAGTAGCATATTTCACAGCAGAAACACCTGATTTAGTAACATTTGAGAGTACCTAGCCTCACCTTAGAACTAAAAGTTCTGGAAGGTCGTGTTATGATCTTCCTAAAAACAAATACACTAATTCTTGTCTCAATGGTAGGCACAAAACAGATGAAATCATACATAGGGCAGAAAAAACCCTAGCTTTTTTATTCTCCACACCATAATCCTTTATTATTTTTGAATTAACAGAATGAACACAATAATGTGTTCCTCACAGTCATAGCATAAGCATATTATCAGCAAAGCCCTTTAACTCCTTGTCTAGAAGGTGTGAAGACATAATCAAGGTGTTTTTAGGACATTATTAGGACTTTTGTTAAATCAGTCCTAGTTCACATGCTGAAAAAATTTCTTTCTAACATAGTTGTTAAGAAATACAAAGAAGAGTGAAGGATATCAGCTTCCAGGTATACTAAGTAAAAAAAAAAAAAAAAAAAAAAACAAAAAAAAATCACATTATATTTGGAAAAATCATATTAGGATTTCATGCCTGCAACATGCACTTATGAAGAAAGACTGAAGAGTCAGGGAAGACCTTGTTGCAGCCTTTTGGTATTTAAAGGGAACCTGTAAGAAAGATGGGGATAGACTTTTTACCAAGGCCTATTGTGACAGGATGAGAGCTGTAGATAATTGTATATAATGAAGAAGTTCTTCACTGTGATGAGGGTGAAACGCTGGCATAGGTAGCCTGGAGATGATACAGACATCCCATTCCTGGAAACAAATTAATGTTCAATAGGGTTCTGAGAAGCTTAGTCTGGGGAAAGTTGTCCCTGCCCAAGGTAGGGTTATGGGACTGGATGATGTTTAGTTATGTCTTTTAAATCACTATTTTGTGATTCTGTCAAATCCTAGCACAGCATACCATAATAAAAATTCAATTTTCCTAGGCAAATACAAACAGATTTGTTTGGGATTAAACCTTACAACTAGATCACAGAAACATTACAAGTTTATAATACTGTCGTTTGTGTCTGCTGTGTTTTTTAGCCTAATGGATTGGATTGCAGATCCAAGCTATCCCCAACTTTAGTTCTGGCCAGTCAGCACCTCTGAAAAAAAGAATGTTTGAGTGAGAGGAACAAGCAGTGTCACTAGTTTTCTGTTTCCTCTTGCTGGAGTATATTTGTTTGGAGGTGGAGCATATGACACTGAGCTAAGCATGCCATTAGCAGAAATTTTTTGCCTTGATGAGTGGTAGTGGAAGTTTGGAACCTCAGGAATTAGATGAAGACAAGTTTGCTTGCAAGTCCATGGTGTAGTGAAATGAAGAGAGTCCCGAGTGTGGTTCATGGAACAGGGGATTGGCTTAGAGAATACGGAACAAAGAACTTATCCTTGAACAGCTGACTCTGAGTGAAAAGACCAAGTGAACTAAGGACAGCATGTTTCCACAAGCATAAGACATTCTGCAGGTTTCTTTCACATAACAGGAAGGAAATAACAAAACTTGACCCAATTGCATAGGAATGTGTGATGGATCTCTACATGCTTTAATGTTGGGGTTCTTACGTTGTGTGAATTAGATGTGTTTTTTTATGTTTCCCTACATCGAGCCAGTCTTTGCTTTTGCCTGACAATTCATTAGTGGTTTTGAACCCTCCTTGGGTATTTTTTTTTTCGTTCGTTTTGGCTCATTATCACATTAACTAAGTCGATTAGTTAGTCTCAGTCCCAGACCATTACCAGTGTTGTGGTAATGCACAATAATGCTGTGCATCAGATCATTAGTTAGGATAGTGTTTTAAATACCTCACTAGTCTCTGCGTTGTATGAATTCCCCCTTGGAGTAATGCCATCCTGGAGCTGAAAAAAAGCAGAATGAAATGAAGTTGCCATCACAGCACTCTTCAAAAGAGAACTCAGTTCACTGGGATTACAGATACTACACGCTTCTGCTTTTCTCTTGGAAGGAAGACAGCTGTGCATGGCCGTAGAGGCACAGCAGATGCTGAATGACAATTTTTAAACTCTAGTGGTTACTTTAATTGCCCCTTTCCACAAGTTTGGGTGTTGCTATGGCAGGAAAGAAACAGAGGTTGCTGTCACTCAAATTCTCTGAACCTGCAGTTGTGCCTGAAAAAAGCAATAAAATAAAAAATGGACTCAGGAAAGAGATAAAAAAAAAAAACAACCCAACCAACTTCCACAGGCTCATGACAAGCTTGTAAACAAAAATGTAAAGGGGAGAGGGAATAGGAGGAGCAAGTCTTGACTCAGTGGTAGATCGGAGATTTTACCTGAAAGTTTCATAAGGCAGCTGTGAGTGTTTTATGAGAGACAGGATCCTCAGCAGCAAAGTTACAGCATGATGGACTCTGACATTTTGTAAAACCATAAAATGTGTCAGTAGCTTTAACAAGCAGAAATGCTTTGACCTCCTGAGGTTCCTGTCCAATTTAGCCATAGCAACTGTTCGATTCACACAATTAATGGTTCCATTCAGTCAAGGGAGGGAGGGAAAAGGGTGACAGGAACCATCACCTTAAAACTAAGACAGCATTTCTTTTTTTCCTGCTTCAATTCCATTATCAGAGAGCTTCCCCAGCCTGAATCCTCACTGTGTGTTAACTAATTTCATAGCTCTAATTTTCCCTCTACATCTATGTTTACAGGCCTTTTGCCCTGTAAATGTGTATTAACGGAATAATTTCAAGCGAGCCTCATCCTAAGGTTATTTTGCAGACATTTCATTTTATGATTGTTAACTCTTAACAGACTTCATATTAGTCTGATCGTTTTGTTATTTCTTCTGTTTTGAGGATAATACTGCTGATATCTGTAATTTAGGCGTCAGGGTTTTATTCAGAGAAGAAAGTCATATTAAGGCTTTGCACATTCAAAAGCAAGAGCAGATGGCCAGGGAGCTTAGCACATGGCTGGAAGATGAGTCTTAGTTCCTGTTAGTAGAAAGGTGGCAGCTGAAAAGAACACTACACAGTGAAGGTATTTCTTTTTCTTACATCACTGTTAAATGAGTAAGATAAAACAAAAGAACGCTCATTTCTTGTCTTCTTTTGCATGCATATTTGCATGTGAGGAGGAGAATGAAGGACCAGTGAAGAAATCTGAAGGACAGAGATTTTGAAATGGAAGGGTAGAGGTTTTTAAAAAGAGCCTGTTCGTCAAACATGTATGTTGGCACTGCAGGTCCCCACATATGAGGCAGCACATGTTCAGCTACATGACAAACAAAATTCAGATCTCACTCAGTGTTCAAGCAAGGATTTACCAGCAAAGATTTCTCCACTGTCACTACATGAAACCATGTGTTTGTCCTGGATTTGTCCCACTTATAAGAAAAATTAATACACATGTATTGCCACTCCAGCTTACTCCTAGTGCATATTTCTTCTGTTCCCTGTGATACTGCAGATATTAGAACTGACAAGGCAGCATGAGAAGACTGGAAAGGTTTTCAAGAAAATCAATCAATTCCATGCATTAAATGAAAATTAAGTGGAAAACATTCCTCTCTCATAAATGGGATTTATCCTTATGTAGTAAGCAGCTGGGAGAGAGGTAGCATCATAAGTACATGCTCTGACATTCAACTTTTTCACTGGCATCCTCTTGGAGACACTAAAGGACCTATTCTACTTGTCTTACATCATTAAGTATGCTCCTTTCCTTCCCCTAAATATGGGTGAAGGGGCATGTACTAAGTGGAAATGCCCTAGATTTCTTCAGGTGTCTTGAGAGGGATAAAGATTTGTATGAGGACTATTAACAATAGATATAGCCAAGATCAAAGTTCTGTGACAAGTCTATGAAAGATGTGTGAGAGTTGAGAGGAGATATGCAAATGAGTGCACATCAGTCCCTACATCTGAGTCCAAAGTCTAGTAAGAAACAAATCAGTTGCACAACAGATTTGTGCTTGCAAGCTTGCTTAAATGATAGCTTCAAAACATTCAGAGACACAGCTTTTCTCTTGAAGGACGCCCATAATTCAGAGAGATAGAGTGGAAGACCACAACTGCTTGGAGGATGGGACTGTATGTCCCTATCTATTGAGACAGACATTAGTATTAGACAATCTTATCTCGATGTGAACAATCCCTATTACACTCATTATTAAGACTTCTTGACATGTTCTTCTGTCATGCTTAAGGGTATTTCTTCTCAGAAAACCTGCATGCTAATACCTTGTCTATCTCACACTTTAAGACAACAGAGGCACAAACCCATCTTTTAACAAATGTCACTTTTTCTTTTCCCTGAATGTGGCTGAGGTCTACCTGAGTTCTTTGTTCATCTGTGGTTTTCTGACACCACAAATACTCTTAGGGTCATTACATTTCTTCAAATATACAGTGGTGATAAGTAGAGGTTTACTCACTCACTGCATGAAAGCAGTATTTCTGTGTCTTACAATAAAATACCTTACCTGGCAGAGTTCATACTAATTCAGTTTTCTGAAAATATGGAAGAAAATGTTTGTTTCCTTTTTCCTTCCAGCTCTTCACTGCTCATGAAGTCTTCCTACTGCCACAGAGTAATGTTTATTAATTTTCTGTAATCTTGTATAAATATCATACAAATCAAAGTGCAGGATGCACAAGATGCTGACAATAGAAATATCTATATTTTATCAATTTCTGTCCAATCACGAATAAATTTACATCACTCTTCTTAGCGTTAGTAAATTATTTTTGAAGATAATATACAGGTAATTATAAGCATACCTGAAAATGCTGATTCTTTTTGTTTCTTTTTTTTTTTCTTTCTTTTTAATGAGCTGTGCTTTTTCAATATATGAATTTCCAGCCTCAATCATTCGGTGTTATTTATTTTTGCCAGGCACGCTACTCCATAAAAGCAAGCTCCATAAATATGATTGCATTAATAATTTACAATATATTTTGTTTTTGTAGCAATTCTCACACAAGGTACGTAAAAAGCAGATGCTGGGATTTAGGATATAAGCACCCTTTCAAGAGAAATAAATATCACAGTTCTTATCTTACAGATGCGGAAATTAAATCATGAAGGATACCACAGCTGTATTCTGGGGACATAAATTGTTCAGTGTCACACACCTTCCACAAGCTCTCTGAATGATGTATTTGAAGCTCTAAGATTTCTGTATTGACTAGCACAGGGACCTGGCTGCTGTTCAGTCTGAATACCCCTGACTGCTTCTTCAAAGCCATCAGAGGAATCTGAGATTCAGTCTTTCAGTTTCACAAGGTCTATGCTTTTAACCAATGGAAAGCCCACCAGCAGATTTTTTGTTTAGAAAGCTAAAGAAAGGAGTTCAGGATAGTACACATATTGCATGGATTTTGGAGTGTAAGATTACTATTGTTCTTTGCCCAGGTTATTAATAGATCCATATCAATACTATTTTTTTGACAGTTCCCTCTCTCTTTCCTCCAGCAGTCACTGTGTTATATCTTACTTGTGTTCCTTTTCACAGACAACGAAAGTTCATGCAGATCCCAGGATTTTTTCCTCCCAGTCTACAAAGAAAAAAAAAAAGAAAGAGCATTATGTAATTAGCTTTGTAATATTCTTCCTTTCATCTGGGACTCACATCACCTAACTTTAGCCATATAAAAATTAGTCATTTAATTAAGGTAGTTGGTTAAATTTCCTTCCTAATGAAAAGAGAGAACAAGGTCTCCTCAGAAAATGATTCATCACTCTCCTATTTTAGGATGGGATGAAATCCTCTCTGGTTGTACCTTGCTCTTTCCCATGACTATGAGACATTTTAAATAATGGGCTATGACTCGAAACATGTAGTTTTAGCTGGATACCACTAGACAAGATAAATGTTAGTCACATTATTTTTAGGACTTTCTCTTCATTGTGCTAACGGATGTACAGGCACAGAAAAATCAAGCTACCTCTTAACCCTCGATACAAGAGTACAAAAAGCACTAATTACCTGGGTAGGAAGCACTGGCAATGCTATGTCCATGCATGTCATTCAAGACTAGAACAGTTTTGCATTTTGAATTTCAAAGATCCAGGCAAAATGTCGTAATCTTGTCAACTGATGTTTAAAAGAAGGTGACTTTCTGCCTTTCAGTTATTTTCTGCCTCTTGATGGACAGGAAATAATTGTCAGATGGTTAAAAAAACCCACCACACTGTTTTTTTCCTTTCATCTCGTCTTTACTTACTTTGTTCTTTAAAATCCACCTTTCTCAAACTCTAAGTTATTTTTCTGAAGCCACAGGTTTAACATGCACTTCTATGAAACTCCATTGCACTATTAATAAAGGAGAAGCCTCTGTTTTGATTACCAGCAGCACAGAGACATTTTGACATTTGGAGTCAGCTATTCAGGTCTGTCATTCAGGTCTGAACATATCCACACACTGCAGCATTTTAGAAAAAAAATAGGTTACGGACCATGAGAACAATGCGGGGAGAAAAGAGATAACACTCATGTGAAGCTTTAATTAATGTTAAGCCAATGCTGGCCTGTAGGAAATGTCAAGTTCCACTGGATAAATCAGGGCTGCCTCTTGGTTTTTGCAACACATCATGTTTTGTGTTCAATAAGATGCCAGGTTGCTTATTTTGCCTGTCATTCATGAGCAGCGTTTTTCATGTGGTCTTAGAATAAGGTGCTAAACTTGTCTGGTTCCTTGACTTTATTCTACAATTAATAATGCATTAGCTTAGCAAAATATTTGCCTCTGCTATTACTCTTGAGGTTATGAAATTAAATATATATAAAACTGGGAAAAAATACAATAAGCATATAAGAAATAAATCTTTCTCTGATCTTCCCTTCCCATTTTCACTAAGGCAGCTCTTTGAGTTATAAGGCCAGCTCTTGAATTTCAAAACACATATACAAAAAGACTTCATTAAACTTGCTCAGCTCTGATTTGCCTGCCTCTGTGAGCTTAAAAGCCCATCACTGCATAAACCCAGGGCTTATTCACCACTGTGATAATGCACCTTTATACCAGAACACCTCCACTGATTTCAACACTTACTTTGTTGCATGCATGAGAACCTTCATATTATTAATATTTTTATTGTATCTTAAATGTTTTAGGCTATAACTGGTACATAAAAGTATATAGAGGACCAGATTTTTTATTTCTTTTTCATGAGAGATTGACTGGGGAAAATAGTTTTGACCCTGGTTTTCAGATCTGATGTCTGTTCATGTGAAACATTACATTTCTGGGTTTGCTGAGATACTCTCCTCACTATTGGATCTCCAAATGCCAGGAGTAATACTTGCTATTTCTCTTCTTTGTGTTCCAGTAACCTGTTGTGAGCTTTTATTTTTTTATCCTCAGCTTTTCTCAGTTCTGTTTTCCCCCAGATCTTTCCTCCCAATAACTTGTGAAAGATCCCTGTGATCATCCTCCAGTGAGAAAGCAGCTGCCAAAAATCCAAGCAGCATCACCTGTAGGTACTGAAAGAGAGGGACATGGGGTAGTTCTGGGCTTGGTAGTATTAAGTTAATAGTTGGACTCAATGATCTTAAAGGTTGACTCTATGATTCTACATGCTCAGGCAACACAGAAGGAGATTTCTATCTGACTTTTTCATCTTCATACAAATGCCTGTGGTCTGTTACAGCATGGGCTTTTTTCTCCTGTCCTCTCAGGCATTCCCTGACCTGTTGTCTACTGGAAGCAAATACTTCAGTTTGGGACAATAAGACTGCATGTTCAAGCTGTTTGCAAAGCTGTGGGAGCAGTCTACCCTTTAGTTTATCATCCAGTCATAAGATCTTAAGAACAAACACTGATTTCAGTTGTTCTCAACTCTTTTTTTAATTAACAGTTCCCATGATAAAACTGAGCTGTGTGGTACCATCAGCATACTGGAGGGGAGGAATGCTTTCCAAAGGTTCTTTCTTAGGCTTAAGTCACAGGCCTGAGGGAACAGCAAGAATTTCAACACAACTGGAGAAGAGGAGGCTGAGGGGTGACCTCATTCACGTCTATAAATATGTGAGGGGTGGGTGTCAGGAGGATGGAACCAGGCTCTTCTCAGGGTCATCTAGTGATAGGACAAGGGGTAATGGGTGCAAGCTAGAACATAGGAAGTTCCCTATAAATATCAGAAGGAACTTCTTCCCAGTGAAGATAAGGGAGTACTGGAACAGGCTGCCCAGAGGGGTTGTGGAATTTCCTTCTCTGGAAAGAAGACTTGTCTGAATGTGTTCCTCTGCAACTTGATTAGGTGATCCTGCTGTGGCAGAGGGATTGGACTGGATGATCTTTCAAGGTCCCTTCCGATCCCTAATGATTCTATGATTCTATGGAGGCCACTTGCATATGGTTTGGGGCAATCCAAAACACAAATATAGGCTGGGTGGAGAATGGACTTGAGAGCAGCTGCAAGGAGAAGGAATTGTGGGTATTGGTTGCGAAGAAGCTCAACAGGAGCCAGCAATGTTAGAGTGCAATTCAGAAAGCCACCTGTGTCCTAACGTACAAAACAGCAACCAGCATGTTGAAGGAGGTGATTCTGTCCCCTTACTCTACTCTCATGCAATGCCAACCCAAAGGACTGAATTCACCTCTGGACACCCCAAGAATAAGAAGGACATTGACCACTTAGAGTAGGTCCAAAAAAAAAAGCCAAAAATGTAATTAGAAGTCTAAAGCACCTCTCCCATGAGGTCATGCTGAGAGAGTTCAGATTGTTCAGCCTGGAGAAGAGAAGGCTCCAGGGAAACCTTACTGAAATTTTTCAGTACTTATAGGAAGCCTGCAAGAAAAATGGAGAGACTTCTTACACAGATATGAAGTGATAAGACAATGAGTAAAGGTTTCAAACTGAAAGAGAGTAGATTTAGATTAGATGCAAGAAAGAAGTTGTTCACTGTGAGAAACTGGAAAAGGTGACTCAGAGAAGCTGTGAATGTCCTCTGCCCTGGAATACACAAGACCAATTTGGATGGAAAAGCAGTCCAGTGAGTGTTGTCCATGCCAGTGGTAGGGGATAGGGACTACATGATCTTTAAAGTCCACTCTATAATAAAAATGAGAAAAATATCACAGAATCATTTAGATTGGAAATGATCTTTAAAATCGAGTCCAGCAATCATCCTAACTCTACCAAGGTCACCACTAAATGATGCCATTAAGCACCTTACAAATAACTTTAGAACATTTTAAAAAGTTTCATAAATAAGGAGAAACTTCTATATTTGGGAGGGGAAAGATGTTTGGGTGGGATTTGGGGCTTGGTTTTGGTTTTTTGGGGGTTCTTTTCTTCTTTGGTATTTTGTTTTCTGGGAATTTCAATTTTTATTTGGGGAATGGGGTGTTGATGAAGCTAGCTGCACTAGAACCAAGCTCTGTGAATAAGGAAGAAGATTAAACCCTCTGAGACAGACAGCCCTCACCTTGGAATGTGGTGAAAGTTGATCGTGGACAAAAGAAACCTGTCTGTGGCTGGTGAAGGTCAGTATGGAGGAGCAAAAGCACCAGTTCTTAAAGTAGCTCTAACTTGAAGCATCATGGGACCACAGCCCAGGAGAGCCTGGCCACCTTGGTTAGAGCATGACTGACAGACTCTGTGAGGAATACCATGCTTTGCCTGTAAAATCACCAGTTTACTCCTGAGAGAAAGCAGGTTACAAAGCCAGGTCTGGAATGTACCTATTGGCTTGTAAGTTCCTTCTCTATTTGTTGCTTTTTATTGGTTATTTGTTTTCTTGTATTGGCTGATAGTTTTTTGTTTGTACTGGGAAGTGGGGTTTTGCTCTTTAAATTTTGTTTCCCCAGATTGAGGCTGTCTTTTCCTTATGACTCATAAGTGTCAAGAGAGCCCTCAGTGTTGTTTTTTGTTTTGTCTTGGCTCCCAAACACTTTGTTAATTAAGGCAAGTCTGTCACAAGGCTGGCCCCATGGCCAACTGGTGACAGTCCTCCCCTGTTCAAGATACTTGAAACATTTTGTACTTCTTCAAACTGTCAGAAAAGAAGTAATAATTAACTTTTAAATTAATATTTGTATTATTTCCACTTGAAATCTGTCATCTGTGATAAACAAATCCTGTGGTCTTGTAAACCTCAGAATATTATTGTTCAAACGGAATCATCTGAATTTCCTTCTCCATTGATACCTTTCTGTATCAACTGTTTGCCTTACACACTTTCTTCCTAGACGTTTATTCATGGCTGGTATTAAAGACAGAAGTTTCGGCTACATGACTTTCTGCATTGAGGATATAAGCTTGTCCCCTTGTTCTGCTGTTATCTAATATTAATGAGTGTTGATGACAACAAAGACTGGGGCTGGGTATGCAGATACCTCTATAATGGTCAGAAGACAATCAGGGAGGTAATTAGATTGTAAGAGCAATACATAATTAATAGAATATAACAGGACAGATCTCAATCTGTTGCACCAGTGGTAAATCCAAAGTAACCCCATTAATGTCAGAGACGGTTGTTTGCATATGTTGTACATTGATTTAGCTGAGATTTGATTCAGCCTCATTAAGTGACACATTTTTTACTTGTTTCGTTTGTATGGGCAGACTGTGGATGATTAGCCTCAGCTTGAATGCCACTATATATTAACTGCTTTAAGACATGTGAATTAAACTCTGACCAGATGCCAGAGATGCCCTAATTAGAAGTGCAAGCCATCCCCATGCTAAATTCAAGGTTCCTTAAAGACAACAGACTCCACTGAATGTTTATCACCAGCTGCAGGCAAATTAAGGTCTTAGAACAGTCCCTCATCAAAGCAAGGAATAATATTTTGTGTAACTTCATGCAAGTTTGCTTATTAGCTTGTTTTGTGTTTTTTTTTGTCTGAGCAGCACAGCAAATGTAATTTAAAACACGAACAGATTTAAATGGAAATGGTCAAATCTGTCCTCTAGAGCAGTGTGCTGACATTACTTACAGTAGACCAGTATCTCATAATGCATGCTAGGAGAAGCAGAGATGGAGAAAAAGAGGTATCTCACTTGAGATGAGTCACCTTCTCATTATGCCAGTCTTTCATGTGGCAACAGTGAAAGACCAGGCACCTGGCTTATCTTTAAAACCCAGCTTTTAGGCATGCATGTTACGTGCAATGGTTCCCAGATGTTGTATGATATCTAAAGAGTCAATCTAGCTGTGTATAGCCAGGTGCATCACCTTGTGAACAGCCACTTATAAGTAATTCAGACGTAGGGGTTAGATGCAGCTGCCCTGATTTTAGATGTTAGGTTGTGTCTGTAAGGCTGAATCAACCAGAATATTTGTTTCCTGCAGCAAGCAACCCCAAGATCACTAATTTATCACAGTCTTCAAAACAGGGTGACTGCATGTGAAGTAGTCTGGGGAATAGACACTCCATGGGCTCATTGTCAAAGCATGTCTCAGCTCAAGATTTTTGTTCACATACTAGTTAGGCTTTATTATTACAGAAATAACTCACAGTATTCCCTTAAGTATTCTACACCATACAATGATGGAATTAGTATTCTAGTGGCCGACCTAGTTACGTTCTGAACTGGTGTAAACCAAACTACAATTTCTTGATATTCAGGGTGATTCAACGCCCAATTAACAAAGAAATCCCTTTGATTTATTCAACTGAAATAAATGGAGCAGGGGGCAAGGGGAGGCTTCACCTTACCAGATGTCAGCAGTAAATATAACACAGCAAAAAAATAAACTAGTCTGGGAGTTCCTAGAGTATGTGGAAGATAACAGGGATACTAAGATACAGCCAAACAACGAAGGTGTCCCGCTGGACCTGTTGTTTGCAAACAGAAGAATGGCATATGGGTAATGTGAAATCTGGAAGCCACAGTGCTCATGACATTATGATTTAGATTCTTGGAGAAGAAAGCAGGGGGTTCATTACAACTGCTACTCTGGACTTCCAAAGAGCAGAATTTGGCCCGTTTGGAAGACTAGTTGGCAGAGTCCCTTGAGAGGCGGTCCCTTGGACAAAGGAATCAGAGAAGTTTGGATATCTTTCAAGAAAGAAATTTTAAATATGTGGAATCAGACTTTCCCCAGCATCCAAAAGATGAGCCAGCAGGGAAAAAGGCCCAACTGGCTGAACAGATTGCTTTCATTGGATGTCAGGAAGAAAAGGAGAGTTTATGGCTTATTGATATGGACCTGGACACCCAGAAAGAGCACAAAGATCTGACAAAGCTATGCAGGGAGAAAATTAGAAGTGCTAAAGCCCAGATAAAAATAATCTGGGTACTTCCATGAAAAGCAATTTAGATTGTTTCTGTAAATACAGTAACAGGGAGAGGATGGACAGAGAGAATATTCATCCTCTACTAAGAGTGATGGGAAGTATAGTGACTAAGGATGACAATACCTCTGAGGTACTGAATGCATTCTTTGCCTCAGTCTTTAACAGAAAAATGAATTGTTCTCAGAGTACCCAGCCCCTTGAGCTGGAAGGCAGGGGCAGGAAGCAGAATGCAGCCCCCCTAATCCAAGAGGAAATGGTTGAAGAGGAAAGGTGCAAGTTTATGGGGTCCAATGGGATCCAGACAAAATAAGAGAATATGATGGCAGAAGTGGTCACCAAGTCACTTTCCATCATTTATCCAGAGTTCTGGCTAACCAGAGAGGCCCCAGAAGGTTGGAGACTGCCAAATGCGACACCCATCTACTGGGAGGGCTGCAAGAAAGATCTGGCTAACTACAGAGCTGTCATTTGGACCTTAATATAGGGGAAGATTATGAAGAAGATCATGTTGAGTTAATCATGCAACATATACTGGACAACCAGACCCAGATAGCATGGGTTCATGAGACGCAGGTCCTGCTTTATGAAACTAATTACCTTCTATAACCAGGTGACTCACTAAGTGGATGAGGGAAAAGCTGTGGTCTTTCCATACCTGAGCCTTAGTAAAGACTTTACACTGTTCCCCACAGCATTTTCCTGGAAGTGCATGTGCTTCATTGAGTAGAAAACTGACTGGACATCTAGGCCCAAACAGTGGTGGTGGATGAAGTTAAATCCGGCTGATGGCCAGTCACAAATGGTGCTCCCCAGGGAAGAGTATTGGGGCAATACAGTTTAATATCTTTATCAATTATTTGGATAAGCAGATGGATCTCCATCTCAGCCAGTTCACAGACAACAAGTTGCAGGAGACTGTTGATCTGATTGAGGGTAGGATCAAGAGAGAGATCTAGACAGACAAGATCAATGGGCAAGGGCCAGTTACATGAAGGTTCAATAAGATCAGATGTTGGATCCTGCACCTGAGTTGTACAATTGAGTGAAACACTATAGGCTTGGGGTAGAGTCATTAAAAAACTGCCCATTGGAAAAGGACCCATGGATATTGATTAACAAACAGCTAAATATGAGCCAGAAGTATGATCAGGTGGCCAAGAAGGCCAGTGGCTTGTTTCAGAACTAGTGTGGCCAGCAGGAGTACACAAGTGATTGTCGTCCTGTACTTTGCACTGCTGAGGCACACCCTGAGTACTGGGTTCATTTTGGGTCCCTGACTACAAGAAGGACATTGAGGTGCTGGAGCATGTCCAAAGAAAGCCAATAAAGCTAGAAAAGGGCTTTTTATCATTTTCTCCCCATACTTCCACTATCTGCAATATCATTGTTGTGGCAACTCTTTCTTTCATTCAAGACCTATGGTATTTACTTGGGACATTTGCTTGGATTATAGAGATGATATGACTTCTATTTTTCCCCCCACACTTTACTCTTGCTTTCATGTTTCTCTATTTTTCTACTTTCCATATTCAGAATATGTTGGGGTTTTTTTTTCTATTTTCATTTCTCTCTTTAATCTTTTTTCCACTCTTTCCCTTTTCCATCTTTTTCTGTTTTAGATACAAACCAAACATTTTTCCCGTGCACCCATAGTTATTCCTAATGTTGCAAAAAATACTAATTTTTATCAAGTCTGTGACTTTTTGTTCTTATTTTCTTAACTCACCTACCAGAATTCTAATTGCTACTGCTTCCAGCACCTTGACAGCTGTTTGACAACAGTGTCTGCTTTTAGTCACACCTTAAGCATTATGACAAACCACACAGAAAGCTTGGTTTCTCTAGAGAAAATTCACTCTTGCATCTCATGTTCCATGTACAGGTCTAATATGACATGCAGAAACCAAAAATGAAGCTTTCTTATTATTATTTAAGCCTGGCAATCATCTTCACTGTTTTATCTGCAAAGTCTCACACTGAGCATTTTATTTTCCTTTAGAAATGCGACATCAGTTTCAATAGTTCAGTCTGAATTGGTTTGCCATTTGAAAAGTACAAATAAGTTTAAATATCTATACTATCTATAGATATAAGTAGATATAGATATTTACTTTATCTATAAGTAAAAGTACAAATAAGTTTAAATATCTATACTACAGTTCCAAGCTTCCTGTTAGTGGTATAAATTAAAAAATACTCACTAGCCCCATGACACCCGCTCATACCTTTGTGAGAAGATATTTCACGAGTAACGTTTGCTTACTGGGATCAGATGGAGTTGTTAGTTTTCATTTCTCAGACAGAATGTGTAATGTGTTAAATACTCACTGAAGACATTGTGAGGGCGCCATTTTACCCTAATTTAGCTCTCTTTCATATGATCAATTAGGCATCTGTAAGATCAGGACTCAAAAGTTTTGACTACTAGTGAAGTCTCTCAAAGATCAGTGCCAGGACCAGTCCTCTTCAATCTATTCATTAATAAGTTGGATGAGGGATTCCTGAGCACTGTTAGCAAGGTTGCTGACGAGACAAAGCTGGGTGGTGTCGCCAACACCCCAGCAGATTGTGCTGCCATTCAGCGAGAGCTGGACAGGCTAGAGAGCTGGGCAGAGGAATGGAATGAGGTACAACAAGGGTGAGTGTAGAGTCTCACATCTGGGCAAGAGAAACCCCAGGGACCAGGATAGGTTGCGAAGACTTGTTGGAGAGCAGTGTTGGAGAAAGGGACCTGAGGTCCTAATGGCCAGCAGATGACTGTGAGCCAGCTATGTGCTCCTGTGGCCAAGAGGGCCAACAGCATACTCAGGGGAGGGATCAGAAAGGGAGTGGTTAGCAGATCAAGAGAGGTTCTTCTCCTCCTCTATTCTGTATTAGTGAAACCAAATCTGGAGTTTCGTGTTCAGTTCTAGGCCCCTCAGTGTAGAGCAACAAAGATTATGAAGGAAGTAGAACACCTCCCTTATGAGGAAAGGCTGTGGGAGCTGGGTCTCTTAAGCTTGGAGAAGAGGAGGCTGAGGAGTGGCCTCGTTCATGTCTATAAATATGTGAGGGGTGGGTGTCAGGAGGATGGAGCCAGGCTCTTCTCAAGATCATCTAGTGACAGAACATGGGGCAGTGGGTGCAAGCTGAAACAGAGGAGGTTCCATATTAATATCAGAAAAAACTTCTTCCCAGTGAGGGTACTGAAGCACTGGAACAGGCTGCCCAGGCGGATTGTGGAGTTTCATTCTCTGGAGATGTTCAAGATGTGTTCCTGTGCGACTTAGTCTAGGTGATCCTGCTAAGGCAGAGGAATTGGACTAGATAATCTTTCGAAGTTCCTTCCAAACACTAATGATTCTATGATTCTATGACAACTGAGTGGGTAGGTATGTAAACTATTGTATAATATTGTTCTATTTCCCTTTTGCTGTTTATGTATTTGAAATACAAAAGAAAAATAATAAAATAAAATAAAATAAAATAAAATAAAATAAAATAAAATAAAATAAAATAAAATAAAATAAAATAAAATAAAATAAAATAAAATAAAATAAAATAAAATAAAATAAAATAAAATAAATCATTGTCGAACCCGAAATAGAAGACATCAAGCATTAATTGTGGCCCCAAACTAAAAAACAAAGGCTAGAGTTTGCCTACTTAAACTTCATTAACTACGCACTTTGTAACAAACAAAGACATAAGTAAATATTTATTATTATTGTTTTATCCTGTCTTTGTCAAAACTTGGAGGAGTTGATACTTTCAGCCAAGCGTTGCACCATTGTTCTCTCTCCCACTTTTCTCACCTCCACATCACTGGCTTGAATTGCTTCCAAATCGGCTGACAAATTTACAACTGCTATTATGGGTCATGTAATATAGGTTAAACCTGTGTTTACAGCCTAATAATTTTCCTCTGTCTTTAAATGAGCTATGAAGTATTTTGTAATACAGATTGTCTCCTTTTTATTTGCCAGTAAAAGCAATGAAGGGAAGCCGCAAAAACTCAGTGTTTTCTCATCACTGAGGACAGCAGCCTCACTGCTGTACACATGGAACCTGAAGAGACTGACTACTATGTGGTTGCAATCTCAAAGGAATTGCAGCTGCCAGAAGTAGCAGAGGAGGTACCCAACTGGTCTAAATGCATTAGGAAAAGGCAAATTGATCATATTTCAAGGTTTAGACAATTTGGGCATTGCTATTGTTTATACCAGGGGAAAATTGCCTGTAAACTCTCTTTTCTAATGTGGTATATAACCAGAATTAAAGTTCCCTGAACAAATCAGTCACGTTGCTACCCTAGGTGAGATAGGATCAGTGTTGAAATTTCCTGGTTGATGATCAGAAAAAGCAGTAAATCATAGAAATGACACTCAGTCATATTCCCGCTGCTCTTAGTGCCATCAAAAATGCAAAAAAAAAACCTGGAAAAGGCAAAATTGGAAATAAATTTTAAAGCTGAAAAAAAGAAACCTGCTAACAGTACATATCATAACACACAGGTAAGCTTATTTGTCTTGATGCAGGTTTTAGTTTAGAATTAAATTGCTCTTTGTTTTATTATGAATTTGCTTCAATGCAAGCAATCGCTCTGGAGAAATCCTTTACTGTATTGATGTCAAGAGCACTGAGGAACCCCAGCTGTCGGCCAGGACCCCATTAGGAGAACTGCTGTACAAACATAATGACAAACATATTTATGCCATCTTATATTCAAATCAAGCAAGATAATTGATTGCTGTGTTGTAGCAGAGCCAAAAATTAAGGATGAGGTTTTTCGGGTTTTTGTTTTTATTCAAGTTCACATTCATAAACAGATGAATGGCATCAGATTTTTACTTCAATCCAAGCAAATACAAATATTGAAGATGTGACCCCCTTTCTGTACGTGTATTTCACAGTAAATATTACAGTATCACAATATCACAATAATGATGAGATTGGAAAAGACCTTAAAGATCATCCAGTCCAACCTAGATCCAACCAAATGAACTTAACATCTGACATCTAGATCATGCCACTCAGCACTTCATCCAAACTAATCTTGAACACCTCCAGGGACAGTGACTCGACCACCTCCGTGGGCAGCCCGTTCCAATATCGGATCACTCTTTCAGTAAAAAACCTTTTCCTAATGTCAAGTCTAAACCTCCCCTGATGGAGCTTAAGACTGTGACCCCTTGTCCTGTCTCCAGTGTCCAGAGAGAAAAGAGTGACCCCAGCTTGACCATAACCACCTTTTAGGTAGTTATAGACAGCGATAAGGTCACCCCTGAGCCTCCTCTTTTCCAAGCTAAACAGACTGAGCTCCATCAGCCTCTCCTCATAGGGCTTACTTTGCAGTCCCTTTACCATTCTAGTTGCTCTTCTCTGGACTCGTTCCAGCACCTCAACATCCTTCCTAAACTGAGGGGCCCAGAACTGAATACAATACTCCAGGTGTGGTCTAACCAGTGCCGAATACAGGGGGGAGGATAACCTCCCTCTCCCTGCTGCCCACACCATTCCTGATACAGGCCAGAATGCCATTAGCCCTCTTGGTCGCCGGGGCACATTGCTGACTCATGCTAATTTTACAGTTCACTAGTGCTCTCAAGTCTCTTTCTACCTTATTTCACAGAATTTCCTTGCCTACTGTTTGAAAAACTGGAAAAAATAAAAATAAAATATTACCACCATTGTCCTTTGGACCCCTGCAGGTTTGTTTTGTTTCTTTTTTTAATAAAAAGAGCTAATCAAATAATCATTTGAGCTAGGTTGTATTTCTTTTGTAAAGTTTACAAAATTTTTCCTTTGTAAATGTTATATCATTTGGAGATGATACAGCTTGCAAATTATTTTTTTATTATTAGGGTTTTTTTCTTCATGAAAGACTCAAGCTCAAGTGAGATATTTCATTATTACTTCAATAGTGCACAATCAACGAAGCTTTCATGTCTCTTCATAGTTGATAGTTATTAACAAAATACAAAGAGACCAAGTTTGTCAGGTGGAGACCCGCACAGACGCAAATCACCCCAGCTAAGCAGCATGTCCATGCAAATTTAAGTCTAAGGCAGAAAAGGCAGGGTGGGGAGGAGGGGAATCAACACCTATTAAAGTTCTACAGGGACAGAAAGAGTGGCCTTTGCTGACTGACAGACAAGGTTATGAGGCTGAACAATAATTCGAGGGCTTGAATTATTCATGTGCAATTCAAGGTAAAGGAGTTTAACCTGATGACATCATCTTGTTTTGGTATTTCACTATGGTAAAAAATGGAGGGGTTTTTTGTTCCTGATTTATCTTTACTGGTTTTAGGTTTCATAGTCAAAACCAGAGAATAAAATAAGAATAATTGCTATTTTTTAGAGAATAGTGTACCTGCATGAGTTAAAGTCCCAGAACAATTTGCCATTTAACGTGGAAAAGCGAACAACTTGCACAAAGGCCTCAATGCAGTCTGACAGCTGAACTTCAGACTTCTCCCTACTGTCCCTTACTCAATAGACCTGTCCTTCTAGATAACTTTTAAGGAAGGAACAGGCTAGAGGTGGGCATCTCGCTGGGATTCCAGCCTTTATTTGAAAATATTTTTGTTAAAAGACTTGTATTTGTTTGCTGGCAATATATACAAACACAATACCACCACATGTCTTACTATTTGTAACAGCTTCCTGAACTGGCCTTCTCTAGTGTTCACTGTGATGAAGAGTTTATGGACTGTGTAAACTCATCAAGTAGCTAACTGTGTAAGAAGGATCAACAAAACAGGCTGTGCTGTAAGGCACATGGAGGTAACAGTATAATTGGGAGAGTACAGCTTTGGTCAAGATTCAGTATTTGTCTGTTCACATCAAACAATTTATTGATAAATTAATTTAGCTTGGGACAAGAGTCATTCATTCATATCTCCAATTAAACACACTTGAAATGATGTGTTTAATTGTATGTGCTGGCAGGGAATGGGAATTTTAGGCAAAAGCAGATGATTTTTTATTAAATGTCCTTTCTCCTAACCTGAGGAGTATTTTGACTGCATTTTTCATTAGACAATCCATTAGCAGTTCTATGGGCTCTACAGTTCTCACTATTCTGCATTATTATGTCACAGGAAGAATTGACATCTCTGAAGTAAGGATCAATTGTAGGATGTATGATTTTCTATATTTTGGATCTTCTATTTTGAACTTTTGATCTCAGTGAGACTCCAGGAGTATTTGTAGTTCCTCGAGGATCTGAGACAAGAACACAGTTTGTGATCCTGGGTCAGTGGCATTTTACAGCAGTCATCAACCCTCATTTCCTTGCAACTCTTTTATTAAGACAGATCTTTCAAACGTCCACCTTTAATATCCTGTTTTAATTTAGTCAGACAAGCCACTGACTTCCCAATCTTGCTTTTTTTTCTTTCTTAGCCTCCAAACCTTTAGCCAAGTCTCTAGTTCCACTGCTTTTTATATTGTATCTAAACGTGATGCTCCATCTTTGCTCATCAGGTTTAACTAAGGTAAGTCTTTTCAGTTACAGGAAGACTGCAGTTACCTCTCTTAAGTGCTTTACCCACTCACTGACATCCCCTGTGGGGATTTCAGAGTAATTACCTGTAGTTATTAATCAGCTTTTCTCAGTGCTTACCCTCTTCCTCCAGGCAGTGTTTACCAGCCCACTGTATGACTGTGTGCAGGGGCACGAAGGAGTCCCAAGCTCTTTCTCCTAGGAAAGAGATACCTTTTTCAATGTGTTTTCCTATCTTCCCTCAGCACTTTTAACACATCTCTCTTGTTCTTTCAAGAGACACATCTGCAAAACTGTGCCTGGAGAGTAAAAGTAGTAAATGCACCAGCTTGATAGGAAATACTGGTGGTTTTTGATGTGATGGATCTAAATGTTCTTACAGCTGTGAGACATCCAAGTGACTTGGAATAAAGTATTATGGTCAGGCGAACACCCATTGAGTGTTATTTGTTGGTTTTATTTATGCAAGAAAACATAGCTACTCTAGAGATACAATTTCTTTTCTTATCCAAAACTTGACAGCAAAAGCAAGGGGAAAAACTAATATCAGCTTAACTTGCAAGCTCCTTCCTGGGTGTACGTCATAACTCACATGAAGTATAAATGCTCCTAACTGACTGATCTTGTTCATCAGGCAAACTGGGGAATGCATGTTTCAAACTAAGCAGAAATTGGAACGCTGCATGACAAGTCTGAGAGTCACAAACACACTCTGGACGTTATCTCCCAAGCAGAAAAACTATTCAATACAAGAATAATAACCCTCTAGGAACACAGTGCACAGGAGAAATCCAGCATGAATGCAAGATGCCAAAATACAGTAGCTACTCTACACAAGGTACTGGCCTAAGAAGGAGCGTTTCTTTTCCAGCCTTCACTTGGGATTAAGCTTAGAAATAACTGGCCTATTTTCTGCTCCCTTCATCCAAAGATGGTTTCACAGTCTCCACTTTTTCATCATCTCCTTGGGGCATTTTAGCTACTTTTGTGTCATGTAATCCATCACTCGGTAAATAATTAATTTACTCGGGTAAACTGGATCTCTTGGGGTTTAAGATTTCTGGGTGAGGAGAGATGACAGCTGATGTGCAATGTAACAGGGAAACTGGCAGAAAACACCCACTACATGCTATGTTATTTTATTTGATGGGGTTTTTTTTATTTCTTTCTTTTAATTGTTATCTACTTTACAATCTTCAAAATTCTTTCTTGGGGGTTATTTCTCCATTAGGCAGGTAAGTTTTCATTCCTCTGGTATTATAATAATAAATGGGTCTGGGAAACTGGTCTATTCTGTGTTAATCAATGTGTATGTAAGGCCAGGAGGGAATTGAGAAGCAAGTCCAACTCCCTTTACAATCAATCGCAGCACCATGGGAGAAAGAACAGGTCGTTACTAAGGAGATATTTTTTCTCATTGTGCTGGCAGCACTGAGCTGCACATTTTTCTCACCAGGCTTGCAGAGAACAACGAGTGTTTGAGCAACTCTGGGTATGAATGAACACGTGGCTGAAAGTATGGCGAAGGCTGCACTAGTGCTAGTGAGTCTGTAGAGTCACGGAGATGTTTTGACGGATCCACCTCATAAATTCTGTTGCATAAACACCAGTATTTATACATGTATGTGTGTGTAAACACATACAAATGAAAAGCAAAATATCTTTCATACCTTAGAGGAATGGTTTGGATTATTTTCTGCCTTTAAAGGATAAATCAGTAAATGCAGCCAAGCACGATGCACATACACACACGCATATGATGTGTATGTACACATATACATCTCTATACATATGAATATATGCATAGGCATGTATATGTATGCATTTAACTTGCATGGGCAGAGCATTTTCCTCTCCAGACATAAAACCTATTGGTGGTTTTAGTCTTTAGTATCTACAAAAAGGACCATTTAATTGACATCCTAATTTATTCATGATTGACAAGGCCACCTCAGATTTTTTCATCAATGCTATCACCATTACCATGTTTGGACTGCTCTCATGTTCTGGGATTTTCTTGTTTTGTGTGTGATTTTTGTTTTGATTATCTAATAATTAATCCTTCATAGCCATTTCCTCTTAATAAAAAAGAGCTAATCTACAGTCAAGTATCCTTTATAAGAAACCACAGAATTTATTTACCTGCACTGTTTGAAATAGTGCAGATTAAGTGGGACATCTCCAGATTGTCTCCAAAATCATCTGAATTTCTGAGTTCTCATAGGGTCTATGTATAAGAAATGTTGTTCTTCATTACATTTACTCTGGAATGGCAGCTTCACATGAAGACCCACACATGTGTGATTTATAGGTGAGTGTTGAGAGCTTTGTTTTAGCTCATAGCATCTTGACTTTTACAAGTAAGGCACATACAATTTCTGACATTTAACCTACAACAGAATACATACAGTTGGATTTTTAAAAGCAATTCTAAGAGAGTTCAGTTCCCAGTGGAAATTTCCTCAGCCCTTTTGAAAACCGAACCATAATTGCAAAGCAGAGCTAAAGCTTAAGTTGAAATACTGTCTCTGTAGATTTCACTTCTTCAGTTTGAGGCACCTGAGCTGGCACAAGACTGTGGGGGCAATGATCAAGGTCTTAGTGATCCATTTGCTTTGCTTCTTGATTCTGTCAGTGAGGGGAAAGATCCTGATGTGGAGCCAGTGGGTCCTGAATGTCAACTGGTGTTAGCAATAGAGTTCTTTGGGTATTGAGAACATTTATGAAGTGATAAATAAGTGGGTCAAATCCCATTTGGTCCACAGACCATGTGACCAGGTAAGAAGAATAAATGAGACACAACAGTGAAATGAGATGATGACCTACGGTCAAATGAGGAAGTGGTCAAACAGCTTTGCTAGCAAATGGCCACCAATGGTGACGTGGGCAAGAGATGTCTGTACAAATAAAACAGGGCTTCAAGCACACAAACATTTGGAAGTGCATAACATTATGGGGACAACTGGTCAACACTAAGGGGAAAACAATTGCTGTATTTCCTAGGAAATCAGCATAACTGAGTGCATCTTTACAGGACCTGTACAACAGTGCATGGTGCACTGAGAACAAGACAATCTTATGCAGAGGCAGGACTGTAAATTCATTAGGATTGCAGAAATATGGTTGGAAAGCCTGTGTGTCTGGAGTACTGCTATGAGTAGATAGGTGCTCTCTAGGAAGCATAGGACAACAAAGAAGGAGAGTTATCCTTGATGAGAGGGGGCAGATGGAATCCACAAGCATGGTTCAAGAGTAGATGATGATCCACCTAAATATTTGTGGTTCCTGATAAGAGGGTAGTTCAACATAGATTACATTGTGAGTGCTACAGGCTGCCTGATCAGTGTTCTTGTGAGGTCACTCTGAGTTATCTTTGGAGGCAAATAGTGGTCAGAGAAGTTTCTGGTGTTACTTCAGTCTTCAGGAAGGACGATGCAAAGAACTAGTGGCAATTCATCCTCCCCTCAGTTGCTGCTACAAGACAAGGTGTGATGGCTTCAAGCTGAAACTGGGCAAATGTAGATTAGATTCAGGGA
Organism: Upupa epops; assembly: GCA_013397515.1. NCBI lineage: Eukaryota > Metazoa > Chordata > Aves > Bucerotiformes > Upupidae > Upupa > Upupa epops. Next base: position 137,247 of record VZRI01013798.1, on the reverse strand, counting down.
CCATCCCTGTAACTATTCCAAGCCATGCTGGATCAGGCCCTGGGAAATCTTCTCTAGTTGAAATGTACATGCTCACTGCAGGGGGATTGGACTGGATAACCTTGGAAAGTTCCTTCCAACCCAGAGCTTTCTATGATACTCTATAGGTATCTATATAGAAATCTATAGATATGTAGATATATATAGAGAGAGTATCTATATAGATATTTATAGATACTCTATACCTTGCTTTTCACAAGCTTTTGACACTGTATTCCAGAATATCCTCATGAACAATCAAAGCAATAAATCAATGCAATAGGACCTAAAGAAATGGATACTTATGCATACAGGGAGCTGGCTGGTGTGCTGAGACAGGAAGGTTGTGCACAAACTCCACCCAGAGGTCAGTCACTAGTGGAGTATTACGAGGCTTGATACTGAGGCCAGAATTTTTTAACAGCTTCATTAATGATCTTGATGATGGAATGAACTACATCCTCAGAAAATTTGCATAAATTGCAAAACTAGAAGAAGTAGTTCATGCACCAGTGTTGTGCTGACATACAGGGGTGTCTTGACAACCTGGAGGACTGGGCCCTTGAGAATCTCCTCAAGATCAACAAAAGGAAGTGCCAACTCTTGCATCTGGGCAGAAATCATCTCCCAAGCAGTGGTGATGTTCTGAAAAGCTTAGAGCAGCAGAGTTTTCATTTTTGCTGTCTCTGCTGCATCTGTTCACTGGATCAGTAAGGAACAGCATTTTATTTTGCTGAGGGCCAGGTGCTTTTTCAGTGAGAACTTCGACTTCTGGTAAAAAACAGGGCAGGAAAATTATGCAGAACATAAAAATGGGCAGTGACAAAGAGAGTCATGTGGGTAGAAAAAAGGATGATGATAGAGCGTCGCTTACTCTTACAGTGTATTTAATTACGTTTTTCAGGCATATAAACAGCTCAGGAGTGACAGAAGTCTTTCTCACAGAGCGGCTGTGAGAGTGCTTATCCAGTGATTTGATGAAAATGGATCCAATACCATCCTACGTCATTGCTGAGCTCAACTGCCTGTAAATTTCTTCTAACTAATTTAAGAGGAAGATAATAATCGTAGAATTATAGAATCATAGAATCATTAGGGATCGGAAGGGACCTCAAAAGATCATCTAGTCCAATCCCCCTGCCACAACAGGATCACCTAGACCAAGTTGCACAGGAACAGATCCAGGGGAGTCTTGAATTGTCTCCAGAGAAGGAGACTCCACAACCCCCCTGGGCAGCATGTTTCAGGGCTCCAGTACCCTCACTGGGAAGAAGTTCCTTCTGATATTTATATGGAACCTCCTCTGTTCCAGCTTGCACCCATTGCGCCTTGTTCTATCACTAGATGACCTTGAGAAGAGCCTGGTTCCATCCTCCTGACACCCACTCCTCACATATTTATAGGAATGAATGTGGTCATCCCTCAGCCTCCTCTTCTCGAAGCTAAAGAGACCCAGCTCCTTCAACCTTTCCTCATAAAGGAGGTGTTCTACTTCCTTCATCATCTTCATTGCTCTATGCTGGACACCCGCCAGCAGCTCTGTGTCCTTCTGGAACTGAGGGGCCCTGAGCTGGACACAATACTCCAGATGAGGTCTCACTAGTGCGGTGTAGAGGAGGAGAAGAACCACGCCCAATCTACTAACCATCCCTGCTCTAATCCACTCTCAAGAGGCTGTTGTCCCTCTTGGCCACAAGAGGGGTTTTTCTTGCCTAGATGCGAGACTGTACGCTGACCGGTGTTGTACCTCATTAAGTTACTCTGTGCCTCTAGCCTGTCGAGGTCTTGCTTATAAGTTTGAGTATTTGTTTTTATAGTCTTCAAATAAAACAAATTTCAGCATGTCCATATTTAAAAACGTATTAAAACAGCATTATAGTCTGCAATTTGAGAGTCAATGTTATATTCAGCTGTTACTGACCTGTTGTTAAATCTGGTTTGTGATTAAAAAGCTATATTAAATATATTTAAAAGTAGATTATTTTCTTATTCTGCACAGTAATTGGATGGATTTAATACTAGTAAAATATTCAAATTATATAAGCTGGCTAATTTCTGTTGGTATCTGTGGAGCTGCACCAGCCTATACTGATAAACTGACCATTACATTTTTATCAGAGATTTTCAGCTTGCTTGAAAGGAAATGTTTTTGACCATGTCATAAAAATAGTGCTCCTCAGAAAACGTAATTAAAATGTAGGAGCATTAACATTCTGAGGTTACGTATCTTCAGCCACATCCTGACACGTCATTATCTTTTGCAGCTTTGGGCAATTGTTATTAGTTTACAGACATTAGAACTGTGGTGTGAGAACGTAATTCTGAGGGCAAATCTAGACTCTTACACTCATCTGCTTGACATTTTATTATTTCATATATAAAAGGAACTGTCTGATTAAATGCAGCATCAGGAATACATGGTAATGAAGCTTCTTAATGCTCTGAAGTTGAGGAAGAGGAGGTTTGAATTGGATCTTCAGAAGAAATTCTTTACCTTAAGAGTAGTGAAGCACTGGAATAGCCTTCCCAGGGCGGTTGTTGAGACCCCTTCCCTGAAGGTCTTTAAGAAACGTATAGACATGGAGCTTTGCAACATGCTTTAGCGGCGGCATGAAGGGGGTTATTTGAGTTTTTTGTTGAGTTGGGATGGTTGGACTCAGTGATCTAGGAAGTAGTTTCCAAGAATGATTATTTTGTGATTCTGTGATTCTAATATATGTCCACATGAGGTTTGAGGATGTCTAACTTAAGCCAGCAGGATTCTTGCTAGAGAAAATCTATTTACCAGAATGAATCCTTATTATAAAGTATTTTGCATAGAAGACAAGTATTCCCATTTGATATTATTCAAGGTAACAACTACCCACATAAAGAATTGTTTCAGACTTAGGTAGTCCTGAATTTCAAGATACTCTGGGGACTAGTGACATTAAATATGATATAACTTTAATGTTCTTTATAGATAATCTCATTCAATATTATAGATCCCAAGAAAATCCCATGTCTAAACTGAAACTCAGTAGTCAACCAAATTGTGTAAATACCTCTGCTGCTTACTAACAGAAGTGCATGTAGATGTGATTCTTAGCCCTGCTTATGTCCCCTGCCATCATTGCGTTCCCTGAACGCAAACCTCCTTTTCAAATTCAGCCACCGTGCCCATCAGTCTTCAAGAAAGACACATAGAAATTTTGTTTGCATAATTTTGGATTTCAATGTTTTAATCTCCCACATTGATCCAGATTTCACACCCATGAGAAATAATAATTGTTTTACTTATTTATTCAAATGAGAAATACATATATTTTTACAAAGTCAAAGATGTCAGGTGTAAATATTCTGGCATACACCCTGTATAACCAAGTTGACTGCTTTCCTCACAGCTGTAATACTGTGCTTCAGAATTAGCAAGCCCTTCTACATATTAGGGTTTAGGACCATGACTAGTATGTTCTAGTTTTGTTACTAAACTGAAATCTTGCTCTGGAGCAACCCCACCTGCACTGGGCATGCACATCAGAAATTACATATTACATGCTATTTAGTTCTTAGCTAAACAGCAGGCTAACAAGGAGGGGCAGGCATCGATCCACTTATCCTTGCACTGAGGGACTATTATTACTGTTGGGAAATACTAGTAAGGAGGCACTAATGAAGCCAGACCTTATTATATTGTCTCAAATTTTTCTGCCATCCATCACAGTTTGAACTTGTTATTTTTCCTTTATGGGAGAGCACTAGCATGTTCTCTTTTGTCTGGCCATTTCTTGTCTTGAAACATATAGAAATGTGTTGAATCCCCTTCTGTACCACTCTCCCTAGCTTGAAAAGCTTTTCTGTAAACAGGCAAGACATTAAAAATATCTCACCTGAAGGAAGGATAGACAATTAGAAACATACTTGGATCGCATAAACCTCAGTTCCACGGGATTCAGAAAACAAAAGTCATGCAAAAATGTGGGGAACTCAGTCAGAAAGAAGACATAATGAAATTGTGGCTTCTTGAACCACTTGCTCATGGCTGACAGAAGTTATAGACAAGTGAAATAGTTATTGTTTGGGTTCCATTCATACTCAAGATTATTACTATTATTATCTTTTGTCTTTTCCATGTTTATGGATTGTTTTGTGGGGTTTTTTTTTAATATAACGACTCTAACTAAAAGAGAGAAAAAATACTGCTAGTTCCACAATTACAGTGGAATGTTGCTTTTGATAATTAGTTTGCAGAAGCTGTCATGCTGGTCGATAATCTCTTCTTTGCTGAGGACAGTATTATTGTCTGATTTATGTTTTGATTCATCTCCTTGTCCTCTCACGCTAATCGCCCACTGTTGATAGCCATTTAACTAAATGTATCTGCGGAAATAGGGTGAATAACAGTAATGTGGAAGACAAGGATCACAACAAGAACCATTACCCACAAAGCAACAAATATTTTGCACATTTAAAAAAAAAAAACAACAACCAAAAAAAACCAAAGGAAAACCTCTAGTTTCTCACTGTAGTTCTCATAAAACTTTATGTATACACATATAAATGTGCATGTGCATACATGAAATCTAGTCTCTCTATATATATATATGTTATCAAGAAGTCATAAAAGTATGCAGATCTATAGAATCATAGAGTCATTAGGAATTGGAACAGACCTGGAAAGGTCATCTAGTCCAATCCCCTTGCCACAGCAGGATCACCTAGGCCAACTTTCATAGGAACACATCCAGGCGGGTCTTGAACTTCTCCAGAGAAGGAGACTCCACAAGCCCCATGGGCAGCCTCTTCCAATGCTCTGGTACCCTCACTGGGAAGCAGTTCCTTCTGATGTTTATATGGAACCTCCTGTGTTCCAGCTTGCACCATTGCCCCTCATGCTACCACCAGATGACCCTGAGAAGTGGAAGTAGTAGAAGTAGTAGAAGAGAGGAAATGTGTGAGAAACTCAAATAAACATGGCACCATGGGCATATTACAAAAGCAATATATTTCCCTTTTGTGAATATATTTGTCTGCTTTCCCTAATAAAAATCAGTATTTTCCATAGCAGGAAGGGATTTTTCTGACTACTTTTAATCACAATGCAATAAATTCTATGAAGTACTTTAATATCTGTGAAGTAGATGTAAGCATGGAAGAAAACCCTTTTGTTTTTCCTATGAATGTACTTAATTTCTTTTACTTACAGCAATGGCAGATTCAGAAAAGCTGTTCAAAGCATCAGATATTGTGGAGGCTCTTCAGTCTACATTAATTATAATTTCAAAGCAAATTGGTTTTCGTTTTTAATCTTGCCTTCTGTTCTATATACCAGTTTGAAATCTGCTTTCAGGGCAGCTTTAGCTCATAATGGATAAACACTCAATATGTTTAGCATCTCTACTCAATTGGATATTGGGCCAAAAATATGCATAGCCCTTCAGAAGTCATCTCCAAACATCAGGTTCTGCAAAGTCAGCTGGACACCTCCAGAATAGTTCCTGCAAAATCCTTAGTGAGGACGTAAATAGCACAGACCAGTCCTCTCTTATCAGCACTTCTTTCCTGTTTCAATAATAGCAAAGTCAAAAAATGCAAGGATTGAAATTAATCAGCTGTTCTTATTTAAGCTGAATCAATATTCAAAGTCGTGTATCTGGGTCTGAAAGCATCTGCCCTTTGACTTCTAAACATAAATTTATTCAATGTCACGTAGTTCATTAGGTAACTCGCCCTTTTCTTCTCAATGCTCTTTGGTTTCACTAGAAGAGGTTTACATTTACCTATGACATAGTCTATCCGCCTCTGCTATGGGTTGCAATGGAGAAGGGTGGTTATTGGTAGGACTTGCAGTTTATAGAGCCTGTGCTCAATAAAATGATGCTATCCAAGGACCACGACACTTAAGAATCCTCTACGGCATTTCTTCCCATTTGTCAATGTGCAGGGAAAGTATTGAAAACTTTATATGTAAAAAGTAATTAATGTTATTGCCTGGGAGATAGCAGGAAGAACTGGAGAGGAAAAAATGTTTCACTAGTGAAATGAATATTTTAATGAGAAAACTTCATTACAGGCAAAACAACCTGTTCTGTCATATCTTTCAAAGCCATGCTACAGTTTGCCACACCGTGAGGGATGAAAAGTCTAAACCTTTCAGTCACAGACCACTTGCTGCTCACCTCCCCTCCTATAACTTATACTGAGCTTTCAACACCAAAATAGAGGTGCATTTTACTCTATACTGTTCTGCACAAAGATTATTAATTGTTTTCATGTACCTGACTGCTAACCATGACACAGGTGTGCAAAGCACCTGGTCTTACCATAGACTAATGCACACACTTGTTCTGTAAAACACTAACACCACTAACACACAGACATTCACGTTTACACACAAGCATAAAGTAAAGTTACGTTCCATGTCAGCATAGAACTCTGCTCTTCATCAGGAGAGGAAACATACTTCCTTCATGAACGTGATTCCTTTAGAAGTCTATAGAAGGGAACAGAGGCATAGTCTCAGTGTTTTTATAATTATGGCCTCTGCCAGTAAAAATTTCTTAGCATTCATCCCCAGTTGAAATATTCTTACTGATTTGTAAATTACGGGTATGCACTCTTGAACTTCTACAATTCTCTACTGATACCCTAAGGTCTGCCTACATAAGGTACAAGCATCCCACTTTGGAGACTACGGCAACAGAGTGATGGTTTCTGTAGCTTTTCTAAAGTAGGTAAACAGATCAGGTATTAGAGGAAAAATTAACACACACAAGAGAAGTTTAGTTTTATTTCTAAAACTAGTTTTAATGCAGCTAGTGGAAGCTGGACTCCCTTCTCAATGCCAACATGCTAGAGGATATTTAACTGGTAAAAGTAGTCTTTTTATTGAAATGTCTGCTACCGGTTAAGTACAAATGAAAGCAATTTTCATGCAGGGTTTTGAGTCAAACCTATTATCTGGTGAAATGGTATAGAAAATCATTGGGTTTGCTCTAAGCTTTTGATGTGCAACAGACCCTGTTTATTCTGACAGCCTTATTTCAAACTTCTTCTAAGTAACCCACAGAGGTCTTGCTGTTCTGGTCTCCTTGTTGCACATGGCAACCATCTGGTAATTAGGGGTGGATTAAGCACAAGAAAAAAGCACCTTAAATAATATTTGTAATGAAAAATTCTGAAACTTTTTCATTTCAATTTACTTCACTCGGTTCAAAATGTAAATATCCAAGTACTTGAGAGACTCCTCAACTATCTTTACAAATAAAAAGCAATAACACAACCTTATTTGCAAAAGTAACATCCTGTGGAAATGTAATAAAATGCAGTTATTCTAGAAGAGATATTTAGATTAAACATCTCCAGAAATAGCTGCATAAGTTTTTTGGGTTTTTTTGAGAGAGATGAGGTAGCCAAGCAATTTTTTTAATTAAAGAAATGCATAATATCATATAACTGCATATAATATATATAACAATTAAAATACATGTTCATTAGAAACCACACAAATAGAAATAAAAAAAACCCAACCAAATCACAACAAAAATCAACCCTCTCCAGTATAAAGCACAGTATGGTAATAGTTTTGGCAGAGGAGTGGCAAACTACCTATGGCAGTGGAAGAACAGAACACATTAAAACATATTTTAGAATATATTTCTGTCTTCATCAAACATAGTTCAGATACATGTTCTAGAAGTGTGTCATAAAAGTCATTCAGCCTGGGTTGTATTGAAGTATTCACAAAATCACAGAATGTTAGGGATTGGAAGGGACCTCAAAAGATCCACAGCAGGATCACCTAGACCAAGTCACACAGGAACAGTTCAGTCACCCCACAGTTCAGGTGGGTCTTGAACATCTCCAGAGAAGGAAAATCCACAGTGCCCCTGGACAGCCTGTTCTAGTGCTTTGTCACCCTCACTGTGAAGAAGTTTATTCTGATATTTATGTAGAACTTCCTCTGTTTCAGCTTGCACCCACTGCCCCTTGTTCTAGCATTGGATGTCACTGAGAAGAGCCTGGCCCTTTACAGATGTATAACATCAATAAGGTCACCTCTCAGTCTCCCCCAAGCCTCTGCTCAGCCTTTCCTCAGCAGGGACGTATTCCACTGCCTTTATCATCTTTGTGGCTCTGCACTGGACTCAACTCTCTCCAGCAGCTGTGTCCTTCTGGAACTGAAGGGACTAGAACTGCACACAATATTCCAAATGTGCTCTCACCAAGGCAGACTAGAGGGGAAGAACCTCTCAGTCTACTAACTACAACCCTTCTAATCCACCCCAGGCTGTCATTGGCCGCATTAGCTGGCCATGGTCATCCTGCTGTCCACCAGGACCACCTGGTCCCTTTTTCCTATGTTGCTCTCCAGCAGATCAGTCCCTAACCCATACTGGTACATGGTGGTTGTTCTTGCCCACGTGCAGGACTCTGCACTGCCCTTGTTGAATTTCATCAAATATCTCCCTGCCCAACTGTCCAGCCTGTCTAGGTCCTGCTGAAAGGCAGCCCAGCCCTATGGTGTGTTAGCCACTCTTCTCAGCTTTGTCATCAGCAAACTTGCTGACAGAGCACTCTAATCCCTCATCCAAGCCATTAATGAATAGATTTAGCAGCATTCTCAATGTATTCTGCTACCGATCTCCTTCTGGTCATGTGGATGGTGATCAGATGATACAGCTTGGCATAAACAGCCCCTGAATATAGGGATTATCCTGGAGTTCCAAGGGAAAAAACAAAACATGCTTTTTATTGGTCCCAGGTAAGTTTTGAGTGCATTAGGACAGTGTCCTCCGTGCACAAGTTCATGTGGTTAACACCTTGCCACATCTCTGCAAGGAAGAAAAACAAGGTCCCATTATTACATGTAGGAACATAAGCTACTGACATCATTGTTTTTCCAAGAACTCTTTGTTGGTTTATAACATTATAAAAGCAAAGCCTAGTTACAGCTTCAAGGACATCAAGGGCTTCTGATAATGTGCTGGCCATAAGGTTCAAGGTCTGAGGCATTAGCCATTACCCAACAATTTCAGAATATTACTTTCATATGTATACAATAAACTCTTAATTTTCTCATGGGTTATGTCAATATATATCAACATTAAAGTAACTTTTGGAGTTATGCTTCTAGAAATACATTTTATTGAAATTCATGTGGACCTGACCAGTAAATGCTAACCCGGGAAATTATAATCCAATTTGTGTCTGCTGCATGTATTATGGATCCTTTTGAACTGGCAGAAAAGTTCAGCAGATTTGTTTTCTCTTTCTCTTATATGGAGGATTTGTCGTGAATAAGAAGGGATCTCCGCTTTGCTGATAAATACAAAAGCATGACCTATAAGAGTTTTTACATATCTCCTTTCATTTTATTGACAAACTTCAGGTCACGCATACTGTCTGCTGCAAGACAGAAATTTGCATAAGTCAAAGGGCACAGAATAATGTTTTCCTTTATGCTATTCCTACAAACTAAATGTCTACAAATGAGTTCCCTGCTATGATCCAGGGTGCTGCTCAAAGGGCGGAAAGATAAACGGCTAAAAAGTAAAGTGTCATTGGCCTAGACATAGTCTCAGAATAACTTCTGCTCATTTCTTTCCTTGTTTTTTGGAAGAAGAAATAGTGCAGCTTATGAGGTCAGTAAAGGGCAGAAGTGAAATACAGAGGTGAAACAGCTGCAACCCAGTAGTGCCTACACCAATGTGAATCCAAATAGTCTCATAGCTGTGCACCTGTGCATTGGCCAGGAATATCATTCAAATTTCTGTAAACTGATAGGACGCGAGTTTTTCCAATGCTAACACACAGGTAAAGGGTTATGCTGCTGTTTTCTTCAGAGTCATGAGGTTTTTACCTGAAATCATAGAATCATTAGGGATCGGAAGGGACCTTGAAAGATCCTCTAGTCCACCCCTCTGCCATAGCAGCATCACCTAGTACAACCTGCCCAGGAACACATCCAGGCAGGTCTTCAGTGTCTCCAGAGGAGACTCCACAACCCCCTTGGGCAGCCTGTTCCAGTGCTCCGGTACCCTCACTGGGAAGAAGTTCCTTCTGATATTAATATGGAACCTCCTCTGTTCCAGTTTGTACCCATTGCCCCTTGTCCTATCACCAGATGACCTTGAGAAGAGCCTGGATCCATCCTCCTGGCATTCACCCCTCACATATTTATAGTCCTTAATGAGGTCCCCCCTCAGTCTCCTCTTCTCCAAGCTCAAGAGACCCAGTTCCCTCAGCCTTTCCTCATAAGGGAGTCATTCTACTTCATCATCTTCATTGCCCTACGCTGGACACCCTCCAGCAGCAATGTGTCCTTCTTGAACTGAGGGGCCCAGAACTGGACACAATACTCCAAATGTGGTCTCACTAGTGCAGAGTAAAGCAGGCAAAGAACTTTGATCTGCTAACCACCTCTGTTCTGATCTCTCACAGGATGCTGTTGGCCCTCTTGGCCACAGGAGCACATTGCTGACTCCTAGTCATCCTGCTATCCACTAGGACCCCCAGGTCCCTTTTTCCTATGCTGTTCTCCAGCGGGTCAGTCCCTAACCTATAGTGTTACCTGGGGTTATTCTTTCCCAGATGCAAGACTCTACACTGACCCTTGTACCTCATTAGAAATATTCCAGTGTAGATTTTTCTCTCATTAGAAAGCACAGAATGAAGGAATCAAGAATGAAAAATGAAGATGGACGTCCTGCTTGAAGAAAAAAGCAAAAAACAAAAGCCCCCAAATAAAAACAAACAACAGGAAGAAAACAACAACCCAAATAATCCCCAAACAAAAAGATATACCCAAGCCACAACTTAAAAGCAGAGGAAATGCTGGAAAGAGGTAGTATCTCAACTATAACAAATTCCGTTATCAGCTGCATATCTTTGGACATTTAGACAATGATACACTGAGACTCGATTCTGCCTTTTAGGGATTTCCAGTCCTTTGTGCAGTTGTTTGTCCTGATAATGGGCTTTAGCCACATGGAATGAGAACTGAATTTCCTTGTCTCTGTTTAAGACTGGCTCTTTCATAAGGCAGCTGTATCCCTAACAAAACCCAGGTAATACTGCAGCCTTTTTCAACCTGAGCCACTTATTTTTCTCCCTGCTACATTGCTGATCAGCTGAAAAAGCAATGATAGGGCACTTTGTCTAAAAGTGCCTATTTACTCTCAGTAATTAACCCCTAATTCAGTGGCTGGACAGATAAAGATAATCAAAGTATAAAACACCTGGTGTAATTGCAGCTTAAAAATGTCTTCTACCATCTGTATATTTTGCAGTATATGCATTTTCTTTCATCTCTGTGCCACAAATCCTTGCTCAAAGGAGTCATTTGTCTGCAGGAAAAGCTGTGCTTAAATCCCTTCCTTTTTTTTTTACTATTTTGCTCCCCTCTTGCAGCTTTTATTTATACTTAAGCTCTTCACGGAGCAACACTTTATAACTGTTTTCTGATAGAGATTTAGCTTATAATTTCAGTGCGTAATGATTAGCATTTTTTTCTGTTATTACATTTGATACCCTTCCACAAAAACAAAGTTTAGATAAAAGAAACTGTCTATATTTTTTTCAGATGATTTCAAAAGAGGAAAAGTCCGGTCCCAAAATCAGTGGGGAGGAAGGATAATGACGCATTAGGACTTTTCTATTTGTGGGAATTAATTACATGTTTTTACTAAGGAAAATGCTCAGATCAACCTGCTAGGCAATAGTTCCAATTTACCTATCAGCTTCCCTGGTTCTAATCCACTATCTCCTGTCAAGCACCTCAAGATGACAACCATGGGATGAGTACAGCTGGCAACAAGCATGTTGTTTCCATTAGTGTACAACACTAGCTCCATTCAGAGATGAATAGTTTCTTTCATCTAGGGGCTGGACATTGTCAGAGGGTGCTGTGCTATTGGCACCTAGTGAATGAAAATCAGATTGGCAACTGTGACATGTGAGGAGCAAAGAGGCAATTCCAAACAAGCAGCTGGGTGTAAAATGCTGAGGTGCCGTATTCTGTATGAAGTGAAATAGCAGTTAGAAGTGTGAATGTCTTTGGAAGGCTATGTTCAACCTGCCAATCTCAGATGGGGCAGTGGTAGAATCAGCATTTGACCACTGGCTCTGTCAAAGGTTGGGCATGATGATCTTAAAGGTCTTTTCCAACTAAAGATATTCTGTGATTCTATGTCTGCCAGTGAACTGATGGTCTCTTTGTCTGCAAAACAGAAGATCTTATATCTTTCATAATTTCATTGTATGAGTAATGAATGGAACAGGACTGGGAGAGATTTCTTGGATCATAGATAATAGGAAACCAGGGAAATTATTCCAAAAGAGCAACGCTTCATCCTCCACAAAACAATAAAAGCCACCATCATACAAATAAAAAAATAAAATCATTATTATTTGGTACTAATTGATTCAATGTTAGCTGTAATTTTGCTTCTTAAATACTCCATTTCACTGTGTTTTCTTTGGAAAACTTGGCAATGGTCTGCATCCACTTACTGGTACTTCTGGCTGATTTATCAGTTTGAAAATGTGTTGTAATCTGCATAAAAATGGAGTCTGAAAACTGATTTGGATTAATCAGGTCTGACTATAATTCCTTTTGGTATCCTCATTTGAACAGCACATCAATCACGATGACCTCTTTTGATAATAATATTACCGTAATATCTAATTTCATATTAATTCCATTGTAATTTAGTAGGCATTCATTCTTACAGTAATTCCTATGGAATTACATCTGACATCCCCATGAATACCAAAATAACTCAACATGATAAATGTTATTACATTGAATACCAAAGGAGGCAATAATGATTTGCCATTTATAATGAAATGTTGCCCGCAAACCATTAGTGGACATTACTGCCTAGTGTTAAGGATGTTCCTGTGTAAATCTGTTCACATCCAACTACATCCTGAATGTCTCCCCTGTGTGCCGACATGAGCTTGAAAAGAGTTGCTCAGACACCCATTTTCCAAGCTCAAGGTACATGTGATTTATCCTCAGCCACTGAACCCATTCAATCAGTGAGCTCATGTTGAATCTCACAAGCCAGACCCCAACAGCCTGTCAATGAGGAAAGCCTGAAAGAGCACAGAGGTGTTTTCCAGCTGCAGTGGTGCCAAGACACTCACCGACATCCTCGTCTTTTATTACTTTTAAATTAGATGTTCCATGCAATTGTAAAAGGCTCTCAACTGTTTGAGGGCTTTACCTGTCAAGACGAAGCACAGATATGTACTCTTGTCCTTGCTCTGCATGAACATATATATATATATATATCTTTATTCAAAGCCTATATACCTCAATTGACATATATATATCTTTCAGAGGCAAAGGTGGTGTGAAAGGTGGTTGCCAGCATGATCTTCCAGAACAAATGAGACATAATTTGTTCTCAGCTTTTAGACACACCATCATTCTTGAGGAAATAAGCCTGGCCAAAACAGACTACAGGTATCCCTCACTTGTCTGGATGATGGCAGCCCCAGGCCCTTGGAGGTCACTTCCAGGATTCGTGACCACATCATAAGAGTGGGATTAAAGAGAAACTGGTGCCTCAGGCTTTGCAAAGCTTCGTTCCTGCTATTTCTGCAATGGCTTCTTGAGAGACTCATTGCAGCCTCACTAGGCAGCAGTTTGCAAAGTTATAATGAGAAAAAAACAGCAAAAATCTATGTGTATTTTCACTTGGCAACATTTCTGCACCTAATAATTAGCATTTGTTTGTTTTGGGAAGTAGCTGAAGAACACAACATTGTTGTGCTTTTCTGTTGAACAAGTAGAAATGAAGCCTATGGTTGAGATTAAATGATTGCTTGTTTTTATAGTTTCCCCTCATCACAAGCACTGTCGCAAGCTCAGAGCACTTGGAATTCTTTCCCCACATCAAAGTTTCACGCAGGGACTCCAGCAGCTGCAGGATATGCAAACATGAGTCTTCTAGACCTCAAATTAGCAGTGAATGGGATCAGTATCACCATCAGGTGAGCAGTGTCTGAAGGAAAATCAAGAAGTGCTATATGTTATTTCCTCTAATGACAATCAATGATCAGATTATTGAAAGATAATCTCTGCATTTACTGACTGAGAGACTCATATTTGTGCAGCTCCACCTGAACTCTAAGTTGAACCTTGCTATTGCAGCAGCCATTCTGGAAGCTAGAAATGAATGGGATATGTTCAACAATAGACAATCCTTCCCCATTTCATGCCTGCACAAGCCCATTCTTGAGCACATCCTCTGTGTATTGATTATTGTCATTGAAAATAAACATGTTAGGAAAATAGAAAGAAACCAAAACCACCACGAAACAACTGTCAAAAAACAAATGCTGAGGTTTTCCCTTTCAATTAGACAGTTATGGTCTAAATGTCCTGTTCTAGAGAATAACAACCTGGAAAAGGGAAAGGAAGGGATGCTGCCAGAGATAAACAAGGTTGTAAAGTCCATCAGCAGAAATAAATAAGGGTGGTGCGTGCCAACTTGTGCTAGGCTTTTTCATGCTGATGCAGCACACATTCTTGGTTTGCGATCATTAAAGTGTCAGAGTTTGTCTCAAAAGCAAAAGGGTCAGACACTTCCATGCACATTAGACCTTTCAGTCCCACTGACATAAAACAGGCCATTAAAGGAAGACTATCTCAGAACCTGCTAAATAATTATTGTAATGGGACATAATATTCCACTGCAAAGAAAGTACCAGCACCAAATACAAAACAGAGTATGATCTTTATTTCATAATCCACTATGATTTAATGACAGCCCTAAATGATACTCTGAGCCTCCTTCTCTTAGCCTCCTTTTCTTAAATAATTCATCCCACTAAATCACAAATTTTCCATGCAGGAAAATTGTCTTCTGTTTCTTGCTACTTATCCACTTGTTTTCCTTTCACCAGCTGCAGATGTAATTAGTAACTTTAAATATGCATATATTAATAAAGATATTAAATAGCACAGAGCAAATTATCAGTCCTAGAGGAACCCTTAATCATAGAATAACAAAATGTTGGGAGTTGGAAGGGACCTCTAGAGATCATCTAGTCCAACTTCCCTGTCAAAAGCAGAATCACCCAGACTAGGCCACACAGGAACATCTAGGATGTTTTTAAAGTCTCCAGAGAAGGAGACTACACAACCTCTCTGGACAGCCTGTTCCAGTGTTCCATCACCCTCAGAGGACAAAAGTTTCTACTCATGTTGAGGTGAAACTTTCTATATTGCATCTCATCCCTATTATTTCTTGTCCTGTTACTGGGCACTACTGAAAAGACACTCTTCCTCTTGACACCCACCCCTCAGACATTTATAGACATGATAACATTCCCTCTGAGCCTTCTCTTCTCCAGACTAAATGGATCCAGTTCTTTAGTGTTCCTTCATAGGAGAGATGTTAAAGTCCCTTTACCATCCTCACAGCTCTCTGTTGGACTCTCTCCAGTGGATCCATCTTTCTCTTAAAGTGGGACTCCAAAACTTAATGATTTTGGTCAATGAATCCACCCATTTTTCTTTGGTAAAAAATCATGACAAATAGAAAATCAGTGTCTATCAGTTTACAGATAACACCAGAGATTACCTGAAAGCGGTTTGTAAAGCCCAACCCACAATCACAGTTTGGCACTGAGTTGGAATCTGTTTTCACTCAGTACAGCCCACAGCTGGGATTTTGAACAAGGGTGCACCACCTGACTTGCATATGAACCCAGGAAGTAAGCAGGAACTGTTAATAATGTTTACGTTTTGTTCAACATACCTTTACCCCTTTGTCACCATGGTGGTCTACAGTGCTAGTGTAGAATCCGGCGCTGCCTGCAGTCGAGTAGCAAGCTGGCACGCAATTCAGCTGTTAATCACACAGCTCAATGAATATAGGTCAGTCAGCCAGCTATCCGTGGGGTTTTTTTTTTTGCCACAGAGATATGTTTTGCTGTCTTTGCTGTTGTGGCTACACAGTGGTAACTGGGTTTTGTTCTTGACAGTTCAGAACTGTGGTAGACTGCAATTATAGCACGATTTCAGAAAAGACCAAACCCTGTTCTCCTCTGTACACCTATACACTGACATATCACAAATTAAAACTTTTCTAACTCTCTGAAATTCTTCCTTTTTTCCTTCTGGGCATAAAATAAAAGTGAAAGCTCCCCTGATAACACCTTGTAAGTACAATTAATAAATGAGTAAAAAAAATTACTAATAGTGGTGCAGGAATGGGAACTGAGTTGTCAGCTCAGTCAATGGGCACATCATGTAATCATTATTTTATTTTAATTAAGGCAGTATCTGCCCTCAACAGATTTTTACCTTCTCTGCCATTTGCAGACGCAAAATGAGAAGCAATGACAAAGATGGACTGAATGTTAGCAGTTCACTGCGTGCATATAGGTGTCTCTTGCAGTCAAAGTTTTATTATAACATGAAATGCAGGCTATCGTGATGTATGCACACTAAAGATCCTGGCAAATGTTCTATAGTAATATAACAGGTCATGGACTGATAAATACATTTTCATGTGCAGTTATTTCATTTGTAAATCAAAGAAACATAGGAAGTTCCATATCTATATCAGAAAGAACTTCTTCACAGTGAGGGCAAAGGAGCATTGGAAGAGGCTGCCCAGGGGGGTTGTGGAGTCTCCTTCTCTGGAGACGTTCCAGACCTGCTTGGATCTGTTCCTGTGTGACTTGGTCTGGGTGGTCGGGCTAGGGGGATTGCACTAGATGATCTTTAGAGGTCCCTTCCTGTCCCTAATGATTCTGTGATTCTATGAATATGTTCAAACAATGGCTTTGGGTATTAATATTGTTGCTATTGCTGTTACTATTGTTATTATTGTTGAGTTCATTATTATTATTAATAATAATAATAATATTTTACAACATGATTATACTTTTTAAAAGCTGACCACATCCAGTTTTAAAGATGCAGAAAAAATTACTATAGAAAGATCTCTCTACCCCAAAGTGTAACTATTACTTTCTCTTTTAATTTGCCCTTGCTGCTGAAAGCTCAGGGTGAGGTTTTGGTCAGACACAATCTTTTAAATTCATAGTAGTCCCATTTGTTTACTCTGTGTGTCTGCATCCAAACAGAATTTCGTCTAAATACTTTATAATGTAGATGGAGAGTTACAAAATTTCTTCTGAAATGACTGATAGATTGTAAGGATTTTTAGTTTTTCTTTTTCTTGTTCAGAGCTTTGATGTTTTTCACTATAAATACCGGAACACAGCATGAGTATTTCTTAGGATTTAAAGAAGCCCTTGGCTAGATAGCAGCTATCAAGATTTATGGAAAACAGAAAACAGACACCCAGTAGACGGTGGCAAATAAACAATATGAAAAACAAGTGATGTAAAGCTAGATAGCTCCTTCACTCATTTTAGGTGAATCACTCATTTTTGGTGGTTTTGCTGTCTGTATTTTGAATATTTGTTTGTTTGTTTGCTTTTATCTAATGCTTGTTAAATTCTGAATCTTTTACATGAGTTTGCCAGCAGCATGGGCTGTGCCATCCAGCTGAGATGAATGTGGTATGAGTTTCTTCCCATAAATTAAGCTCTCTTGCTTAGTTAATCTGTTACAACAGGCTTGGGATGAATTAAAAATATTCTGCCTGAAATATTTCTATTTCAGAGCCAAGTGACACACCTCTTACCCACCCCTGGAAAGTCCCCTGTGCAAGAAAATTGTAAACAGGCACTACAGAGACCAAGGAGAGCCAGAAAGCAAGCTGACAGCAGTGCGTATTCTCATGATTCAAAGAGCTGAGCTTAATTCATAATGGCCCAGAGAGATACTATAGTGTCAGTCGTCCTCAAATATTTGAACAATCCGCTGGTATTTATAAAGATGAGAGAAAATTCCTAAAATATCCAGAAATACAACATGATGGATTATTCCACTGAAATCTTGTACTACAAGTGAGTTATCAGCATGCATTTCTCTTTCCACATGGGCATTCTACTACTGTAAATTCTTCATAACTGTGTCCATCCCTTACAACGTGTTCAGAGTGGAGCACAGTGGGACCTTGATCTTTGCTGAGATGTCTTAGCATGAAAGCAGAGGAAATAATTAATGCAGAACCATTTCATTATCCTATCCTCTCTTTACAATGTGTCAGTCTTTCAAACTGAGAGAAGCAGGGGGAAATAAAAGAAAGAAAAAAAACCAGACAAATATATCTTGTTAGTCTCCTCTGAGTCACAATAGCAAAAGCATCATTGTCAGCCTCCATATTCACATGAATTAGTCATGCCATTCTGGTAACAGTATCTCACATTTCTTTAACCTGTTCAATCAATGGATAAAATGACAGGACTGTTCTTGCTCATCTTCTTCTTTTAACATTCTCTATGATATACTCGAGCCACAAAGTTTTTACCTGAAGCAGAAAATATCACCAGAGACGCAAATGTAGGTGATTTCTATACATCTCTATAGAAAGAGAAGAAAAACCTACCTTTTCCTTTGTTCTCCACCATCCTGGATAAAAATTGAACAGGGATTGTTTACTTAACAGTTTATTCAAACTTTAGCTGCAAACTCGTCTTTACAGTTGAGAAACTAAAGAATGAGGGATGGTCCAGTTATCACTTTCTGTGTCAGCACTGGTAAATTAAACCAACCTAATAATGTGCCTGTGATGAGAACAGAACCATGTACTTCTATCCTATAACTTCCCCTACTCTCCAAACAAGTCTTACATGCTTGTTGGAAATGCTCACTGGCTGCACACTATCACAACTAGTTAGGGCAGTGTGTGTTACGTGAAGGGCTTTTCCAGCCACTTAACTATTGAGACAGCTGTGTTCTGGTCCTGGGTACTTGCCTGTCTTAGTTCAGTTTATTAGCTTGTTGCTTCTGACAGCAAAAAGAGACTTTTTATGTAAGTTGGTGAGTTTTGGTACACTACAAAAGAATCTTGCTTCCAGATGAAATATCTGAAGCAGGAGAATAACCTTCCATTTTCTTCCGTTCCCTCTTTCCACACACCACAGTGCATATGTTAGCATTAACAGAGAAATAATATCTGTATTTTAAAGTGTTCTACCTATGAACCATCCCCTTCTTACACACCATCAGTTCCGCAATGGCAGACAGATCCACTCTATGTAGAGGTGGTTGCAGTGTGCCCTTAAAACACTATTTAGCCCAGAAAATGAATTCTGCTGGTGTCTGCTGCATCTCTACCACCACAGCCACAAGCTCTTTTGCAAACCAAACATGCTTGCTGCCATTCCTTCACATCTGTAACATTTAACTTTAATGCCTCTGCCCCTGAGGAGCTGCAGAGTAGCATTTCAATTCACCATCCACGGATTTGTCCTGAAGAATTAGAGACATGTCAGCTTATCAGTCTGTGACCTTTTCTATTAACATTGTCTTCAGGTTGACTTGGCAGCACACAAGGAAAATAAATCTTGTTACCCGAAGCTGGTCTGGCTTGCCAGGATAGTGCAGCTGTGGCTCAAATCTGTTAAATTTTTAAATTGCAAACATTGCTATGACTACATAAAATTTATTAGGTAGAACAATTCCTGGGAAGGCATAGGGAGGAAAGCAATGGAATAGAAACCATTAAAATAGATATGAATAATAAAAAAAAAAAAAAGGTGTGGTTTTTGCAAAGCTTTTGCATTGTTTAGCCTATTTACAGCCCGGCCTGACTCCCAAGAGATAATGCAAATGGAGTCACCATGTAAATTATATGACCTTTTCAGGTTTCAATCTTTGGACAATCTACACAGACAAACTTCGAAGCAAGCTACATGAGCCTCCTTTATCACTAGCTCACAGACTTTTTTCTGCCTCTTTTTCTGTTGGGTTGTTTTAATGATAAAGGAAAGAAGAGAAGATTGGTGACCTCAGAAAGTGATACCATGGAGAAGTCTTCTGACATAAACCTATTCTGGCAGTATAGCCCCTGCATTTTGATATTCCTCGTGCTTTGATATTCTGTGACATCCTATTACAGAGCAATGCATTAGCTGTCTTCTCAAAGATGTTCTCCTCTATGATACAACAACAACTAGGGCTCAGAAAAACCAGTTAAATAGCTAATGTTTTCTGACACACAGAGGGGTGTTTGAGACACCCAGAGCAGATCTGATATAAGACCAATGCCTCTCTAGCTCCTCAGCTGGTCAGGAGAAAAAGGTAAGCTGAGCTACCTCAAACGTCTCGATATTTAGGCAAATTAATTGAGTCCCAATAGTGGGATCCAGCTGCAAATTAAGACACTGTAATTAGTGCCTGGATTCAATTAAGTTCTAATCTCCCACTGCAGTCAATGGAAACCAAGCGAGTGCATGCAGTAGAACCAAGGGAAGAAGAGGCATGCTACCTTAAAGTAGGGACTTATTTTTGGCAATAGGCCTAGTGTCCACAAGAATTACACTGCACCAGTCTCCTCTGTAATAGGAACTAAGGCACCTGATCACATTTAGACAGCTACATGAGGACACAGAAAAGGTTGTTATATTTAAATATGATCAAACTCCTGCGGTTACAAATTCCAGGAAATCACAACAAGAAAGTAGCAGAGGCTGTTTCCTATGCATATTAGTTTAGGGGAGAGACTATGTCATACTGACCGGGTTTTCTCCTTTTCAGTAATATGTTTTCTCATTTGGCTTCTCCCAGTATGAATGTACAAGCACCTGGTCTCATCTGCTTTGCCTAGACACTACAGTAACTGTAAAATGTGATCATTATTGTGTTAAACAGTTACTGATTTTCAAAATATACAGATTTTAATTACACTAAAGTAGAAATAACAGAGCAGTTGATCCATGCTGGTAAGTGTTTCAGAGCTTGACTATTTTGAGGTTACAACATAAGGCAGCTGAATTTCATAATAAGCAGGTTCACAAAAGCATTTGCGCTGTGGTAAGTAAACCCACCTGAAAATATTTCTCCTTTTGTATATTTTCAACTTCAGGAAAAAAAAAAACAAACACCCAACTATTAACAAATGTATTTCTATCAAAACAAACAATTATATAGTTTAGGAATTCTTTTGATGTCTTAGTTATTCTCAATCCTTTTTATGGGACAGAAACAGGTGTTGGATTATATCTTCCATGGTGCACGATCTTCTCTTTGCAAAGGGATGTGATGTCTGTTAAGTACCTGGTATTATGATGCATGATGCCAGAGACTATAGAAGAAAAGTGAGACAGAACACACCTGACAGAGGCACATCATCTGCATCTTTTGTGGTTCCTGAAAGCATTTTCCTACAAAATACTTTTCCCTTGCTGCAGTTGTTTTGCAATTCTTCCTGATTATAATGTTTTTGAAACTGGAGCTATTACCTCGCCTGTTGAGACAAGCTGAAAACTTCATTTTTATTCTGTTCATTTGGGAGGCAGCATAGCTTCTGCTGCAATTAGGCAAATTAAGAGAGAAAAGTTCTGTTAAAGAAAAACTCAACAGGTAAAGCCCCAGAGTCAAGATCTCCCTGCAGAGCAGGCTTCTGGAAGCTGACAGGATACACAGGTTGTCTTGTCATTATCATCTTTCCCTGCATGTCTGTTCCTGGCTGCTGTCAAACACAGGATATGAGGCTAGACTTTTTCAGATAGGCATTGCTGGTCTTGTTCTAAATTCCTGTTGTAAGATATAAATAAACTGAACAATATTTTACAATAGATCAGTAATCTCTTTTCTTTCCCATAGATATTTGGTGTGTTATGGAACGGTTTGTGTTGGAAAGCATCTCAAAGATCATCTAGTTCCAACCTCCCTGCCATGAGCAGGAACACCAGATTGGGTTGTCCAGAGCCCCATTTAACCTGGTCTTGATGGTCCAGAGGCCATCCACAAGCTGGGCAGCCTGTTCCAGTTTCTCACTATCATCATAGAGAGGAATTTCTTCTTAATATCTCATCTAAATCGCCTCACTTTTAGCTTGAACCCATCTCCCTTGTCCTATCTCTATAATCCATCTTTTCCTGTGGGCTCTCCTCAGGGGCTGCAAGTCTTTCTATAAGGTCCTTCCAGAGCCTTCTTTTCTGCAGGCTCAACAGTCACAATACCCTCACCTTGTCTTTATCCCTGTGACCTCCTTTGGAGTCACTCCAATGGTTGCATGTCTTTCTTTTATTGTAGACTGGACAGAGCACTTCAGGTGAGGTCTCAATAGATCAGGGTAATGGGGGAGAATCACCTCCTTTGACTTGCTGATGCAGCCCAGGATATGTTTGGCCTTCTGGGTTGCCCTCATGCATTGTCAACTCATGTTCATCTTGTCATCCATCAACATCCCAGTGTTCACTTTGGGATTATATTTTTTCTATTCACCACCTAGCATGTATTTATGCAGCGGATTGCCCCTACAAATGCAAGACATTTCCCTTTGGACCTGTTGAGCCCAATGCAGTTAGAGAAGTACTGAGCAGCCCTGGCCAATCGATGGGAAAAATTCCTAAGCAGAATGGAAATAAACATGTCTTGAGAATAGGTGCTTGGTCCCAGGCATTAGCATTCAGCTACCTTTTGCTGATCTCCAAACAAATCATATGCATCATTAACCTTAAGATGTAGGTCTTAAGACCTTTGTACTATAAACCTCAAAATCAAGTTGTAGTGCATTACAGTAACATTTATTACCTTTTGTCAATTGCAGCTGATGAAATTCCATCTCTTAATAGTGCTCTAAATACCATGAAATTCTTGAAATTAAATGATGAGTAAAACATCTCAGCTACAGGTTTAATTTTTTCAGCCTTGTATAGACAAGTGCCTGTACGTGTGCTTGATCAACACCTAAATAATCCAAAGAAAAAGGACATTTTAATTTTAAAAGTACATATTTTAGTCAAAAATCATGGGTACTGAGTGCTTAGCTTGTAATTTTTCAATGCTATTATCTGGTAATATTTTCCTTACTAAATTATAGAGGACTGCACATCTGCACAATAATTCAGGATATTGTCTTCCTCTTCATGCAGGTATGCAGATATATGTCAGAGTGTCCTAAACATTTTTGCAAATGGAACAGACATCGTTTAATTGGAAGATTAAGAATTGAAGTAGTATTCTAAATGCCTGGTTGTGTGGTTGATGTGTCTGTTGTGATTCAATAAAGAGTTTGCTGATTTTTATGATCTAGCTGACAGTAAAACTTCCTTTCAGCAGTATGAGGGCACCCACATTTCTCCATGAATGTGAAAAAGGGCAACACATTTGGCCTCTTCTCTTTGGTGACTGCTGACAGAAACAGGGGCAATGGTCTGAAGTTGAGGCAGGGGAGATTTAGATTAGATCTTAGGAAGAAATTCTTTACAGAAAGACTGGTGAGGCACTGAAATGGCCTTCCCAGTAAGGTTGTTTAGTCACCATCCCTGAGGTATTCAAGAAGCATGTAGGCATGGTACTTTGCAACTTGCTGTAGTGACAGACATGGAGAGGGTTAGTTTGTTTTTTTTTCAATCTCTCAGGTCTTTAGGTTTCTGCTGATGTGGGGATGGTTGGACTCAGTGATCTAGGAGGTCCTTTCCAACCATGACTATTCTTTTAAAAAAAGTGGACTAACACTATGATTAGGGGTCTAGGCTTATCTTCAGAGCTACTCGCTCTCTTGTACACTGTGCAGAATTTGGACAGACAGTAATGCTGAGAGAAAAAGATAGCATGAGTGCTCAGGTTTTGATCCTCTGAATCCTGATGCATCCCACCCTGGGTCTCTATTACAGTTGTTGGTTAGAGAACCCAAATATATTTTAACCAAGAACTTGTAGTTAAAGCATCAGAGACATGTAGGGTTTAACTGAAGCCCATGATAAACAGACTCAGTTTTGGGAAAGAAAGACACTAATACATTTAAATTCATTCTCCCATCACATATCAGAAAAGAACACCACACAAGACACAGACACAGACATAAGGAGTTTCATCACAATGCCTCTACACTGAACTGAGATAAAATGTCCAGAATATCTTCACTGTGGACAGTTCCTGCTTCTCTCTGAAATCACAGAGATCACTCAACTTCACTCTCTATCCTTACAAATCCTCAAAGTTCAGGATTCTCACAGTCTCTCCAGTTGAACACAGATAAATTAGTAGACCTTGACAGTTCCTCCCACAGGTAAATTGTCTTCAGAAGTGACATTTTCTCTCAGCAACAAAGTGAGTGCAGCTCCAGACAGACACCAAGATGGAGAGGAGTGAAGAAAAAGAGAAGGTGGAAGTTATCAAGGGAGGAGAAGATGGAGGGGGGAAGAGGGAGGAGTGGGGCGAAAGAAGCTTCTTTTCAATGTTTTAAACCCAAACTTTTCTGCAGAAAACACACAAATTAAACATTCAAATTCTGCTCAGCTTTTAAAACACAATAGTCTTTATCCCTCTCTCCTCTCAATATATTCAATACATTTAATCTCTTCTCCTGATGTCACAGTATCTGTAAATGTGTAGTCAGGTGCCACATGTATTAATTTCATATATGGTTTAATTTACACTGAATACCTCTAACAGACATTATTATAAAGTTTATTATTATGCATTGTAGTATTGATTAGTTAACTTTCTATCTAGCAGAAGCTCATAGCACCCTATATCTCCAATAAGAACCAATGTCTTGGCTAACCACGGACTCACAGGCTCCTGTTTATAGTCAGTTTGCGTTTTCCACAAACAACTTGCACAGCAGTCTGAAACATTCCTGTGATTATCAGTGGTCATTTCCATGGTGTATAATGTATAATCTGTGAAAGGTTATTTGAATTAGCATAATAACGGAGGAAAAAGGGGTTATTTGGGGGGAAAATATTTGACCACTTTTATACTGATAACTTCAGTAAACTTTCAGCTTCCCTATATTGTAAAAGATTTGTATCTCTCTTAAGGGCTACTTTGCCCAATTAAGAGCTTAACTGGCCTCCAGATTTACCATACTGATCCAATACATGAAATGTAGAATGAATCAGGACCCATCTTGTCATATTCTGGCACAGTGGATGAATATGTGCCTTTCAAGACAACATTTAATATCTGATAATAATGAAAAAGAATTGAGAATATTTCAAAACAAATACTTGTGGAGGACATTCACAGTTAAGCAAAATCAATTCGAAAGGAGACAGATATAACCACATGAACTGTGCCTGGATGAGGGACCCCATCCTTGGAGGTGTTTAAGGCTGAGCTGGATGAGGCTCTGCCCAGCCTGATCTAGGGTGGGGTGTCCCTGCCCATGGCAGGGGGGTTGGAGCTGGATGATCCTGTGGTCCCTTCCAACCCTGAATGATTTTGTGATTCTGTAACTTTGTCCAGTGAGGGTGATGGGGCATTGGAGGGGGCTGCCCATGGGGTTTCTGTAGTCTCCTTCTCTGGAGATGTTTGAAACCTTCCTGGACTTGTTTTGGGTGATCCTGCTGCGGCAGGGAGATTGGACTGGATGAGCCTTCCAGGTCACTTCCAGTCCGCAGTGTTCTGTGATGTTCTGTTAGAAATTAGAACAAAATATTTGAGTAAATATTATGTGCAGTTTTGTAAGTTTGGCTCCTTAATCATAGAAAGTAAAAAAAAAAAAGATATTTTCATAAGCTTTTTTTTTATTCCATTCCCTGCCATGTAAAAATATTCTTCACATATTTCTTTCCACATCAGCTTGCTCATTTATTTTTAAACTTCATTCTGGTACATCTTCTCGTCATTACTTAAACCTATTAATTTCTCTTTTCCTCTGGGATATATAGGTATATGTTAACTCTGTAAACTATTTTGGGAGGGAGACACTGTGTATGAAATATCATAGAGAAGAATTAACATTACTACCATTAGGCAATCACTTCATAGGCTGAACTTCTAATTAAGTTATCTGTGGTTCCTGCAGGGGAATTCTAGCCATATGTTCTTGGGGATACCAGGGTTAATTGTCTGCCTAGACTATAGGGGCTGCATTTCTTTAACTAGCATGGATTTCTGAGAGAGTAAGTGAAGGTCTCTGAAGTAGAAATATAATTTAACAAATAAAAGCTATATTCAGTGTCTTATTGGAGGTTCACAGGAAGGTGAAGGAGGAGGATTTGGGTAGGAGAAGGAATGAAGTCTACAGTAGAATTGTTAACATGGAGTCATAGAATGACAGAATGGTGGGCTTGGAAGGGACCTTGAAAGATCATCTAGTCCAACCCCCTGCCACAGCAGGACTACCTAGATTAGTTCACACAGCAACATGTCCAGGCTTGTTTTGACTGTCTTCTTAGAGGGGGACTCCATAACCATTCAGCACAGATTGTTCCATTGCTCTCTCACCCTCACAGTAAAAGTTTTTCTTTATGTTTAGATGGAGTTCTTATGCTCCAGCTTGCACCTGTGGTTCCTTGTCCTATTATTAGACACCACTGAGAAGAGTTTGACCATCCTTCCAGCACTCATTCTTTCCATATTGATCAACATTAATGTGGTCACCCCTCAGTCTCCTCCAGATTAAAGAGATCCAGCCTTTCATCAGGGAGATGCTCCACTCTCTTCATCAGCTTCGTGGCTCTGCATTGGGCTCTTTCAAGCAGCTCCCTGTTGAACTGAAAGGCTCAGAACTGTCGATGGTAAAAGACAAAGGACAGGTGGAACAAAGAATAGTTCATCTTGATGAAGGGATGAAGTCATTGACTTCTGTTTGGGTGTTTGTGTCATTGGACAGTTGTAGATACTAATATACAAGTTAATGTGGTGCAACAGTTACTAAATGAAATGAGAGATTCTGGGAGACCATACCAAGCTTTGGCATTGATCCACAGCCATCCAGATAGGAATGAAGATCTCTGTACAATCTTTTAATGATGCACTTGTACAAAGTGTATTTTTAAGTCAGTAGCAGAAACTGTTTCTGCAGGTGCAGGAATGGCCATATAGGGACATGTTTTATGCATGGCCAAGATTGTTAGGACATGTATTACATGTAGCATAAGATTATACATAGTGATGTGCAGGAGTATTCACACAGGACTATGGACCAGCTGGATGTAAGAACTGAAAAAAGCAGAAGATTAAGGAGTCTCATCCAATCCATCCAAAGATACTGCTACAAGGACCCGTGCAAAGGAAATTCATCAAACAGAGAGCAGATAAATAATCTGTCTGAGGGATTTGATTCCCCATGTGAGCATTACCCCGTGCAAAGATCCTAATGAATTATTACTTCTTTTCTCTTGTAACAGCTCCTCTGTCTGTGAATGCCTGTGCAACACGGACATCAAAGCAGACAAGTGCTTACCTCAGCACTGCACCCTGCAGAAGCACAGCCCAAGCTGCTAGAAGTTAAGGAGTTGACCCAAATTTAAAGTAAGGTTTCCTTCCTTCCTGTAACCCTTTAGCAAGCTGTCAGCACACATTGCTGGAAGTAGGGTAGTATCACTGCTACCATGATTACATTGTGCTAATTGGCTTCAAACAGCTTGTATGAATCTGTTCAAATCAGGTTACAGGTTAAAGTAAACTTCCAGCTCCTAGGGAGATGATGGTGTGTGCAGAAAGAGCTGGCATCACTTTTCCCTGAACTATACAAGAGTTCAGTTTGGTGTCTCTGCTCTCAGCTTTCAGACTGGCCTGGAGTTTTCCAGAATAAGACTGTATCCAACAGCATTC
The DNA here is from genome assembly GCA_013397515.1 of Upupa epops. Lineage (NCBI taxonomy): Eukaryota > Metazoa > Chordata > Aves > Bucerotiformes > Upupidae > Upupa > Upupa epops. The sequence goes on along the minus strand of VZRI01013798.1, from coordinate 109,631 downwards.
ACAGAGCTAAACTTAACAAGCAAATGGGAGAGTGTTGTTACATCAGCCTAATAACACACCCTAAACTCCTTCTGAACCAGCTGTGTTCCAGCTGTGAAGAATGGGTGGCAAGCTGGGATGGATGTCAGACACTATTAAAACTGGAGTACTGCTGCTGTGTTTGTTTTATTTCCTGCAGGACTTTAACTCCCTTATTTCAAAATAAAGCTGAATACATTACATGACTTATCAGCATGGTGGCCAGCTCAGGAACCTGACAGAGGAATTTTCCTGACTATTCAAAGCACAGTGCGGAGAATAAACCATTTTATTGTAATAATAAAATTCAATAACTGGCCAGCATGATTTATTCTGTTAGCTACTGGATAAAGCCTTCGGCCCAGCACTTGGGTACCTCTTTTACATTTTATACACATCTCTAGTGAGTCTAGACTAGGTTTATATGACTGTCACCTGCTGATCCACTCATGGCTTTTTGAGTTGAATTGCATCTTAGTCATTGAGTAATGCTACTTATTTTCAAGGGATGCACTTGTAGAGGAGGAAAACAAGTCCACAGAAATTACCTAAACATTTAGGACCTATCCATTTTGTGCTACTTTTGGGTAGCCTGTTGAGATAAACTTTGCTCTTTCTTTGTATTAGTTGTGTATCACACTGAAGGATCACATTGGCAAGGCTGATTGTTAGTTTATTTAAGTTATTGTATTCAAAAAGTAGTTTGATTAATTCAAAAAAAATTAACAAGTTTTAAGTTTCAAGACATTGTGTGTAAAGAACTTTAAGAAAAAAAAAAAACCTAAAAATTTTGAGAAGATGCTTTCTATAGCAAATATGTTCAGAAATATAGGCACTAGGATTTATAACCCATTCAGATACCTATCTGGTAAATATTCAGATCAGAGTATTATCAGAAGAAGAGACATGATGGCACTTTATATTAGACTGTGTCCAGCTGTAACCTGGAGGTGTTGTTACAGCTGAAACGGATGTTATGACTCACGTACCACATTGGCAAGACGAGGGTCTACGCTGTCCTCATCTGTTCTAGTATAAAGTCAGCAAGATCGCCCTTAATAGCAGTACTAAAAAGCTTCAGGCACAAGAAGAGAGAAGACAAATCAGGATGAGTTATGTAGAGGCAAATAAGGCTATGATTTAATTAATTCCAGTCTATGAAGAGCTGTTTTATTTAAAAACATGTTTTGAATACATACTGGAATTTTAACACTGCTGCGAAGATCTAAAACTGTTGTTTTCCAGAAATGAATGGTCTTGTTGCATCTGTATCTTTAATGTGGCTTTGAAATTCTTAAACACAGTTTACAGAATTTTTCAAACTGTTTGAAAATTTCTCACTGATTCAAAATGTGAGTTAACTCACAGTTCAAAGCTTATTATCTTATCACCTACGGTGAGCAATAGGCACAAGAAATATGCTCATCCAGTTATAATTTCACTTGTAACCTAAATGTAGACATCACTTCAGGATATAGAAACACTGGAAAAAAAACAACCCAAAAGAGTATTCAGGCTTAATTTCAGTAATCTACATTTTTTTCAGTTGCTGTGTACAGGTAATGCTGCATTTACTTTTGTGTTTCTGTACACTATGCATGTCTCTTATTTTCTGTTCTGTATTAGAGAAGAAATGAAAGCTACACAACATCTTAGGAGAAGAAGTAAAAGAAATGTCATAACTAATTGATAAGAATGTTAACACTTTCACTAAGCAAAATACAACCATCTGAAATAGAAAGCTAACGGGTCAGCAAGGCTAATAGCCCTTAGCATCTCACACGAATAACTAATGACTGTCTTCCAATTCACCAGATATGCTCTTTTTCTTACCCTTTAGATTCTCATCTGAATATATTTTTCTTAATATTTATTTAAAACTATCCCCCATACAATATATTACAGCACTTTCTGATATTCCCTAACCAATTAAGCATAATAATTGAATCTCTCTGCTGCCCTCCTTACGTTGCTGATATAAATTCATAATTATGTGACTCCTACCCCTTTTAGTGAGCTTTGGTTCAGACCATATGTGGACCTTTCTGTTCTGCAACCAGATCATTATTTTTTAATGGTAGAATGGCTTTTTCTGTTTCTAAGTTCTTCTCTGAGTTTGACCTTTAGGTATTTCACAGAGTTTTGTAGCTCTTGTGTGAGACTCCTCATCCTTTCAAAAATCCATAATAAATGCCTGTCAGATATCGCTGCAACAAGATAACATATTACCTCTACATTGGGATCAATCAAATCCCAGGCCCTGAGATTCAATATGTCTTGTCTAAAAGATGTGAAATTTGCTGAATAAATTAAGGGGGAAGTCTAAAGACCTTGTGGACATAAATTAGGAAATCTAGTTGATACACATTGAGGATGCAAATTCCTCGTGCATGTGTAGCTAATGAGCTCTGTCCTTGCTCAAAGTAATACATATAGTCCCGGAAACAGAGGCAGACCTGTGAAGGCCAAATAAAATGTACCTAATTACAATGAGTTCCTCTCCACAGCTGTAATTATGACTTCACTGGCATTTCCATCTATCAGGGTAGCAATCTCCTGTGCATTCATGCCGCTTCAAGGCACTATTACTTGGTGCTGCATAGTTATTTGTACCAGTGCATAATTTGTGCAAAATGCAGCTAGATCAGATCTGTTTTGGTCTTGTTTTGAAATAAATTGCTTCTCCAAGTAAGCGAGCCTTCCTGTGTGGGTCTTCCTGGTCTTGCTATTGGTTTATCATGGATTTTTTCAAGTGCTCTTGCCAGATTACGGTTTCTCTGGGAAACAGATGACACCTGTAGCATGTGTACCTCGAGTGACTTACGTGCCATGGGATTGTGTTTAGTTATATTCCCTTATCTTAAATCTCCTCTTTCTCCTGTATTTCATCTCATCTTCTTTTAAAGATGGAAGAAGATGCATCAGCAATTTACTGTGGAGAAAGGAATTACAGAGGTGGAAAGTGAGCTAGAAGGAATCAGTTTGTTCTACATGATGGTTTCTATAGTGTAGATACGAATTCTGTGGCACTTGAAGTGAACCACTGAAATGTGTATCTAGGCAGATATAGCCCCTGCTTTTAACCCTGACCCAATCATGCTTTTTCATATCAACACTGACAGGATGACCATGGATTGAATTAATCTGCCCAAAGTAAGGCAGCATGAGTTCTGAGAGACTAAAATCCCAATTACCCTTTTAGTGGGCAATGTCAAACTCTTCCTAGAATAATCTCAACTTAGTTGTGACCACATGAAACTGCTGCAAGGGCAAAGGACAACACAGAGCATGTTCAAACCATCTGCACATTAATTCCCCCCATGCAGTGAACTGCCCCCAAATATAGTCTGTAAAATCAGATTCATGCATAAATGTGCACTAGGATGAATTAACAAACTAAATAAACTATTACTCAGTGTAAATAAGGGCAGGAGCATACAGAACCTTTCATTTTGAATTTTGTAGAGTAACTTGTGGGTTGTTTGAGATAATATTTTGTTGTTGTTGTTGTTTAATTTCTTAGAATAAAGAATTTGGCAGCAAAAATTCACTTCTTAACATTTTTAGCCAACACTGGCTACAAAGGATAAAACTTGGGACAAATCTGCTGCCCTAGATTGTAAGGCTGATATTTTATTTTACAAAAGTCTGTGAATTAACTTCATAGACTTCACTGCCATGGGGGAAATCTTCATTACTGGATATGAATCTATTACATTAGATCACCAGAGCATGACAAGGTGGTGGGGGGAGGGGTCTTTATCTAACATTTGCAATTAAACTCTATATCCTGAGCAGCTGCTGACCTCCTCTGTTAAAGAACACTCATGGATTCACAGATTTGAAAGCCAGGACAGCTTGTTTCAGTAATCTATTTCAAATTATCAGGTAATATGGAACTGTGTGTGTTACCTAGTGACTGTTGCATTGTGACCACAGCTTTTGCAAGAACTACAGAATGTCTTTGTGAAAATTTCTAGAAGTTCTTATATCGAGATGTAAAAAACAGTGAATTCATTTTTCTAAATTAATTATTCTATTAGTTCATTGCTGTATTTATTATACATGCCTCTGCTGTTTATGTGTTTCTCTGAACCTCATTGCCTCAGGGATTGCAAGAAATTTCCCATATGAATAACAAACACATTCCTCTCAGTAAAGCTTTTGTATTAACCTATACATGCATTTAGAGGGATATAACAGAAAGATTTACTTAGTAATGGTCTGTAGAACACGCTAGATTTCCTACTCTGCACAAAAAATAACACAGTCTCTAACTAAGACATCCAATGTGGATATTTTATCTGGAAAGGTAAGGGCCAAGATAGATAGGTAGATAGATTGATAGGCAGATGCATATATACATGCATACATTATTTATAACATGCATAATTGCTTTGGTAAAAAAGGCAAGACCAGATGACGCTCAGTAGTTCACCCTAAATCATTCTGTTGTTTTATGTTTCAATCCACTGATCATTAAAACAGTAATCACTGTGCTTCACATACTATCACAAACAGGCACTCACTACATCTCTATCATGTGCTTCAGTATTCTTTTCTTCCTGCCTGCCTGCTTGCCTATATATATTTAATTCCATATATGAAGAGAGTGAAAGGCAAAAGTAAACCAAGTGCTGCCATGCATGGTGTCTCATTTCCTCAGAACTTTCTTGCCAGCAGAAGCCAACTGTATGAACTTCAGCATTGCCAAGTGCTGGCTCCAGAACTTAGGTCACAACAACCTAATGCAGTGTTACAGGCTGAGGGGAGAGTGGCTTTAATTCTGCTCAGCAGAAAAAGTCTTGAGGGTATTGATTGACCATCAGCTAAATGTGAGTGAGCAGTGTGCTCAGGTGGCTAGGAAGGTGTTCTGACTTGTATCAGAAATGGCATGGCCAGCAGGAAACGGGAAGTGATTGTCCTGTATTTGGGAATAATAAGATCACACCTTGAGTACTGGGTTCATTTTTGGTCACCGCAGTACAAGAAGGATATGGATGAGCTGGAGCAGGTCCAAAGAAGGGCAAAAAGGTTGGTGAAGGGTCTGGAGAACAAACCTTGTGAGGAGCAGCTGGGGGAGCTGGGGCTGGTTAGGTTGAAGAGGAGGAAGCCAAGAGGAGACCTTGTTGCTATCTGAAAGGAGTTTGTATAGAGGTGAGTGTTATTCTCTTTTTACAAGTAGCAAATGATAGCACAAGAGGAAATGGCCTCAGCTTGTGTTTCGGGAAGTTTAAGTTAGACTTTAGGAAAAACTTCTTCATTTAAAGGATCACTGGTCTGTGGAACAGGCTGCCCAGAGAAGTCATCAGCTGTCCATCTCTGGATGCACTGGACTTGATGACCTTAATGATTCTAGAATTCTGTGATTTATCCACTCTGGATACTTCTGTGGAGTTCACAATACATAAATGAGACTGAGATTTACTCCTTAGTGTTAGGGTATGATGTTGTGAGTAGACTTAGACAAAGCATCATAGAAAGGGCAGTAGTTTCTTTAATTTTAATTTAGTTACTTTGTGATTGAACTTTTACCTTTCACTGGAAAATATAAATTATTTTGCAATGAATATATTAGTTTTGGTTTCCAAAAACTACTGATGAAATCAAGAGATAGTAAACATTACATAGGAATCAGTTGGTTCTAATAGGAAAGATTTTTTCAGGTTCTAAGTAGTCAAGGTATATGGCATCACACATTACCTGTAGCATCACAGCAACTGTCTGCTGCAGGATTTTCTCTACAACTGGTATTGATTGCCCTTGGCTCTGCAAAAAAAAAATGCTGTTCCTTAGAAGGTAGTAAAGTTGTTGTGTCCAACTGTTAAAAGGCTGGGATGTTAACATGTCAGAAATCGCTCCGTAAGATTGTCTTCTACAGATGATTAATGACAAATCTTAAAAACTTTACTTCACATAGCGAAGAACACTTATCTTTCTACAAAAGCAAATATAGATATGTGAGTGAAAAGATAAAGGAAGATTCTGTGGGAAGTTGTTTGTTGGGATGGTATTTTACACAGTGCACATGTATAAGCTATTGTTGTTTGTTTTTTTTAACTACTAGTCAATATTTTATTCTTTAGTGTTTGACATTTTCACATCATATAATTTTTTACATTAACATAAACAATTAAGCAAAATTAAGTTGAAAAATACATTAAAACTTTCAAAGCCTTTTTTTTTTAAGGAAATAACTGGATTAATTAGAATTTAAATAAGAACTCTGAGGTTTACCCTTGTATAATAGCATGAAATTAAGATATATTTTTACCTGTGTTGTTGCTAACAGTCAATTACATACCAAAACTGATTTACTTGTCTCTGCAATTAAAATGCAAATGTTCAGGTCATAATATTAGAAGCCTCCAATTTTGGTTGTAGCATTATACAATGCTGCTGCTGCTCAGGTTAACACTAAAGCACATGGAGGTGCCATAGCTTTAACTACCAATACATGCCATCCTGAAACAGAGCTTTATGCATCTGTAAGTCTAAACAACAGTAATGAAGCTTTAGGACAACAGATCACATTGAAAGTCTTTAGCTGCTCCATAGACCTCTATCTAAACTATGTCAATATCCTTTTTATCCAGACTTTAGAAGAAACTATTCCAAGTAATGAGTTATTTTGGAGCTCTCTTTAGCTTTATTCACCTTGGTAGCTTGTGAATTTGATCTCCCAAATGTTTTCTGCTTAGAAAAATGTGAATGTTAAAGACAAAGTGGGATTGTAAACATCCTGACAGGACCAGACAAACAAGGCAAGAAAAAAGGTAAGATAATTTCTTTTTTATATAATAATAAAAATTCTCTATCTATGATGCATTCCAATTACTAAAGGCACAGTAGTTCAAAGATTACTGATTAAAACGTGCCACAGTTTGGCATCATACAAGCAATGTCAGGATTCACTACTGCTGTCCATCTGTGGTGGTATCAGACTCTAGGTCTGAAGGATTCTGCAGAGCAGAATGAGCACCGTCTGCTTAACAGGTAGCCTGGGTTTTATGTCCTCTGTTGTCACACAGAGTATTGATAAAAGTGTGCTTTATTACTTCAAAGATGTTACAGGAAGAAAAACCTCTTTTATGATGGCCTGTCTAGAGAGATCCGGAATTCCTAGCCCTATGGGAGGTTAGAGGAATGTTTTATTGCTACTAAAGGACACACAGAAGACTCACAATTGCCACTTTATTATGGCCAAAGAACTGTAAAACTGCTAAATAAAGAAAGTCTGCTATTTTTTAGCTGCCAGCTGAGTTTATTGCCCTCCAAATGTGGGGAATTAAGTGCACATCAGTTTGTTTTCTGCCCTTGAATAAAAGAAATCACTCTGGTATTTTTGGTTTTTATGCTTGGTTTGGTACTGGGTTTGGGTTTTTTAATCAAGACCACTTATTGGCCATCACACCTTCTACCTACAACATCCTCCCAGGAGAGATAATGAAAGGATGCAGTTATGTTTTATTGCTGATATGTGGTATAGGAGGCATCTTGGTTTCACTCGAGTACTTTTGGTTCCCAGACTTCAGAAATGAAGCTGCCTTGTGTCACTCCACCGCTTTAGACAGAAGCAGCATGATAAGTGCAGACAACCGAGTCGAAGTCTGGATGATCACTAGATTGCCAAAACTGATCTGAAAGCTCATGTCGCTGCTGAGCTGCAGCTCAAGTTTAAAATGGGAAAGAGGATGGGGCAGTTGGGAATGGACAACAGGCTTGTACTGATCATGTCTAAGTTCAAGCTGTATCACATTTTTCAACTACAGGTCGTCTTCCTGAAGCTGACCTGAGTGTTTCAGCAAACAGCCTCTAGAAATCTCACCATCTCTCTCAAGCCCAGTTTCTCTCACTGCAGGTCAAATGACACTTCTTGCTGTCAGCCACTCAACACACCAGTGCATGTAAACAGAAATAAAAAGCAACTATAATGTTTGAAGAAGCATCCTCATCTTTTTGGAATCTGGCCCATTTGCCACCCTGGACATTTAGAACCTCTTTCGATACTGGCATATTATCTAGTGCAATTTCCCAAACCACATTAACACATCAATCAATCCCTGCTTAAGAATAGCATCCCAGTTCTTCATAACAGAAAGGCAGAGGTACATGTTAGTCCCCTTCTGCCTCAGATATCCTTACTTGCATGAAAATAATTCCCAGGAGTAGGGACTTGAAACCAGACAGTGAAACAGTCTCTGTTAGAATCTCATGTGTCCCAGACTACTCCGTGGTTGACTGATGCAGAAGGACCTGCATCTACATTACAGAGCTCATACAGAGTCAGACAGGTGATGATATCCAAAATGCATATTGAAAATGGCTCTGGTCTTCTGCAGGTGCTGTGCTGTACTCAGAAATAGTTTGTCTGTTGGAGCAAGTCAGAAGAGTCCCAAGAACGCACCTGAAAATTGATGTACTTCCAGTGAATTGCCTAGAAACATTTCTTGACATGTCCCAGACAGCAGTCAGGGAGACTGACAGCAAGACACACTCCCTCACAGAATAAAGCTGTACTCATGTTCATAAACCTGCAGATCTCCTTAATAACTCTGTTATGCTGAGGACTTTCTATCTTCTAAAGAAAATAGTTATTCAACAATGGATTTTACACTTTTTTAATGCATCTAAATATTGCTCTTAAGACCACTCCTTCATAGATATTCCACCCTCCTTCATAGATATTCCACCCCACAGTCAAACTACTTCTTCCTACCAGAGTATGTTGGCTCTCTGTTTGATTTAACAGGATTTTTAATGGGAAAGGTCCCTGGAGAAAACCAACCCTAGAACCACACTGTTATTTGGGTTTGGTCCCTTGGTGAGACAGATAGCAGGAACACGTTGCAGACTCAAGAGCAGGTGTCTCTCCAAGGTTATTTCTAACTTTAAAAGTGGATTTATTTCGTAAGGCCATGCATTTGCATAACTATATAGTTGCGTAGGTGTCTATGGTAGAGGGAAAGGAGAGGCAGGGAATAAGACACAGTGTAAGAGAATAGATGTGAAAACAGTTCTCTTTTTGAGGGACAATAGCATATGTGAATAGTCTTGCTGTCACAGACATAGGGCATTGAGGCACAGTGTGGCTTTAATCTTTGACGGAGAAAGACAAGATTTTTTTCTCAAACAGCATGAGTTACAGGACCATTATAAACATCACTGGAGAAGCATGTCTCTAGCCTGTCTTTCATTTTTAATGCCATTATTAGCAGATTATTCAACTTTCTGAAAGCCAAACATCCTAAACAGCCATAAGAAAATAATAACCCTTAATAAGCAGAATAGGAAAGAGGGCTTTTTCAGTTTAGCTTCATAAAAGCCTCAAAACTCTTAACAAATATTTAGTAATTAAGCTTAAAAACAGATCTGGAAAATAGTTAAGAATTTTTATCTACATGTACATCACAGAGAATTGCAAGAACAGAGAAGCTAAATCAGAAACTAAATCTGTAGCTGAGCCAGGAATATAACCTATGAAGTCATCTCTATTCTTCTTTGAGAGGTTAATACTGAAATTGACACTAAACCAAGTATCTTCTGCCCCTGAGAGCTGAAAAAGGAAAACTCAGTCTGCTTAATTTAGATGCTACATCACCAGCTCTATGAGGTTCTGGCCTTAAGAGGACTTATCCAGCCCAGCCAACGCAACTACCAAAGCTCCATACATAAATTCAATAGAACAAAGCATTAACCTCTGAAGAATTGTCCAGCTGTTCTGCCTTCCTCTTTCTATCGAATTGCTCAGGGCAGAGACTCTTCATCTAAGTATAAAAGTAATGCTTTGAATTCTGGCCTTAGATTCCTGCCATTCTGCAATCTTGGAAATTCACATATGGTTTAAAACACTGCAAATCTTTCCATTTTGTCTAGCAGCAAATTACATTACTCGGTGTTGGAGGACACGATGACCATATGCAAAATCTATCAAAAAACTCCCTGACTCTTAAAGCATAATTCAGTTACTTCACAAGGTTGTTTAGTGGGATGATGACTTCTGTCCTCCTTGGCCAATAGTTGATATTCCAGTACACAGGCAGCTTTCTGCAGATCCTGTGTCATCTTTGCTAGCCCACTTATGTGAAAGAAAAAAGAAGTGAGCAGATGCCTAAATGTGACTGACTGAAGTGAGATGTCAGGGTGGAATTAATCTTACCCAGCTCAACTAGATCTTCAACTTAGACATCAGATGCTGGCCTGGTGACCCAAGGCTTAGTTAGTAGGTATAGCGACTTTCAGGTAAAGACTTATCCAAACCAGGAGTTTAACTCAATTGGAATGATGACTCTATGGAGGTACTGCTACTGCAGCCATATGCCTCATAACAGTATTTTAAGGAACCAGCTAAATTCCATATGCTTGTTCTGCAGTTGTCTGAAGAGGGAACCAAGATTGCATTGCACAGCTTTGAGATTTTCAAGATGCAGCACTTTGTATAGATCTTCCCCTATACAGCTATTCCTTCACAGTATTTCTTCTGCATGATCACTGTGAGAAAATTTTATTTCATAGAATCATTAGGGATCAGAAGGGACCTTGAAATATCATCTAGTCCAATCCCCTTGCCACAGCAGCATCACCTAGACCAAGTCACAGAACAAAACGTTACAGATTGAAAGCGACCTCTTAAGATCATCCAGTCCAATTTCCTTGCCACAACAGGATCAACCAGACCAAGTCCAGAGAACTTTTTACTAGAGCAGTGTTGTTAACACCATAGTTTGTGTATTACTTGCAGCTTTGTTCACATAGAATTGCCTGTTTGCCATCTCCTCACACAATTATTTTTCCATGGTGATGCCAATGTACTGTCTAACATAATTATTGTGAGTCATCAAGAGCTAATATCTCTGTTGTACTAGCATGTTGAACAAGATCATGGTTCCAAAATAAACACGGGTTCTTATGGTGGGAAAACAAGTTAGTTATGTATATGTCAGAGAATATGTGCAATAAATTAAGAGTGATAGAGTAGGAAGTGTGATAAGCTTTAACTACTCTCATCAAGAGTCTTGAAGGATGCATCAGGAGTCAATGCCACAAAAGCAACCAGTTAAGCTGTAACTGGAGGAATGAAGGTGGCTAAATTCAGAAACAGCATTAGCACAGAGATAAGACCCTGTGAGAGTAATTTTCAGCTGCCTTAGGCAGAAATGCCTTTGCTGGGCTGCTGCCAAGGGCACTGCAACAGAGATGGAAATGATGATCTTTCAATGTGAAAGAAAGGAGAACAAACATGGTAGATCCTTCTACATACCCCTCTGTGTAAAAAGTGTCTCTTCTTTATCCTTGCATCCAAGCCTGGACATTTTATCTCACCATGAGACATGGGATCCCCTTTCATGTGTGCAGTTTTGTAATTTGTTTTCCATTTCAAGGAACAGGCTGTTTTTCAGGTCATGGCCAATATTTGCATTGAAGGTCAGGAGAGGGGGAAAAGTTGTACATGGAGGGTGCAGTCATCCATCCTAATTCCAGATCAACAGAAATGTTCCATAGGAGTCTTGTTATCTAACTCCAAACATCTAGTTTTATTGTATAATCAGGAATATGGAAGAAATTCAAAAGAATTGGCTTATGGAAGTAATGAAGGCAGTTAGTTGTGACAGTAGAAGTAATGCCCATGCTTCCACAAGGGGAATACTCTGCCATGTACTAAAAATAAAGAAAATATTCTCAGAGGACACTGAAGCAGCTGCTGAATATTCTTAATTTCATAATTTTTTTAAGTCTTCAGGAAAAGTATAATGTTAACAGTGTGCATCTTTTATTCCACATTTAATTGTCCCATCAAGGATAAAACAGAAAGTTCTATGCTGGAAGGAGGCAGTTTACACAGCAGAAGTAGACAGAATGATTCTGGGGAATTTTCTTTTAAAGTATTTTATAGTTACTTCAAGTGCTGGCAGGGAGTTTGGCCCCTGCACTTAGTCAGCAGGTTTCTTTTCACACCAAGCTCTACTTGTCACCATTCAAGTGTAACAAAGAATTTCTGACTAAAAAAAATGAAAGCATCTTAGCTTTTTAAGGATCTTAAAATCTGCTGAAATTATCAGTTTATAGCCTTAACATTTTAGCCACTATGATTTATATCCTTCTCATTCTCTTTCTCTAAGATGAACAGGCAAAACTCAACTCTTACTTTTGGAAAAGGAAGTGGGGGAGAAGGGATATCTCCTTTCTCCAGCACATGCACAGAGATGAAGGGGATATAGATCAGTTTAATTGTCCAAAGACATATAATAGACAACAACGACAAAACCCCAGCCCTCCTTACAAGAAAAAAATCCCACCAGCAATAAGAGACTGAATTGGCAGAGATCTTTATTCTGATGTCTGCGATGGTTTCCACAGGAGTAAAAACCCTTGGAAACAGCCTTCCCTTCCCATCCTATCCCATGCCAATTGATTTTCTTCATGCCTAATTAGAAGGTTTTGCATTAAATACTAGATATTGATTTCTTCAGCATCTTTTTTTTTTTTTCCTGGTTTGAATCTCAGAACATTTGTTCCAACCTTCCTGTTACAAGGAGAAGTTGTGTTAATGACTCTTGGCTACATTGTCATGTAGCCAATTAAAAACCCCCAGTAATCTTTCTGGAAAACTTACTGATTGACTGGGAATTGTGTATAACGTGTGAAAGACATTATTTAGGGAAAGTAAATAGGAAAAAGGAAAATTTCAGGTTAGTTTTCCAGTGCATAACTAAAGAATTATGGAGCTATATATATGTATTTAAAGAGTAGGCATTCTGCAGTATCAAGGCATTTGGGATGTTTTCCAGCATGGTTCTTATCCAAAATCGTTGAGGAATCTTCCTGCCCTAATCCTTTTATACTTAAACTTGACTGTGAGCTGGACTTCCAAGAAAAAAGGGTTGTCCACATCCTGGTAAAAACTCAGTCATGAAGAACTGAAATACCAGACAGTTAGTCAAAGCTGCAGCTCTGTTACAGACATATTCCCAGTGATATATTAGATGCAGCCTTTGTTTACTATCCTGTTAATTAATTCACCATTGATTTAGGATAAAAATTGGATCTCATCTGCCACCTGCACTGTACATAAATTGATTTGGTATTGGTAAGTTGTATACATTATCAACAAACAGGTCTCTGTCTGCCATATTTATGTCTTCAAATCTCTGTGGTATTGTCTATGTGGGTACAGAATGAGCACAAGGACAAAGAAATATAAAGATTTTTTAAACATTCAAATAAATTAATTAAGGAGAAATGCTTAGCCATGTAACTGACCTATGCAAAAGGAAACTGCACAATCATTAGTTAGAAAAAAATAGCCAGATATTAAATGACTATGACATTATGTGTTTTAGTGTCAGGGAAAATCTGCAGTCCATCAAGGGGATCACAACCAATTCCACAGATCTTCAGGATAAGACATGGTCTTTTGGGATAAATTGTGTCCACATCACTTTGTAAGCTGAAGTGTTGCAGAGTACGAGTTCCTTGCAATCTTGCAATGAGCATCTTACTCAGGGGCTGTGTTTTCAAACAAGACCATCACTTTGGAATTACTTTAAATTTGTAGATCATGAGGTTTGTTTACCAGGCAGCTATATAATTTCCCCATATAGACTTAACAATTGATCCAGAAACAAGAATTACATAGCACAGGTTTAAAAATGAAAAATAATAAAAAGGAAATTGTAATTTATCCTGCTTTATTTTCCTTTGGTGATTCCCCTTTCTATTCCATCTCAACTTTTACCACAGCTAGGTTTTGTTATATCTGCTTGTGCTCCAAGGGGGACAAAGTGAAGGGAGCACTTCACATTTCCCCCTTAAAAAGTTAAGCCTACAGCTTCCATATTGGTCAAGAAAAGCTTTGGGGAGTGGGGGGTGGGGGAGTGGGGGCGTGCAGAAGTAAACAAAAAGGAAAAAAAATCTCACACCTATGCAGACAGAACCAACGCAGGGATGGTAGCTAGAGGGATTGTTAGGAATATTCAGCAAATAAGTTGTTCAGTGTCTCAGGTCATGAGAGCTCTAAATGCTGAATGAGATAATCAGATACTGCCATAATAGCAGCATCCCTCCCAGAAGTGATGTGAATCACTGCTATTATTTTGTGAGATACTTTGAGATCATATGATGGAAAGCCCTGCAGGAAGGTAAGACACTATTTCTTATTGCTGCTGCCTTCTCTCTCAAAGCTATTCGGTGCACTCAGTTAATGACTACACTAGTCATTATCTTTCCTATATTTCACGATTATACTATATTACACCAGTCACAGCCTTTCCCCTATTTCACTATTAAATGAGACTTACTTTTCATTCACATGTTATTGAAGAAGTTAGTGCATCTAATTGAAGGTTTCTGACTCATTTATGGTGGTTTTAAAAGCTTAATCTTCAATTTTGAGGGCCTGGATGACCCTGATTACGTGAACCGTGAGCTACAGTATGACTTTCTGTATTTTCTGTGTCATTAAATGCTGTGATTCATTTGATAAAAGTATGACATAAGTCTTTGCACCTCTATGTTTATTATCTGTATATTCAGCAGCATCAACAAAATAAACGTTGAAGCAATGTGCTCAACTATATTTATCATGTACTATGGCTGTGTCAGTCCTAATGTTGAAGCCCTGCACCATACAGGCCCTTTCAATACTGATAGGTGAGTTTAAAATTCCATTCTTTAAAAATTCGTGTAGGAGATTTCAAATGCGGCTTTCTCTTTAGGAGTCGCATTAAGTCAGCAGCAGCAAAGACAAGAGGATGGGTAACAGGTTGTTTGTGAAGAACAAGGTAATGATTGGGATCATTTGGAATTTAGGAAGAATTTTGGAACTTTGAGGGCTTGGTGCTGAAGTTTATCTAAACTACATAGTTGGCATTCATGCAAGTAATCCAACAAGACAAACATCTCCTTAGTTGACCAGGAGTACTGATTTCCAATCTATATGCAGGAGCTAGACAGAGGAAGTCTGTCTTTTGAGGAGAAGAAAAGAAGAGACTCAGAAGAATCCTCAACTGTACACATGTAGTTAGTATGAATCAGGAAATAAGTCCTGAAATTAATGTTAAATAATGTTGTAGTACATTTAATACAAACTTAGGTATTTCTTTATCAACGCATCTTCAGGGGGCACAACGACCTTACTGTGAGAAATGTTCTCCAATTGCTTTGGTTTTGCTATTTACCATAGCAAAAGCATTTACCACTGCTGTCCCGTATAAGGTGTCTGCTCCTGGAGTATTTGTCAGAGCTCTGGGGATATTTTGTATTCAAATCATGAGTGGCAGCAAGGGAACATTTACACAGAACAAGAAAAAAGGTTGGCATGAATTACTCCAAAGGGCGTAGACTATAGGAATATAATTCTTCACAGCTGGAACTGGATGAACACAATTTAAATAAGCACCAGTTCTTACCTGTACCCCCAACAGGGTGTTCTACTGGGCCTACACATAATCAGTATTATGTGACGAACCAAAATCTGTGCCTAAATGACCATATAAATTAGAATTTAGGAGAATAACATAAAGACCTCTCTCTCTAGTGTTTCCTACTTTTAAAGAGCATAACTTTCTATCTTCAGTAAAGTTATTTTAATGGAACTTATTGAGACTACTAGCTAGGATTGTGTCAGCCAGTAGCTAAGTATACAGCCATAATAATAAATTACATGTACCCACAACCACCTCCAGGTACTGAAGCACTTTGACATAGAAATATTAATATCCAAGGTACTAAATATTCCTACCCTCTGAAAGAGAGTGGGTGCATTCAAGTTTCTTGTTGTGCACAATACCTTGCATGTGTTAACTCCTGTGCTGTACTCCAAAATCAGTCAGGACTCTGTCAGCTGTACCACAGAAAATCATGCCAGGGACTGTCCCATCAATTCAGAGTAGTACTTGAGTTTCAGAGCAGCTGCAGCATTTCCTTGGGTGCTTAATTTGAAAGATATCAATGTGGCTTTTGTGACCGTGAGTTGCCTCACATAGATTAATTGTCTTCTAGAAAATAAATTCAGGTGATTAAAAGCAGAGTCCTTTTATAAAGATTAAGAAAAACTGCAGTATCACTGTCCTCTCACACAAAACATTTTGTAGTCATTTAGAAAGGATGCACAACTTTACCAGGTAAAGACAGAGAATTTGTGGCAAAGAAAGGTACAAGGGGATTGGAGAGAACAGCCCTATTTCTGCATAAACCCACTTTTATTTTGCTTAGATACCTAATGAAGAGGAGGATTCCACCTCCACATTTCCCCTCTGAATGCCTACAGTCATCTTCTATCCATCATGACACATTTCAAGGGAGAAGTTAGAAATCTCTCAGCATTCAAGGACTGACTGACAGCGTAGTAAATAAAAACACCACAAGTTTCACCAGGCCAAAAGCAATACCAGAAGAACTGCAGAAGGTGCAATATTTTTTGGCATTTTATTGACTGTCACATCAGACAGGGAAACAATATAAAACTTAGTATAACACATGCTAAGATATCTTGAGACACAATCTCTTTTCTTGATAGAGAGATAATACTGAGGGTGGGGGGGTGGGGGGTGTTATTTCTTATGTTTGCATGACATTGATCATTTGACAGGGTAGACAGGTTCCTTACTTCAGACAACAGCATATTAAGTCAAGATGTAAAGCTGCTGTGGGAGTGTGTCAATGCCAACATTTACCAAAACTGAGTGATTTGGAACAACTTCATAGTTCAATTTTTCTAGCTTTCCTATACCTTCAGGGGGATTTGTTTTTTGTATTACTGAACATGCTTGGAAGTCAGGTCACTCTAATACAACTGGGCCCTGATGTTCAAAATAGCAATACTTTAACATAACTACCCTTATTAATATATTATTGAGTACAATGGGATGTGGTCTTTGATTAGTTTTAACCCCATGGCAATGAACAGGAATGATGATAGAGCTTGGATTGTCTGTTTATTCTCATAAACTGTTTCTTTTTGCTAAAACATTGAGAGGTTTTGAGCTGCAGATTGTTAAAAATTGCTTTCTGAATGAAATTATTATGATCTGTTTCAAAAAGGGCTTTAGCGTTTCAGGAAAGTGTTACGGACGGGTTGTTTTTTGTTTTATTAAGGGTGGTTTGAGTTCCAATGTGGTTTGCCTCTAAAGCAGAAAAGATCAAGGCTCTACTCCCATTGTTCTCTCCTTATTGTCTCTACAATATTCATTTTCTTGAATGCTGACAAAGGAGGAAGGACAGGATTGATATCAACTTCTGAGTTACACAGATAAGAGAAGTTCAGGGAGATTAAATAATTTAAAGTACTATTATCTTACAAGCACACACATATTATAAATATACAGGAAATCATTTGAAATTACTATTTTCACAGAATCACAGAATAATCTTGGTTGGAGAGCACCTCCTAAATCATCAAGTCCAACCATACCCACACCCACAGATACCTAAATACCTGATCAATGGGAAACCACAAAATAATTCCCTCCATTCCTGGCACTCTACCATGGCATGATGCACCATTACCCTAGTTTCAACACTATTTCAATATTGGATCCTACAGGCCATTTGCTCACCCCTTTCCATTGGTGAACATTATCTCCATTCAACAATGAGAAGGAAAGCCAGTGTAGCTTTTCAATAGTACTTTGCAGTAACCCAATTTCCCTCCCCATGCAAAGGGGGATCAACATCTGTCTTAATAGCACAGCTTCTGGCTTTGTTAACTACCATTTACTTTTCAAGCCTTCCTAACCTTTGTGCTGGTTCTTAAGAATCTTGGATGATTTTGAGAACATAATGAGGCCATAATATCATAATTGAGACCATAAACTCATAATTTTGAGACCATAATTGTTATCTAGTTTGACCTGAGGCATAAAACTGGCTAAGAATTTCATGAAGAGGCTCCTGAATCAAATTCATCATTTCTACTGTAGAAACAGAGCCTAGGGTGATAGTTTGTGCTGCATAAAAACATACAAAATGTGCTAATGTGAGAAATTCCTAGAATACCTTTCTTCACAATCCTTGTAAATCCCATACTAAGTAGTTTGCTGGTTTTGTTGGCAGAGTCCAAGGAAACAGCCATTTTCTGCACATATTCTTTTTTATTTCACTTTTTCTCTGCCCTAAAAAGATGAAGAAATGGAAAAACACTCAACTCAATCATTGGAGTAAACTTGTGTGGACAATCCCCTCACTGTTCAAAATACGTGATGCATCTTGACTCAAGTTTACTTAACATGTTTCCACAGGTTGAACTATTATTGATAACTTTGCCAGAGATATATTTATCATTAATTTTCTTCTTGTATTTCAATCCTAACCACTCAATTTGTTCCAACACTTCTGGCAGAGAGACCAAAGGACCTTACTAGAATGCAGATGTGTCCACCAAGCAAGACATGTGTGTTCCATGGCACTCCCCACAGACCTGAACTGCCAGTGCTCCTCATGGAAGGACTAGTAGCATCATTATTTAGTTTTCTTGCAGCCTCAAAGGCTAAATTTTCCTCTACAGAGATGAGGATTAGGACTTCCCAAGATATGTATTTGGACAGATACACTTGGTGGTGCCTCTGTGTCCTATCGATAGATTTAACTGGCACACTAATTGCATCATTATGGATCCTCAAGGTTAGAAAAAGCTGATGCTATGCTTTTATTGCTTTCACAGTAAATGCTACCCACCTTTTTTCTTTTCTTTTTCTTTTCTCTCACAAATAGTTTTCCTATATGCAGGCAGGTTTTTGCCCTTGGGAAGCAATAATAATACATTCCTTTAAAAGCTATTGTTTCTCCTATATTCTCTTCTTTTTTTCTTTTTTTTCTATTTTTTTTTTTATCTGAGTGGAGGAAGGAAGGAAGAGCTGCAGCTGTTTCACTGTTTCTTGCTTTATTCACCTATTTTTAACCATTTTTTTTTTTTCTCTTTCGAATTACCTAGTAGAGGACCACAGTATAAAGTAATTCTTTCTTCCTCTTCTAGACAAAACTTACAGCTACATGGAAAGGAATCCAGGTAGATATCTACAGGAGAAAATAATTAAACTACACAAGAAACTCACAGTGTTTCTCCCAGGGCTACACTCAGAATGTGAGAATTTCTATAGAAGAAAGGTTAATAGTATAGAAGATGTTTTGTGGGCTCTTTTATATATCATTTAATGATGTCTTCTAGTTTGAAACACTTTCTTCCCTTAAGCATAAGTTGCTCACCAAAATATTACTCAAAAGAGGTTTCTTTTCCTTCCAAAACTTAAGGCAGAAGCAAAACTACTGATGAAGTTTAAGACTTATAAAAGGCAACACAGTGATTGCTGTTATGCCTTTTTTTTTCTTCCCGTCATTACTTTGTAAACACTGTAGCTTGGGAAAGAAAATACTTTGGCATGATCAATACTTTAGTACCTTTCCCATTTTATGAAAGCTGACAAAAGATCTCATCTAATTTGCTCCATTACAGCTGAGTTTTTCTCTCTTCAACCCTGTACTCACATTCACTACCTTCTTAGTTGAGGTTTTTTTCCTTTCTTTCCTGTTTGGTTGGACTTTTTGATAACTAATGACTTCAGTGGAGTTTTGCCTCCATTTATTTAGCATCTTGCTTATTTATGATAACATAAATATTAAAGAAAGCATATTATAGCCAACTGTGACAAATACCATCAACTGTAATTTAAACCTATAGTTTGTAACATTTACTGTTCACAATTTTTTCTCATTATTAATTTACACCTGAACAACAATTTGATAAGAACAGTGAATGGTCTGATGTTTCTGTGTGATGAGAAACACAAAACATTTGCCAGGAAATAAATAATCTTGAATAGCTGACGTGGCATTTTCAATGCCATCTATGAAGGATTCCTAGATCTCTATAACTACGTGAAGGGAAATTGTAGTCAGGTGGGGGTTGAGGTCTTCTCCCAGGCATCTAGTGATAGGACAAGAAGTCATGGCTTGAAATTCCTCCAGGGGAGATTTAAGTTGGATGATAGGAAGCACTTCCTCATTGAAAGGTTGGTTAGATATTGGAATAGACTGCTGAGGGCAGTGGTGAAGTCCCTATCCCTGGAGGTGTTTAAGGACAGCCTGGGCATGGCACTTAGTACCATGGTCTAGCTGATGTGGTGATGGTAGTTCGTGGGCTGGGCTTGATGATCTTAGAGGTCTTTTTCAGTCTCAATAATTCTATGATTCTGTAAAAAAAAAATAGTTTAAGACTACGATTCTGCATTTCAGATTCAAGAGCTTCATCTAAACCTTGTGTAACAATGGTATACAGCTGCATGATAGAAAACCAGCCTAAGAACAAATCTTCTTTCTCCTCACATTGTTCCGCTAATACCAGCAACTTAATTGTAACAATGACTATTAATATAACAATTTTTAGAGGGATTTGGAAAATTAACAACTGAACAAATTTCAGAGGGAAATTATGATAATTCAGCGTGCCTACGTATGGGCAGCATATGGAGCAGCAACAGGAAAGCCAGTGCATTCCTGGAAGCTATGAGCTACAGCCCTTTTGCAATTGACCCTAAATTCTACAAAAGTTTGGGATCAGTCAGAGAATCCCTTTAAAAATGAACTAACCACAGATGTCAAACTTCATGCCATGAATTATGTAAATGATCCAATATGGGCAGAATGTTTTACAAGGGAATGATATATGAGCTTTCCTCCCCTATTATAAACTCTTTGTTGAAACTTGGATGGGAATTTCTTCTTTATGGATGCCAGCGCAAATCTCACTACTGATTCAGGAGTTCAAAGTATTTCCCAGTACTACTCACTCTAAAATATGAGTTTATTTGATTTATGGGGCTTGATAATGTATTTAAAATTTTCATAATTATGGAAAAAAATCTAATGGATTACAGAGGTGAAGAGTTAAAATCAGAAAGTAATAAAGGAGTGGTTCCTATTGATTTCCTTCTAACACAGTCTCTCAAAATAAGATGACACAGTAATATGAATAAGCATAGATATTTCATGGTTGTGGGGATTTTCTTCTATGAAGAGGAGCTGAAATAGATAAGTATTCCTGCTATCTGCAAAGTTAATGAGAAGACTATGCTACTTTGAAACTCTGTTCTTGCAAAATTATTGTTAAAAAGAAAAAGTAATCTTTTATTCCCAGCAGCATTGATTGTGTCAGGAATATTAACTATCACATCCCAAAGGAGGATTTACATTCCTGAAAGGAGCTGTGACCTGGAAAAGGGAGGTTTGCAGCTGTAAGTTGGCCATTCAGCTTTCACAGGAAGTCAGAAACTGACATTGACTCAACAGCAGCAGCTGGTAACTGGCATTGCTTGGGCACTGGGGACCTGGGAGAGGGCAAGTCACTGCAGAGGTTTGTGTCAGCTTAGCAGATTTGGAAAAGCAAAATGATGGACACTGCCAAAGAAAACCATTAAGGCTTGGCCTAATCCTTTTTTTTTTTTTTTTTTTTTTTTCAGATTGTTTGTTGATAATGGGTTCCCACCCCCTCTCTAGTAAATACAAGAAATTTGCATTTGCTGCTGATGCATTATTGAGTTTCACATCCTGTTCAGCATCTTTATAAACTGCAAACAAGACATAATGGTCAGCCAGCAATGCCTCATATGATGACACAGTCAATAATGCTAAACTGGGTCTGAATGACCTCTCTGCATTAATCTTGAAATAATTCACCAGATATGAACATCATTATTATTATAAAAATATATTTTTTAAAAAAAAGACACTAAAAAATAAAAAGAAGCTTTAAACTTATTGCAGGGTAAATAAAAACTCTTTTATTCTGGTCTACTGATCAACTTTCATTCCCTTTGTGATTGATGAAACCTGCCTCCTAGATTTGTCTCTGATATTTGAAAAAAACATATGAGAAGTTGCATAAGCTAAGGACAGACAGCAGTTCTATCCAACAAGAACTCCTATAGATCATCAGCCCTTAATCATGCAGTTAGACCTTTGACTATGACAGGGCTACTCAGTGAAAAAACACTAGTCAGAGTGGTGAGCAGTCCTGATAGTTTCTACATACTCAGCTCCTGTAGGCACAGAATAAAGGAAAAATGTGCTCAAATTTCCACAGTATGAGGAAAAAAACCCACCCATGACATACACAAAATCCAGTGACAATGCTTTATTTTAAGCCTGTGACATATCCAGACACATGTGTATCTCCCTGAAGTACATAAAAACAGCTTTATGGACTTGCACGATGTTTTCAGAGATTGGCTTTTGCTTTGATTTCCACTGAAATGTGACAAACTTTGCTCATTACGCAGTTCTGCTTCCTATTGCAAATAATTGTCACTTTGTTAACTCTAGCGAGTGATTAAGGCTGAGATTCTGTGCTCAGTTCTCCCTGTTTTGCTCATATTCTCCCATACAACTACCTCATTTTCACAGGAAAATGTTTCTGTTTTGCTTTGTTATCCAAAATGATTCTACGACAGTTCTGATGCTCTTGTTTCACTGATCCCAGATGGAATTCTGGAAACAGCCAATGCATTACCAAATAACTAAAACCCTGCAATTTTCTGCCTCATGACAGAATCAGAAATGATAAGAAGCTACTATTTACCGTGCATACCATCAGAGCTCTGCAGTCACACAGAAGCTGGCAGGCCATATTTAGTCTCTGCATTAAAAAGCACAAATTCTCATAAAATCAGACTCTGAGCTGAATGTTATCCATCAGCAAACAGCTGGGAAACAAACAAGCAAAACGGCAAAAACTGAAAAGTTATTTCCATTATAAAGACATACAAGGTTTACTTAGCAGTGGAAGAGAATACGATCAATTAATTTCTGTAGGTTAAACACTAATAACATATAATACACCGTATCTTGCCTGCAGAGTACTGTGAATTTTTACAGATTGGCTATTGTCTTTAGGTTGCTACTGGGGAACCAAGGAAAGAAGCAGAAGTATAAATGGCCTTACATGGCTTCTCTTAGGAACAGAGGGGGATCAGAATCATAGAATCATTAGGGATTGGAAGGGACCTTGAAAGACCATCTAATCCAATCCCCTGCCACAGCAAAACCACTTAGACAAGCTGCACAGGAACACATCCAGGCAGGTCTTGAACTTCTCCAGAGAAGGAGGCTCCACAACAGCCCTGGGCAGCCTGTTCCAATGCTCCGGTACTCTCACTGGGAAGAAGTTCCTTCTGATATTAATATGGAACCTCCTCTGTTCCAGCTTGCACCCATTGGCCCTTGTCCTATCACCAGATGACCCAGAGAAGAGCCTGGCTCCATCCTCCTGACACCCATTTATATATATTTATAGATATTCATGAGGTCACCCGTCTCCTNGCATGTTTCTGCCTCCTAGTCATCCTGCTGTCCACTAGGACCCCCAGGTCCCTTTCTCCTACACTGCTCTCCAACAGGGCAGTCCAGCCTATACTGATACCTAGGTTTGTTCTTGTCCAGATGCCAAACTCTACACTGACCCTTGTTGTACCTCATTACATTTCTCTCTGCTCAGCTCTCTAGCCTGTCCATTTCTCACTGAATGGCAGCACAGTCTGCTGGGGTGTTGGCGACACCACTCAGCTTGGTGTCATCAGCAAACGTGCTGACAGTGCACCCTAATCCCTCATCCAAGTCATTAATGAATAGATAATGGACTGGTCTCAGCACTGATCTTTGGGGGACCCCACTAGATACAGGCCTCCAACTAGACTCTGTCCCATTAACCACTACTCTTTGGCTGCTATCCTGCAGCCAGTTTACAATCTACCTTACTATCCAATCATCCAGTCCACACTGCCTCAGTTTGGCCTGAAAGGGGAAATTGCTTTGAAAATTGAAACAGCATTTTAGTCTTGGCCAAGAAAGCCTTTTTGTCTTTTAAGCTCCTTGTGAGACATCTCAGAAGTGACAAGTGTCTGACATGTTCTACACATACAAGACGATCCAAGATGTCCTCATGAGGCCAGGAGATATGACATGGCATCTCCTGGTCTTCTGGCTTTCAAAGAAATTGAAGGTTTACTCTATATATGGTATCTGGTAAAGTAATGAATACACAGAATCACAGTATTATTGAGGCTGGAAAAGACCTCTGAGCTCATCCAGCTCAGCGTATGACCTGATATCACCACATCACCTAGACCAGGGCACTAAGGGCAGTCTGTTTAAGGCCAGTCTGTCCTTAAACATGTCCAGGGATCAGGACTCCACCACCTCCCTGATCAGTCTCTTCCGACATCTAACCATCCTTTCCATGAGGCAGTGCTTCCTAACATCTAACGTAAACGTCCCCTTGCACAGCTTCTGGCCATGCCCTCTCATCCTATCACTAGTTGCCTGAGAGAAGAGCCCAACCCCCACCTTTTCTTTAAAATGCCTTCCTTTTCTTCAAAGAGTTGTGAACTGGTTCTTTTAAGGGAGGAATCTAGGAGTAGATTCAATTTCAACAGTTATATAGCAGAAAATAAAATAAGTGAATTTATGAAGCCTCAAAGTATAGGGCAGTAAGTTTCTTGTGTAAATGAAATAGTGTACAACACTAAATATGATCCCAGGGGAGACCAGTGCAAACTTTTGCTCCTGTATTCAGGAATATTTATAATAGAATCCCTCTAGGGTTAATTTTTTGACCTTCTGTCTTCTTGTATGTGTTGTTTTGGAGTGGGGTTCTTTTTTGTTTGGTTTGTTGGTTTTCTGTTATTCATTCACTGAGTGTCTTTAATAGTATTTGGTGCTTTATTCTAAAGCAGAGTGAAGCAGACCTCAAAACAGATCATTCAGGTCTTGCTCTATATTTTAACATACAGGGTTTTTTCGCCTTCCCATTTTCTCTAGGTTTGAAATGGTGAATACAGGTGTACCTTACACACCCATAATACCTGCTGTTGAGCCATAGAAGAGCATAGAAGCCGCAGAGGCGACAAAAGAATCTGTGGTAGATTTACATCATAAATCAATCAGGCTGTATGGTGCACCAGAAAATACAGGAGATTAATTAATTTACTTTACCTCACTTCAACTTTGCAGTAGGGTTTAATGATCAATGTTAACAACTTTATGAGCCTGAATTTGCTTCCTGATCATATAGGAACAAACAGATGTTCTAGAAATAAACCAAATATAAATAATCTGAGAGGTCAAGCTGGACTTTGTTCAGGAGACAAAAGCCCAGACCATGCTTTCTCTGGATGATAAAAGATTACTGGTTCCCACAGGGCATCTTTTATAGTGTCGTAAATCCTCCACCTGGCATTTCATTCACTTCATTGTTCAAATATTTGCTATGTGCTGATGCATTGAATTTTCTTTGCCTTTTTAATATCTATTCATTTGTGGACTTACATTCTAGATACCCTAGTGGAAGGAGGCCCCTGGTGGCATAGTGCTCAACCTCCTCATATCTGAGAAAAACAAACACGTTTTCTTATCTTCTTTAGAGAGGAAAAGTGTCACTTGCACACTGAGAATTTCCTGACTAAACCTGCTTTTGCAGCTCTGGATTCTAGGAATGAAACACAGCTTCCACAGGAATAGGAAGATAATGCTGAGCACAGCCTTCAGTTATTATAAAAAGAGCACATTTTTAATTCTTTCTTCCTCTAGAGGTGTGAGATCAAGTTCAAACACAGAAAGTATTCCCACATTTAAAAAGACTTCTCTATATGATAGTTTAAACGTTTGGATCATGAATTTAGGCTTCAGAGCTGTGGTTCAACTTGTTCTGCATTTTTTCTGCCTGATCTTTATCAGACAATGAAGGTTACATAATCTGCAGTTTTTCAGTGACTATTAGGGTGAGAGTTCCTTCATGCTTCACTAAATTAAACCATTTTGGTTTAGATTAGTCTATGGTGCTATGGGGTTTCAGAGGACACAAGGGTGATATCCAAGTATCTACAGCAGTTTGCAGCTTCATTATCTTCACTATATCATGTGCTTCACAAGTCCCATGAAAAATGAACCTAGTATCCTGGCTCTATAGCCAAGGGTGGGACCCCCACAAGGCAGACACCTTTTCAATGGGAGAATCTTAGAATAAGAGAGATCAGGTGACTGGAACAAAATGCCACTATATTAATGGGAATAAGTGCCAAGGAGGAGATGGGAGGTGTAAGGAAGGAAGGAACCGGTGCAGCAGGGGGTGGAGGGACAGCTCTGAAGCGACCAGACAAGAGAGGCACTGGGGAACATTACCATGACAGGTGCAAAGGAAGAACTGAAATCAGACACAATGACACAGAGAGAGACACAAAGCCAAAAAGCACGATTCAGAATTTTGAGTCTCACTGCTTCTCTCCCACCTTGTTCCCAGTACCTCCTTCATGCTTCTGCCTCCCTTATAGCATTAGTAGTCCCTTTAAAACATTCTGCCCCAGCAAACTTTCCAGAAAATGGGATATGAAATATCAATAAATACTAGAAAAATGCTAACCTGAGTCATTCCACCACTTAATCCATACCATTTTCTTTAACATGCTTGCCCATCAGATTGGGAACTGTCTCTAAATCTCTTATGACAGATGATACAAAGTTTGTTGCCAAGTAAAGTAATATCAGAATTAAAGCCTTTTGGCTAATCTTTTTTTGTGGTATAAAATGGGTTTCACTGTCCGTTTGCATCAGTCACTAAGTGTGTCCAGAACCCTGAGCAAGGACAGCCTCACAAACAGGTTTACCTTTGCCTATAGCAGGAGAAACTCATGCTGCCTTTCCCAGTAAGTCTTCACAGATAACCAGAACTCAATCTCCTTCCACTCTATGCAACAGATCCGACTGAGCAGAGCTGGCTCGATTGATAGATCCCTTGCTATTTACCAACCAGCCGGCTTCTGCTAAATTTTTGTCCACCCATGACTTTTAGAATAGTTTTCAATAAGACATTATAGTGCTTGACCTTTCCTGATGCTGGTACACGGTGAGTGACAGGATATATCTATTTGATCCATGTTCTTTGGATCAGTTGTGTGTGAAAGTGTTTTTGAAATGGGTCCTGTGGTCCTACTCAACCCTCTCTGGGGTGCTGTGTTGCCACAGAATTTGCCTTTCAAGGCCCAGGATGGTGTGTCAGGCTGTTGCATGGGGTACTGGGTATGTTTCTAACCATACATGTCTTGCCTCCACTGTGGTTAATACATATTGCTTACCTTGATGAATCCATGGGAAAGCAATAGAATCAATTTGCCAGGCTTCCTTATATTTATAGTTTAGCCTTTGATCTCCAACACCTTGGAGCTTCAATCACTTGGCCTGTTTAACAGCTGCACATACATCACAATTGGGGATGACCAGTGCTATAACATCCATGGTCAGATCCACCCCTTGGCCTCAACCCATCAATAGGAGGTACTCCTTCCTTGGTGGCCAGAAGTATCATGGGCCCACTGGACCAAGAATAGTTTGCCTTTGTTTCTCCAGTCTAGATTACCTTTAGGGATTCTTGCTGCCTGATCTACCTGACGGTTCTGTTGTTGCTCTTCAGTAGCCCAGCGTTTTGGTATATGTCCCTTACTCTTACTTTTAATTTCTCCAGCTGGGCATAGATGAATTGTCATAGTTCAGCAGCTCAAATGGATTTTCCTTTGCACAGCCAGTTTTTCCGTTTTTCTGTTTCCAGCCCTTTAGCCAGCCCCAGAGGGCATTTACTACCATCCATGGGTCAGTGTAGAAGTAGATTAATGGCTACTTCTCCCACTCTGCAATGTCCAGGGCCAATTGGTCAGCTTTTACCTCTGTAAATTGACTCAACTCGCCTCACTCTTTTGTTTCTGAACCTTTCTGGTGGGACTCAAAACAGTGGCTTTACATCTCCTATGGCTCCCCACCAGGTGACAGGACCTATGTGTGAATAATTCAAACTCTTTCTTCTTTTCTGAAACTTCATTATAGGGTAGGGCTTCTTCAGCCCAAGTTCATTGTTTTATCTGATGGTGCCTTAAAATCCATCCCCTCCAGGCAATTAGTAACCATCTTCACTATAACAGTTAAGACTCCAAGTCTGACTCTTTGTTATCAGGACAATCCACTTGCTTAAGGTGATGCCGTGGATTTATGTGTAGATGCAGCTTATCCTTCCAAAATGGGTAGTCAGGGTGCTAGGAGGAGCTGTGCCTTATTGCAAATCACCTCCGATGCAGCTCAGACTCACTCACAGGGAGCTGGTATTTCCTTCTCTGTGGGGGATAATTGGCCTTTGAATCTCGATATCCCTGACTCTAGACCAAGTCGCACAGGAACACATCCAGGCTGGTCTTGAATGTCTCCAGAGAAGAAGACTCCACAACCCCCCTGGGCAGACTGTTCCAGTGCTGCATTACCCTCACTGGGAAGAAGTTCCTTCTGATATTGATAAGGAACCTTCTCTGTTCCAGCTTGCACCCATAGCCCCTTATCCTATCACCAGATGACCTTGAGAAGAGCCTGGCTCCATCCTCCTGACACCCACCCCTCATATACTTATAGACATTCATGAGGTCACCCCTCAGCTTCTTCTCCTCTAAGCTTAAGAGACCCAGCTTCCTCAGCCTTTCCTCATAAATGAGGTGCTCTACTTCCTACATCATCTTCCTTGCTCTGTGCTGGACACCCTCCAGCAGCAATGTGTCCTTCTTGAACTGAGAGCCCACAACTGGACACAATACTCCAGATGTGGTCTCACTAGTGCAGAGCAGAGGGGGAGAAGAATGTCCCTCNATCTAGTCCAATCCACCTACAACTAGCAGGCACATCATGCACTAGAACAGATTGCTCAGAGCCCCACCCAGCCTGATCCCAAATGACTCCTGAGATGGAGCCTCCACCACCTCTCTATGCAACCTGTTCCAGGGATCCATCACCTTCAGATTAAAAAACTTTTTCCTCATGTCCAGAATAAATCTATCCTTTTCCATTGAAAAACCATCCCTCCTTGTCCTATTGTTCCATGCCCTTGTGAACAGTGTTCCACTACCTTCTTATAGGCTCCTCTAGGGCCTGGAAGGTCACTATGAAGTCCCCCTGAAGATTTCTCCTCTTCAGGTTTAACTACTCTCAGCCTGTCTTCTTAAGAGAGGTGCTCCAATGTTCTGAGCATTTTCGTGGCCTGTCTAAATGCTCCAACAGGTCCTCATCCTTAGGTATGTAACTAAATGTGTGCAAATGCCTCCAGAGAAAGATACCCTCTATCTAAACTAAGGCTCTGGAGCCTCACAACTTTTGTCCATTCACTTAGAGGTGAATTTCAGGTAAGCTTTTAGACTGCTTTATCTAAGAGGTTAAATGAAATCATGAGAATACATATTTTTCAGACTAGAAAAATCGTAACTGCAGCTTCACTATTCTGAGACATTAGTATTAGACACAGTCAAAGAGCCAGTGACACTGCCGTGACTACATACTTTGGACAATTTATCTTTGTGAGAAAGGAAGTCCTACTGACTCCCTCAGTCTTCTGAGCTACCTTCTCTCCCCTGATTTATCCTCTCTGATCTTTCTTCTTTTGTCATCAAAACTGCATCCAGGAGTGCATCTTGTGCCA
Source organism: Upupa epops (assembly GCA_013397515.1). NCBI lineage: Eukaryota > Metazoa > Chordata > Aves > Bucerotiformes > Upupidae > Upupa > Upupa epops. The sequence goes on along the minus strand of VZRI01013798.1, from coordinate 80,131 downwards.
CAATTCCATGAGCATCAGCAGAAATGTAGATTAAACAATGGCTTATAAATCCTACAGTTTTGTCAGGTCTTTGGGGAAGCCAGTGAGCGAGGCACATTTTTCTTTAGCTGAAATCTTGAGAATACATATATGCCTATCACCATGCTTCAGGCTACCTCAAAGCTTTAAACCAGCCAAATCTAACATGTAAAACCAGTCATTCAAGCCAATGCAAGAAATTAAACAGGGCATCTGGGCAACCTGGAGTCAATCATCCCCTCAGTGAGATAGGAATGTTTATACTTCAGGACTTGTGTTAGAAGTCCACGAGCAGCAAAGATAGAATTCACAGAGATGACATGTTGGCTCAGACTGGCTGTGAAACCATGAATCTATCTATCAATGATTACAAATCAAAATTGTCAGTGTCAAAGCCATAATTACATTATTTATGTTATTTATTTTGTCCATAATATTTTCTTTCAGTTTTTTTTTAATATTGTTATTACTGACTTTGATAAACATAATTTAAAAGTATCAGGTGAAACAAATTTTTAACCCATCTCAATCACCTCTCCTCTCTTTCTGACTACAACAGCTTTCATTATTTCTTTTTCCTGCTACATAAAAGTGTACGAAATGACAGAAGTTCATTTTTAAAGGATTTGACATTTCAAAGGGGAACAGAGATGCTGTTAATAAAAAGGTTTTTTAATGATTTTTCCTTTTAAGTTTTTAAGCTGGTCCTTTGTTATTTCCTTCTTTAACAGGAAATCCAAAGTATTTTATTACTGGTTTTTGCAATGGGGATAAACTAGAAGTAACTGGAATATAGGAATATAATGGACTGGACTTCAGGAAATCATTAGTCCCATCTTTTTCAATTAATCTAACTAACTGGCCCATGACTTCTTACCCCATCCTTATTTATATAGTAGAAGTGTTTCACAAATATATAGACCTTTGTTAGGTCAAAACCCTTCAGTGTTACTTGACATATCATCAAAATTAAGCTCAATAAAACCCAAACTCTCCTTGACAGCCTAAAAAATGCTGTTTAATATTAAACATAAAAAAATTTTATTTGATTCCACACAGTGAATAAACCCAAACATTTTGCTTTGGCAATGGTAGAAACATCATTCCAGTTGAAAACACCACACCAAAAAGTTTAAGCAATACATGTCAAGCCTTTTCATAGTTTTTTGTATCCACAATGAATATTAATATTAATCACAGAATTATTGAGCTCATACAGCCCAGCCTATGAGCTAACATCATCACATCAACCAGACCAGGACATTAAGTGCCACAGATAGTGTGTCCTTAAACACCTCCAGGGATGGGGACTCCACCACTACCTTGGGAAGTCTATTCCAGGGTCTGATTACCCTTTCCATGAAGAAGGGCTTCCTACTATCCAACCTAACCCTCCCTCTGGTGCAGCTTCAGGCCCTGTCCTCTCATCCTGCCACTCATTGCCTGGGATAATATTATTATTACAGTCTTTATCCTCAATTCTGGGACATTCTATAGCATGTACATTTAGTTTGTGACCATAATAATAGGTATTTCCCTACTTCTTTCCTACTTCTTTTCTTTCTTCCTTGTTTTGATGGTTTGAAGGGTCGGTGTAGAGTCTTGCACCAGGCCAAAAACAACCACCTGTACCAGTATAGTTTGGGGACTGACCTGTTGGAGAGCAGTGTAGGAGAAAGGGACCTGAGCGTCCTAGTGGACAGCAAAGGTGACTATGAGCCAGCAATGTGCTCTTGTGGCCAAAAGGGCCAACAGCAATCTTGAGGGGGATCAGAAGGGGGGTGGTTAGCAGATCAAGAGATGTTCTTCTCTCTCTCTACTCTGCACTAGCGAGACCACATGTGGAGTATTGTGTCCAGTTGTGGGCCTCTCAGTTCAAGAAGGACACACAGCTGCTGGAGGGTCCAGTGTAAAGCAACAAAGATGATGAAGGAAGTAGAGCACCTCCGTTATGAGGAAAGGCTGAGGGAGCTGGGTCTCTTGAGCTTGGAGGCTGAGGGGTGACCTCATGAATGTCTATAAATATATGAGGGGTGGGTGTCAGGAGGATGGAGCCAGGCTCTTCTCAAGGTCATCTGGTGATAGGACAAGGGCCGGTGGTTGCAAGCTGGAACAAAGGAGGTTTCATAACAATATCACAAGGAACTTCTTCCCAGGGTGGGTAACAGAGCATTGGCACAGGCTGCCCAGGGTAGTTGTGGAGTCTCCTGCTTTGGACACCTGCCTGGATGTGTTCCTGTGTCACTTTGTCTAGTTGATCCTGCTGTGGCAGGGGTACTGGATTAGATGATCTTTTGAGGTACCTTCTGAACCCTAATGTTTCTATGATTCTATGATTTGTGGTCTTTTGGTTGAGATGTTATCTCCTACTAGAGTAGTTAATTGAAAATATTAAATTAACATCATACTAACTTGTTCCACTGGTGCTGACCTTTCATACACTACTTACAAGTAAAATAAAGGTTGCTTTAAAATGTGAAAATTTAAATATCCTTTAACAACTCTAAAAAACTTGTAAAACATATGATTAATGAATTTTGGGAAAACTTTTCTTTCAGTGATTTATAGATCTACAGTTTCTACATTATTTGTGGAAAGTGTTTGTACGTGGCTTTATAACTAAGGGCTAAAAGTGACTCCAAAACTATTCCTACATTAGCTGGAGAATACTAAATAATAGAATCATAGAATAGTTTAGGGTGGAAAAGACCTTTAAGATCATAGAGTCCAACGGTTAGCATAACTTTACAAGCCCACTGCTAAATCATTAATTAATACACATATATTGCAAAATAGTGTCAAAGCAATAAAGTAAATAAAACTCTCTCTTCTATATTAGATTTTTGGATGAGCTTCAGAGAAGCACTTGAAAGTTTGGACATCTCATCGTCTGACATCTGTGCCTCAGTAACAAAATCAAGAAGCTGGAGCAATTTGTGTTATCTGCAGAAAATATTTGCTTTCCCTTTGTATGCTTCACCCTGACTATTCTTCACACTATAGTGAAAGAGGTAAACAGGAGAAATAGGTTTGAATTGCATCCAAATTTTGCCTGTTATTAATCTCTGAGTTGAATGCCATGTAACACATGCATGCGTACACACATGCATACCTAAATTTTTATAGAAATATAGATGTTTATATAAATATGCATAAATGCATGTATGTTCTTTTATATGTATGTGCACATGCACAGATATATCTATAAATACTTATGTACTTCTAATTTCCAGATAAATTTATTTCTTCACAAGCATAGGTATCTCCTCATGGGAGGTTGTCACTACCTTAATTATCATTTGAATCTGAACAAAAGATCCACTCAGTGCGGTTTCTCTATAAGCATTTTTTAACTCAAACAGCATCCAGATCTAAACTAGGATGGACAAGAGCCATGTCTGCCATCTGGCAGCCACTCTATGGGCCGTGTGTAACAAACTAGTGGTGCCAGACCTCTTTCTTGCAGGCAGATGTGCACCTTCCACTGATATTCATGGCTGGCATCAGTCACCAACCTCAACAGACGGGTCAATCACTGCACTGGCCTTAAGAGTGAAGTAACCCCTGAGACACTAGGCTTGCCCGCATGCTATTCTGCACTAAGGAAGAGACTGAGTGAGACTGAGGTGTCTTGCTGACACAGGAACATAGGGCATACCACAGCAGAATCAATAAGAGACTTCCAGTTGGCTTCAGGACTAGATTTTCACCTACAGTCATTCTGTGTGACAAACAGTTGTCAAATGATGTAAAATCTAGGCTACTCATCTAACTGATAGATTAAGTTTATCCCGCTTCTCTCCTTCCCTTTTTAGTTTTCAGATCATCATGTATCTGCCTAAGTGATAACCATCAACAGATGGATGGGGGCTGCAGCAGGTCTTTGCAATAGTGTGCATTTGCTTTCTGACTTCCCAGTGCAAGTTTTCATGATCTCACTTCCTGATGGCAATGTTTTGCTTCCAAAACCTAATTTACGGACTGTGTAGGTTTTTTGAGAACGAAACACATTTTTTTCTCCTCTCTTTTTTTTTTTTTTTTATTATTTTATTTTTCCTCTTCATCTTCTTTCCTCTCTCTTATCCAATCTTGACATAGGTGTCTAGGAAGGACCAGTAGAAGCTTTCAGTTGTGGTTCAGCCAAGAGCCTGCCTATCAGAGGGACACCTACAGCACTGTGCACGTTTTGTTAGATATACTGGACCAGGTCCATGCAACACAGTGACAAATGATGCAGAGATACCTAGAGAAACTATAATTCTTTATACGTGTGAGAATAAAACACTTCACCTGGAATTAAGTATTGGAATTGAGTAAAATATTATATATTTTGAGATGATAGGGATTATTAACTCAGGAACAGACTGTCTTGTCATGAGGGACTCCAGTGATAAGACAAAGTAGACTGTTTTCAAGCTAAAAGACAGTAGTTTTAGATTAGATCTTTGGAAGAAATTCCTCACGATGAAGGTGCTGAGGTAGTGGAACTGGTTGCCCAGGGAAGTGGTGGCTATTCCATCCCTGGAAGTGTTCTAGGCCAGGTTAGATGGTGCTCTGGGCAACCCGGTCTAGTGAGAGGTGTCCCTGCCCATGGCAGGAGATCTGGAACTGAATGACAATTGAGGCCCCTTCCAACATAAATCTGTCTGTGATTCTATGATTCTATGGCTCTACAGTTCTGATTCTATGACTGGTAGATCCATATGTTTTTGGAGACACTATCAATATACATTTTGTTGTATATTAGATGTAAAGATGATAGATGGACTGGAAGCTGTAGAAGTTTCTACTCCTTTAATCTAGGATTAAAAAAAAAGTAGCTGATGCATTTATTCCAATGAAGGAAAACCATGATAAAACTGGCACGTCACACACTTTTTCCTCAGGGGGACAGCAGAAATGCATAACCATGGTGAGTTACTCCTGTAACTCAACTCTTAGAAAGCTTTGCCATGCAAAACAAAGACAAAATATCAGCCTATACGGAAGAAAAAAAGTAAAATTAAGAGGACATTCAATGTTAAATGGAAAGTGAGAAGTAATTCCCTAACTGCTGACTAGCACCATCAGATAAGATTATTGCACTCCAAATAAGTGAGATGGATGTTTAGGTAAGGTGGCTGTCTTTCAGATTAAACAAAAAATGAGAGGAAGAATGCATTTTACTTTCAGATAGAAAATGCTAACAGCACTAACTTATTGTGGAATACAGAGCAGAGCTGCACTATGATGGATTGAAGCTAACAGAGACAGAATTGAGAGAAGCCTGAACATAAACACATAAATCAGGGATTACATCAAGCTGAGATCATGATAAATATGTTCTGAACATTTCTACTGGGCAAAGTTAAGTCTAAGATTTAGGGAGCATGCAATAGGCCAGAATTAAAGACAGACGTATTGAAAACTGACTGTATCCTGGGGCATGGAAAAAGTGTTTGGTCTTTTTTCCTACTACTGCTGAAGCACTGTCACCATGCAGAGTGCACAAAGGAGCACTTGCCCTCAGTGCAACCTCTTAAGGGTGTTTTTTATCAGAGGACAGCTGTACTATAAGCATGGTGCTTTTCCAGTAAGCTGAACCTTAGCAGTGGTCACAGAGCCAAAGTGGATGGGAGACTGCTGCTCAGCTATGCAATCACTTCTTTCTTCATTCTGAGAAATTAAAATGACAAGCCCAATACAAGTGATAGCCAGAAATGCCTTCAATCCTATGGAAGTCAATGTCATATAAAGACACCTAATGTTAATTTGATAGACAACTCATAACCTCTTCTGTCTATATTCAAAGCATTTTTCTAGGCAGTAATTATTTTATTT